>CM031239.1:1008949723-1009541500 GCA_018340775.1 Taxus wallichiana var. yunnanensis
ATGAAACATTAATTTGGTCATAATAAGATCTAACTGAATTCATCTAGACATTAATACTTAAGGAAATTATTATAAAACTTAGAAAAATTGGGCTCAAACCATTTTGCAGTCGTGTTACTGTCCAAAAATGTAAATGTTCAAATTACAAATCAATTAGAAAAATTGAATCTTGAAATCTATCTTAAATACACCTAAGAACAATTTTCCATGTCTATTTGACATGTTGAGAGAGGGACAAGAACAAATTTAACAAGTTAAAATTTACCAATCTGTACTATAAAAGCCTACAGGTCCTTTTCTTAAACTTTACCTCTTAAATTTTATCAAAATATGAAATTAATGATCCTTGAGTAAAGAGGACGTCGAGAGCTTTCCAGAAAGTCCTTGTTTTCCCAAAACCGAGCTATTTATCAAAATTTATGCCCTTCTAAAGTTTTTCTTCCTTGGCGTAAAAAAATTGGGAAAAATTTCCTTGGCAGGCCCGCAGCCCGAATTTTTCCCTTAGCTATTAGGAATTTTTTTGGGAATTTTTTCTAATTTTCCCCACCATCCTACCGTCCTCGTAGCTAATCGAAAGCTGCCACATGGTACCACGAGGCATCAGCGGAGGGGCAGATCTATTTTTAAATTTAGCGCTCCCAAAAAATTTTGGGAAAATTTTCCAAATTTTCCCCTACCGACCACCGGCCCGCAGCCAACCAGGAGCCACCATGTGGCATCGTGAGGTACGAGAGGAGGTGTGGGTTAATGTTATCCTATTATCCCTTTAGGGCATTAAACTAATTTTCTCCCCGCCGCCCCGCCTTCCCCGCGTTGGCTTAGGTGACGCCACGTGTCCCTTGTGGACTTGTGGGAGTGCGGGCACAAAGTTGGCTTTCACCCCGCATGGGAATTTTTTTCAAAATGTCTCTCACCACCCAGCTCTCCCCGCGCTGACTTGGGTGGTGCCATGTGTCCCTAGTGGACTTGTGGACCCGTGGGTGCGTAGGCGCAAAGTTGTTTTCTCGCCCCACGTGGGAAAATTTCCAAAGGTCTCCCAGCGGCCCGCCGAACCGCCCTTGGGTTGAATTTTCACCCTTGGGCCCGCAGGCCTACTCTTGAAGGAAAATTTTCACCCCAAGACCCATTGGCTCATAACAAAAAAAATACGAGGAGTTAGGAGGACTTCTTTATATTAATGGAAAGGTAAGGAAATTTCCTATCCAATGTAAATAATTTAGGGAAATTTTAAATGCATTAAGTTTGAGAAAAATCAAGTTGAACCTTTAATAGAGAGTGGGTATGGTGAGGAATTACCCTATAAACCTTATTGAACCTTCTAACCCTAAATTTTGGACCTTATGACCCCTAATAATTGTTAATAAAGGAAAAGTATGTTCTAGTGAATTAGAATTATTTTGGAACTTGTTAGTGACAGATGTTGGCTTGTAACCTGGTTGTAGACTCTTTTAAACAAAACAAAAATTATTCCATAATTTTCCTAACTAATCCTACGTTGTTCTTGGGCCTCAAGTGGGTTGTTTTTAGCGGGTGTTACATTCATCGTCATCATTTTTGTCCATGTTTTCATCATCATCATCACCATCCTTGCTATTGTTTTCAATCGTCAATTGGTTTAGGTTTCTTTTATGAGTATTTAGATTTTTTTATAATATGCTTTAACTATCGTCACTAGTCACACTTATCCATTACTTTGTAAGGTTTTTGTTGGCAGTTTTATGTTTAGTATGCACTCTAAACATTTACAAAATGTGTTTAGTGTTCTGCACTTAGGATTTATGGTCGACAATTTAATGTTTAATATGTCCTACAAAATATTAAGTTGTTGAATTATTTTTATGATGTCTTCATCAAATTTTTCAAAAGAATAATATAATGCAAGATGCAAGAAAAAAATGACATTGATCTGGTTATCATTTTGTTTAAGTCCTTGACTATATTGGGTTGTCACAATTTTAAAATAAACATCTATCTATTATTTTCGAAGGATGTCAGAAAATAAACTAGTTTATAATATTGAAATATTATACTCTATGATACTAAATACATATATCTCTTTCTTAAATTTCAAAAATTGTGATCATCATCATCATGATCCCTGTTATCATCATTTTCATTATCGACATCATCATCATTTTTGTCGATGTTTTCATCATCATCATCACCATCCTTCCCATTGTTGTCAATCATCATCATAAACATCGATTGGTTTATGTTTCGTTTCTAAGTATATAGGATTTTGTTTGTAATATGCTTTATGTATCATCGTTAGTCACACTTATCTATTAATGTTTAAGATTTGTGTTTATAGTTCGATGTTTAGTATGCAATATTAAATATCTCCTACAACTGATTAATTTGTTGAATTATTTTTATGGTGTATTCATCACATTTTTCAAAAGAATAATATAATTTAAAATGCAATTAAAACTTGACATTGATTTGGTTATGTAACTCCCGTTAAAACAACCCACTTGACACCCAAGAACAACCTAGGATTAGTTAGGAAAATTATGGAATAATTTTTTTAATTAAAAGAATCTAAAACCATGATACAAGGAAACATTTGTCCCTAACAGGTTCTAGAATAATTCAAATCTAATAGAGTATATTTTCTTTTATTAATAATTATTAGAGGTCATAAGGTCCAAAATTGAGGGTTAGAAGCCTCAATTAGGTTCAGAGGGAAAATTTCCTTACCATACCTATTCTCTAATAGGATTAAAGTTTCAAATTTATTTTTCTCAAACTTAACACATTCAAAATTTTCCTAAATCAATTCCATTGGATAGGAAATTTCCTCACCTTTCCATTGATGTAAATAAGTCTTCCTAACTCCTCATATTTTTCAAGTTATGGGCCGGCGGGCCTTAGGGTGAAACTTTTCCCCAAGAGTGGGTCTGCGGGCCCAGGGGTGAAAATTTTCCCTTGCATGGGTCGGAAGAGTGGGGAAGAGTTTTAGCACTTTTTCCCTCTACGGGGAAAAAACACGATTTAGCTCTGTGCACCCGCGGGCCTGAAGAGGACACGTGTCAGCTTGAGAGAGCTCTGGCAGGAAGTCGGGTCGTCGGAAAGATTTTCAACTTTAAGATTTTAAGGGTACAAAGTTCAAAGTATTAAAATGTTGCACACCTCCACCGACACCTAAGGCTGCCATGTGTCAGCCTTCCATTGATCGCGGGTGGCGGGGCGGCAAGGAAATTTAAGAAATGTTGCCCAAAAAGGTAAAAAGATTAAGTTGCACGCGCGGGCCCGCTTGTCCGCGAAAATTATTTTTCCAAAGAAAAGGTAGGGATATGGGGCCACGAAGAAATTTAGGAAATTTTTTTGAGTGTTAGAATTAAAATTTTAAGTTCTAAAATCCTCTCGCACCTCCACTGAGCCACGTGGCAGCACTCGATTGGCTGCGGGTTGGTGGGGCTGCGGGGAAATTTATAAAAAAATTCCAAAACTATTTTCGTAAAACAATTAAGTTAGAAAATTTATGCCCCTCCTCTGTTCCAAGTGGAAATAACCGATTGGATGCAAGATTGTGGGGCCACGGGGAACTTTAGGGAAAATTTTCCAAAGTTAAACTTTAAACTTTTTTGAAGGCTGAATTGAAGTAGAAACTTCACAAGGCGATAAATTTTGATAGAGAGCTTGGTTTTGAGAAAATGAGGAATTTATAGAAATATCTCAATGCCCTCTTTGCATAGGAAACATTAATTTTGAATTTTGATGAAGTATAAGGGGTAAAATTCATGAAAACGTTTTACAGGTTCTAAAAGAGCAGACTGGTAAATTTTAACTTATAAATTTTGTTCAATTTTTTCGTTCATTCATTTTCAACATGTCAAACAAACATGGGGAAATGTTCTTAGATGTATTTTAGGAAGTTTTCAAGATTCAATTGGTTTAATTGAGTGTCAAATTAAAATTTTACATCTCTTGATAGAAAAATGACTGTAAGAGGATTAGACCCGATTTTGTAATGTTTTGAAGGATTTTTCCTTAAGTATTTTAGCCCAATTGAGTTCGATGATATCATAGCATGCTAGATTTTAATGTTTTAATGTTGATTATTGTTTACAGGCTCGAATTGTGCATTTTAGAGAAGTATTTGCCAACTTTAAATTTTAAAATAGAGATCAGAATAAAAAGGGTCTATCTAACTTTTTCATCTTCAAGTATGGAAGTTCACTCTATTCCTATTCAAATCCATTTAGTTGATTCAAAAAACCATTTAATGGCTAAAATGTAAAGTCTCATTTCTAATTTTGTCATATTTTCAAAAGAACAAAGTAATACAATTCCTTCCTATGTATTCCTTTCTTTCAAATAGAGATTTCAATAGCATTTAAAGATCATATTTCAATGCAACAATGCAAATGAAGAAAGGTATTGTGATCCTTTATTGATTTCATATACAAATTTACATCTCTCAATTCCTTGAATGCAAATGACAGATTTTAATTTCTTTCTTTCAAATGAACAGAACATAGTATATATATCTTTCACATTTTGAATTTACAACTCCCATCGCTCAATACAAAGTATCTTTCCATTACAAATAATATAAAATCATCCAATTTAAAGTGGGAAAGGTTACAATGAGGTTTCATTTCACATGGAACTGTCAAAATGTCTTTCTCCTCTGCTTTAGAATAACAACATAAATTTCTCTTTTTGGACCACAAAAAAGGCAAGGGAAAGGCAATGCTATCCACCTAACCAAGACATCCAATGAAGAGAAGAATCCATCCTTCTTCATTGGCCCCCGAGCCCCAACCATAATGCAATAAAGGATGTGATTCAACCCATGGAAACAAGGCTTCCACAATACACATGTAACATTTTCACATTTAAAATAAAAATAGTTCAAAATAGAATGTAGTTTACCACTACATTAAAATAGACAACTGCATTGTCCAAAATAGAGTATATTTTCCTTTTATTAATAATTATTAAAGGTCATAAGGTCCAAAATTTAGGGTTAGAAGCCTCAATTAGGTTCGAGAGGAAAAATTCCTCACCATACCTATTCTCTAATAGGATTAAAGTTTCAAATTTATTTTTCTCACACTTAACACATTCAAAAAATTTCTAAATCAATTCCATTGGATAGGAAATTTCCTCACGTTTCCATTGATATAAATAAGTCTTCCTAACTCCTCATATTTTTCAAGTTATGGGTTGGCGAGGCCTTGGGGTGAAACTTTTCCCCAAGAGTGGGTATGCGGGCCCAGGGGTGAAAATTTTTCCTTGCATGGGTCAGCAGAGTGGGGAAGAGTTTTAGCACTTTTTCCCTCTTTGGGGAAAAATCACGATTTTCCTCTATGCACCCGTGGGCCTGAAGAGGACACGTGTCAGCTTGAGAGAGCTCTGGCGGGAAGTCGGGTCGTCGGAGAGATTTTCAACTTTAAGATTTTAAGGGTACAAAGTTCAAAGTATTAAAATGTTGTACACCTCCACCGACACCTAAGGCTGCCATGTGTCAGCCTTCCATTGATCACGGGTGGCGGGGGCGGAAACTTAAGAAATGTTTCCCAAAAAGGTAAAAAGGTTAAGTTACACGCGCGGGCCCGCGTGTCCGTGAAAATGATTTTTCCAAAGCAAAGGCGGGGATATGGGGCCATGAATAAATTTAGGAAATTTTTTGAGAGTTACAATTAAAATTTTAAGTTCTAAAATCCTCTCGCACCTCCGCTGAGCCACGTGGCAGCACTCGATTGGCTGTGGGTTGGTGGGGCTGTGGGGAAATTTATAAAAAACTTCCAAAACTATTTTGTAAAACAATTAAGTTAGAAAATTTATGCCCCTCCTTTGTTCTAAGTGGAAATAACTGATTGGATGCAGGATTGTGGGGCCATGGGGATCTTTAGGGAAAATTTTCCAAAGTTAAACTTTAAACTTTTTTGAAGGCCGAATTGAAGTAGAAACTTCATAGGGCGATAAATTTTGATAGAGAGCTCAGTTTTGAGAAAACGAGGAATTTCTAGAAATATCTCAATTCCCTCTTTGCATAGGAAACATTAATTTTGAATTTTGATGAAGTATAAGGGGTAAAATTCATGAAAATGTTTTACTGGTTCTAAAAGAGCAAACTGGTAAATTTTAACTTATAAATTTTGTTCAATTTTGTCGTTCATTCATTTTCAACATGTCAAACAAACATGGGGAAATGTTCTTAGATGTATTTTAGGAAGTTTTCAAGATTCAATTGGTTTAATTGAGTGTCAAATTAAAATTTTACATCTCTTGATAGCAAAATGACTGTAAGAGGATTAGACCCGATTTTGTAATGTTTTGAAGGATTTTTCCTTAAGTATTTTAGCCCAATTGAGTTCGATGATATCATAGCATGCTAGATCTTAATGTTTTAATGTTGATTATTGTTTACAGGCTCGAATTGTGCATTTTAGAGAAGTATTTGCCAACTTTAAATTTTAAAATAGAGATCAGATTAAAAAGGGTCTATCTAACTTTTTCATCATTCAAGTATGGAAGTTCATTCTATTCCTATTCAAATCCATTTAGTTGATTCAACAAACCATTTAATGGCTAAAATGTAAAGTCTCGTTTCTAATTTTTCATATTTTCAAAAGAACAAAGTAATACAATTCCTTCCTACGTATTCCTTTCTTTCAAATAGAGATTTCAATAGCATTTAAAGATTAGATTTCAATGCAACAATGAAAATGGAGAAAGGTATTGTGATCCTTTATTGATTTCATATACAAATTTACATCTCTCAATTCCTTGAATGCAAATGACTGATTTTAATTTCTTTCTTTCAAATGAACAAAACATAGTATATATATCTTTCACATTTTGAATTTACAACTCCCATCGCTCAATACAAAGTATCTTTCCATTACAAATAATATACAAATCATCCAATTCAAAGTGGGAAAGGTTACAATGAGGTTTCATTTCACATGGAACTGTCAAAATGTCTTTCTCCTCTGCTTTAGAATAACAACATAAATTTCTCTTTTTGGACCACAAAAAGGCAAGGGAAAGGCAACGCTATCCACCTAACTAAGACATCAATGAAAATCCAATGAAGAGAAGAATCCATCCTTCTTCATTAAAAGCCCCAACCATAATGCAATAAAGGATGTGATTCAACCCATGGAAACAAGGCTTCCACAAGACACATGCAACATTTTCACATTTTAAAAAAAAATAGTTCAAAATAGAATGTAGTTTACCACTACATTAAAATATACAAACAATACTAAGGCAAAAGATCAATAACCCAAAACAAAGCAAGGAGTTCAAATTTTATAGAAGAGGGAAGAGTAGAGGATGAGGTGGATCCATGTAGAATGCCACACACACATCCTCAACTCCAACACAAAATTCAAATTCATTCTCCAATACATAATAAATAGGTGGGTGAATAATTTGACAATAAACTTACACACTCCAAAAATCCCAACCCCATAAGCATTGAATTTAATAAAAAGTAAGAAGAGTGCAATTAAAACTTATAATTAGCCAATTCAAAATGCATACAAAAGGTCTAAATTCAACCCTACAACCATAGGTAATGTTGGTATGCAAATTTAAGAGGTATGGGATAAGTTTAACTTGTCCCACAAGCCTCCAAAATTAGCCTCCAAGGATAAATTCGGATTTCCAAGGAGGTGGAGTGTTTCATACTCAAAATATGACTTATACAACTCTTAAGCATACTTACACATCACTTACCACATTTAATACAAGAGCCAACAACTTCTATAATTACTTTCTTATATCCCAAATTTGATTAATTTAATTTAAAAATAGGATTATTCACAACATTAACACATCATTTAATAACTAATGAAAAAGGGTAAAAGAACCACAAAATAAACAAATGTAAACATGAATAAAAGAAACTACATTAATAAATACATAAAGCCCATTGGTCACATTCAAAGGTAATTCCTCCCATGGGAATCCCTAACACTAACAAACACACACACAAACAAAACTAGTTGTCATAGTGACCTTGTTGAATTCATCTAGAATTCTAATGTGGTTGGTCTCAATCCCACGATGTTTCTTGTGATAGTTGAACCTATAAAACAAAAATACCTCCTTCGGCCTCATGGCCATATCAGAACATATGAATCATAAAAACATCAAGGTAATCAACAATATCACTTATAATTTATATCAACAACTA
Organism: Taxus wallichiana var. yunnanensis; assembly: GCA_018340775.1. Lineage (NCBI taxonomy): Eukaryota > Viridiplantae > Streptophyta > Pinopsida > Cupressales > Taxaceae > Taxus > Taxus wallichiana. The sequence continues at coordinate 1,008,957,882 of CM031239.1, forward strand.
TATCATCATCATATAATGTCCATTTTCTAGGTCTACTCACCATATCCAAAAATCTCATGTCTAAACAACATTCATAATATATCCATGTCAAATAGTATATCATCATCCACATATGAAGTGTCTCTAATAATCATCATGCATCATAACTAAATCAAGATCAACAATAATCCATGGTCCAACATCTAACATTATATTAAACAAAACCATAATAATGTCCATAATGTAATCAACAATATCAAGATCAGTGTAAAAAGGTTTTAAAGGAAAGTGGGCACTACATCCCCCTCCCCTTAGACTCGACTTCCTCCTGGAAGTCACTGAAATAAATGTGGAAACTGAACTCCTAATCATGTAGCATCCGCCCATGTAGCTACAGTCTCATCATATATGTCCCACTCCACCCAGACCTGATCAATCTCTCTGCCTCAAAGGCCTAGGGTCCTATAATCTATAATGTGAATAGGCTCCACCATCACCTACCCCTGATCCTGCACCTACAATGAGGTCCAATCCAACACATGTTAGGAAATAAGAGATAAAATATGTGGAATAATCCCTTATAGAATCGCAACAGTAGAAACTAATATGCAGAAAATATTACAAATCTCAAATAAAAGTGTAGAATAAATAACACAACACAGAGAGATAGTATTTAACATGGTTCACCCAATTTGGGCTATGTCCACCAAGAATCACTTGCTCATATTTTATTACAAGCCTCCACTCTCTCAATACAATACCAGATCCGTTTGGAGCTATGCTCAACAAACTCTACAAAATTCACACCCGAATTCAAAGCACATCTGCAATACATTTGCTTGTCTATCTATCATATGCATAAGACCATATAAATAGACAACTGCTTAAGTAGTTTTACAAAACCATGGGTGTCAAACAATGGGCAAAAACAAAACCGTCCCATAAACCTATGTGTAGCCGAAGAGGTGGTTTTACAAAACAATGGGTACCAAAAAAACCATGTGCCCAAAAATAGCCCATAACGGTTACCCATTACCCATGGGTTAATAAACCACCCATAAAAATTTCCTTCAGGGGCTTCGCCCCCGAACCCCCCGACCCACTCACCGGTGAGTAGGACCACTATAAAACTACCCGTGTGTAACACATAGAAGGTGTACCACACTCTAACATGAAAATAGGCTCCACAAACATAACAACACATGAGAAGGATCTATAATATATCTCCTAAGAACTGAAGCATGAGACACATCATGTATGTGAGACAAGATAGGTGGCAATGCTAGATGGTAGGCCAAAAGGACGATACGCTTCAAGATCTCAAAAGTACCAATGAATCTAGGGGATAACTTAGAACCTTTTCCATAATGGATAGGGCTCTTATGTGGCCTGACACGAAGGAATATATTAATGCCCACATCAAAACTACGGTCAGTCCTATGCTAATTGCATACTTCTTCCACAAGGGGTTCATTAGCTAGGAAATATCCTAACACGTGGTTTCATATTGAGGTAATTAAAATTAATAAAATTAAAGTCAATATACCGATAGACATGAGGGGGTGAAAGGGTTTAATTTATTAATATTTTGAATCGGGTATTGGGGGTAGGTTAGAGAGGTGGACCAAAGGAAAGGAAGGTTTAATTTTAATATAAAACTAAAACATTTAAACCCTAGTTTTTCAAAGTAAATACCTTAAAATTACAAAAGGAGTGTGTTCATAAAGTTAAATTATAATCTCTTTTTGAATAAAGAAATATGAATTAAGAGATTCGTAACCTAGAAATAATAAGATGGTAGAAAACTAGGATTGAGTATGTTTTTCAAAACAAGTGATATTATTTCACCATCATAATTATTGATAAATGATTAAAGCTTAACATTTATAAGGTGATTTGTAATAGGTATTCAATGGATTCAAACTATCTTTTGAGAGGAAATGCATATTAAAAAAATTTGAGTGAGAAATATGATACATTTTTTGTTTGATATATTAGGGTAGAAATAAAAAAGGGGTAAATAAAATTGTAATTTAAAAATGGATAAGTAAGGTACATGGAAAAAATAGGGGGTATTTTCATTCTAATAATATAACATGAGAGGTATTATCAATTGAATATTTAGAGTTAAAACTAGAATTAAGGGTATTCTTTAATACTCTTCGAACGCATGTACTATACCATACTTTTACTAAGTGAACCCTTTGTGACTTCTTCTGCCTGTCATGTGCCTCCTACAGTCTCTGTCTGATCAAAAATACATGTTGCTCCATGTCCTAAAATAAAGCTAGTTCAAGAGAAACCTTGTCCTCTAGCCTGTCCCAGCTAAGAGGTGTCTTGTACTCCCTACCATACAAAGCCTGAAAAGGAGCCATGCCTATGGAACTCTGAAAACTATTATTGTAAGCAAACTCCACTAAGTAGAGGTACTCCTCCCATTTAGACTGCTGATCCATCACATACATCCTGAACATGTCCTCTAAAATCTGATTCACCCGCTTAGTCTATCCATCTGTCTCAGGGTGATATGTTGTGCTGAAATTGATCTTCATCCGAGGGCATGCTACATAGTAGTCCAAAAATGGGAAGTTTACAAAGGATAGCGGTCACTAATGATCTTCTGCAGAATCTCCTGCAACCTGAAAATATCATCCAAATACACCCATGCAACTGCTCTAACTGTATAAGTGGTCATCACCAGAGAAAAGTGAGCACTTTTGTCAATTTATCAACCATGACCATGATGGCATCATGGTGATATCTCGACATCGGTAGCCCAACAATGAAGTCCATGGAAATGGTGTCCCATTTCCACTCTGGTATAACATGAGGAAAAAGAAGGCCAATTGGATGTTGATGCTCGCTCATCCTTCACTCTCTGGCACTCTATACATCGTGACACAAATGGGCCATGTATCTCCAAATTTCTCTCCAATGATATAACTGTCTAAAGGTGGCTTGCATCTTCTTCACCCTGGGATGGGATGAATAGGGTGCATGATGTGCCTCTATCAATATGTCCTACCTCAAGCCTCCGTCTTTGGGAATATAAATCCAACCTCTATACCTGATAATATCATCTACCTCTAAAGAAAAACCATCAAATTTCCCTCGAGGGGTCTCTGAGACTCGATCTTTGCTCGAACTGTGATGTAAATCTGTCAAGAGGAAGCTACTAAAGAATCTTGCTCGCAAATCTGTGCTCACTGAGGTGGCCATAGCCACATGTCTCCATCTAATGAGAGCATCTACCACAACATTCTCCTTCCCTTTCACATGCTCTATCTCCATATCATACTCACAAAGCAAATCCATCCAACGTTGCTGACGAGTGTTGAGATTGGGCTGCATGAAGAGATGGCGAAGACTCAGGTGGTCTATCCTAAGTGTGAATATCGACCAAGAAGAAAGTGTCTCCATCAAACCAAGGCATACACAACTACCACAAGGTCAAGATCATGAGTTAGATAATTAAGCTCATAATCTTTGAGTTTTCGAGACTCAAAAGCCACTACTCTACCCTCCTGCATCAATTCACCTCCAAGGCCTACCAATGAAGCATCCATGCAAACAAAGAACTCACCATGTGGATCCGGTACTATAAGGATAGGTGATGTAGTGAGACACTCCTTCAATGTCTTGAAGGTTTACTCACATATGTTTGATCAAACAAACATCTTCCCTTTCCGCTGAAGGGAAGTGATAGGGTGCACATGAGAGAAGTCCTGAACAAATATATGGTAGTAACATGCTAATCCCATGAAGTTGCACACCTCTGTAACATTAATGGGTGCTGGAAAATCCATAATGGCTCTAATCTTGGAAGGATCGACAGTGATACCTTCCCCAGAAATGATGTGACCCAAATACTGCACCTCCATCTGAAATAATGCACACTTATCCAAGTTCCCAAAAATTGTTGCTCCCGAAGACACTGAAGAACATGGCAAAGGTACCCCTCATCCTCCTCACACATGTACATGAGTAAATAAAAATGTCATCAAGGAAGATGAACATGAAGCGATCTAAGAAGTTCTTGAATACCACATTCATAAAACTCATAAACACTACGGGGGCATTAGTCAAACTAAAAGGCACCACTTTGAACTCATAGTGGCCATATCTCGTATGGAAGGTGGTATTATGAATGTCTGCATCTAAAATCCTCAACTGATGGTAACTTTACTTAAGATCAATCTTAGAGAAAATCGTGGCTCCCTTCATCTGATCAAACAAATCATTAATGCGAGAAGGGGATAATGATTCTTAATCGTTACCTTGTTCAGTTGGCGGTAATCAATACACAAACTGCAAGGATCCATCCTTCTTCTTTACAAAGATCACCAGTGCATCCCAAGGGGATACACTAGGATAGATAAGGCCTTTCTCTAGAAGGCCCTGTAGCTAAAATTTGATCTCATAGAGCTCTCAGGTGGTCATCCGATAAGGTGTTTGTGAGATAGGCTCTACTCTCGAAACCATATCTATATGAAAATCTATCTCATGTGGGGGTGGTAACCCCGGTGTCTCCCCTGGAAAGACATCTATTAACTATCACAAAATGGGCTGATCATCTAGCGATGATCCACTAGACCCATCCTCTGATCGGTCACTGACTGTAATAGCATACATCTGGAAACCCCATCGTACACACCGCTTAAGCTGCATAGCAAAGATGGTGTGAATATAAATGCGTCTCCTGACCCCTAAAATCACTTACTCAACTCACAAATTATCTGTACATGATATAATCTTGTGGTAACAATCCACTCTAGCCTTGTGTGCAGACAAGTAATCTATACTCAAAATGACTCCATAAGAGGCCAAAGGAAGGATACGAAGATCTGAGGTAGTGTTAAAAGGTCCCAAATCCACTACAAACTCCTTAACTAAGGAGTCTACAGAGATCTTGGCTCCAGAAGCCATCTCAACATCTCAACAAAGACCCCGCCTAACTGCCACCAACCTGCATCACTCTACTAAAAATCATGCAATGAAAGAGTCAGAAGAACCAGAATCAAACAATATAGAGGTAGGAATACCCCCAATGCTACTTGTAGTCTCAATGAATGTACTCTAATGCTCAGCCTAGTAGTTCTCAACCACTGCATAAATCTTTTGGCTACGTCCCATGTCACCAACAGTCAGCTCTGAGATCTGTGTCTTACCCTTGTTAGGGTTCTGAGGGTAGTCTCTCTAAAAATGTCCCACAACTCCACAACCAAAACAACCGCCTGATCCTCTCCAATGAGTAGCACCTTCAGTAGGTGCTCTAAGAAGTCTGTGTTGTGGATCTTGATGATCTAGCGGTGGTCTCCTGCAGCCTCTACTGGCAAGCTCCCATTGACTGAGATCTAGGTCCACCCTGTGTCCTATTGGAGACCCCTAGGAGGAGGCCCCATACTCCAACCTCTATGTGCATCAAATCTCTGTGGAGGTCTATAAGGTGGGTGGGACTACTACTATTATTGGGGTCTAAATGATGACTATGAAGAACTCTACCACCATGAGGAGGAGGTACTGATCCCCTCGATCTATTATCCTACATCTGTTGTATGTGGCTCTGGACTCGATCTCTAGCCTACTGGGTCTTTCTCTGAGTCTCCTCTGCTATATAGGCCTTCTCGATGGCCTCATCTAATGTCTGTGGATAATGGATCTAAACTATACCTCTTATGTCTAGGTTCAGGCCCCGAATGACACCTGCTCATCTGCATGTACTCAACATACTAGAGTAGATCTAAAAACCTACTCTCATACTCTGCTACTTAAATAGATGCATGTCGGAGGTTATGGAACTCATCAATCCTCTGGTGTATGAACCCAAATATCTACTCCTAAACCTCTCCTCATATAGCTCCCAGGTCCTATCTCATAATCTACATGGAGCTTCTGCTCCTCTGTCCTCCACCATACTCCTGCTCCATCCCTCAGTAGATGGATCACAACATGAGATTTCGTGTTGCTAGGACACGGACAAAGCTTGAAGTAATCACTTAAGCTCACTAGTAAGGCCTCTTCCTGAAATCCACCTGTGTCACCCAAGTAATGTGATGGCCAAAGCTTTAGGATCTCCCTGATGTGATCTGGAGCTGTGGTCTGACAACCTCTAGGCCTCTCTGTATGCTCATCCCTATGTCTAGGGCTCTAAGACCTCTCTCTATGCTCTAAAACTTGGTCACCCTGTCCCCTCTATGGTGACTCTTCCTTGGCTGACTGCATGGGATTTCTCTCCTCTATGCTCCGTGGTGGGTCAAGGAGATACTTGACCCTCAATGGAAGGGACTCTGTCATGTCTGGCTGCACGTCCTCCTACTGATCCACCGTGTAGAGTGGCATTAACATCCTCTAGAGTCTACAAAATCTGGGGTAGGATGGCTGTTATAGCATGATCTGGTGGTGGTAAGTCTAGGTCTATGTGAAAATACCCCTCATCCCATCTGCGCCCCCTACACAGACCAAGGCAAGAGTTAATTCATTTTTCTAATTTTTATTCAATTTTCATGTTTACTAAAATTATGTAATTTCTAACTAAATTGTGTTTTACATTTAAAAGTGTGCTAGGTTTAAGTTTCATGTCTCCAGTTTTCTAGTGTGCCCAATGGAAAAATATTTTGAACCACTGCTCTGATACCAAGTTTAATGCCCATTAAAACAACCCACTTGAGACCCAAGAACAACCCAGGATTATTTAGGAAAATTATGGAATAATTTTTTTATTAGAAGAATCTACAACCATGATATAAGGCAACAGTTGACCCTAACAGGTTCGGAACAATTCAAATCTAATATATTATATTTTCCTTTTTTAATAATTATTAGAGGTCATAAGGTCCAAAATTTAGGGTTAGAAGCCTCAATTAGGTTCAGAGAGGAAAAATTCCACACCATACCCATTCTCTAACAGGTTTAAAGTTTCAACTTGATTTTTCTCATACTTAACGCTTTCAAAATTTTCCTAAATCACACCTATTGGATAGGAAATTTCCTCACCTTTCCATTGATATAAATAATTCCTCCTAACTCCTCATCTTTTTTAAGTTATGGGCCGGTGGGCCTTGGGGTGAAAATTTTCCCTTTGAGTGGGTCAGCGGAGCGGGGAAGAGTTTTAGGGATTTTTTCCTCTTCAGGGCAAAAGGCGACGGGCCCAGAAGATGATTTTCTTGAGAGAGCTCTGACAGAAGTCGGGATGATGGAGATATTTTTGACTTTAAGATTTTAAGGGTACAAAGTTTGAAGTATTAAAAGTTTTGCGACACCTAAGGCTGCCAGAGAAATTTAGTAAATTTTTCTAGCATTAGAAAATTAAAAGGTAAAAAGGTTAAGATGCACACGTGGTCCTGCATGTGCGAATTTTTTTTTCAAAGCAAAGGTAGGGATGTAGGGCCACGGAGAAATTTAATAAATTTTTCTAGCATTAGAATTAAAACGTTAAGTTCCAATCCTATTGCGCCTCCACCGAGCCATGTGGCAGCACCCGATTGGTTGTGGGTTAGTGGGGCTAGGGGGAAATTTATAAAAATATTCAAACACTATTTTCATAAAAAGATTAAGTTAGAAATGTTTCGCCCCTCCGACGTGCCACGTGGTAGTACCCAATTGGATGTGGGATGGTGGGGCCATGGGGAACTTTAGGGAAAATTTTCCAAAGTTAAAATTTAAATTTTTAATCGTTAGAGATTTTTTTTAAGGCAGAATTGAAGTAGAAATTTCAAAGGGCCATAAATTTTTGATAGAGAGCTTAGTTTTGGGAAAACGAGGACTTTATGGAAAGATCTTGATGCCCTCTTTGCACAGGAAACATTAGTTTTGAATTTTGATGAAGTTTAAGGGGTCAAATCCATGATAATGTTCTACAGGTTCTAACAAAGCATACTAGAAAATTTTAACTTATAAATTTTGTTCAATTTTGTCGTTCATTCACTTTCAACATGTCAAACAGACATGGGGAAATGTTCTTAGATGTATTTCAGGAATTTTCAAGATTCAATTGGTTTAATTGAGTTGAAAATTAAAATTTTACATCTCTTGACAACAAAACGACTGTAAGAGGTTTAGACCCAATTTTGCAATGTTTTGAAAGATTTTTCCTTAAGTGTTTTAGCCTAATTGAGTTCATTGATATCATAGCATGCTAGATTTTAATGTTTCAATGTTGATTATTGTTTGCAAGCTCGAACTGTGCATTTTAGAGAAGTATTTGCTAGCTTCAAATTTTAAAATAGAGATCGGATTAAAAAAGGTCTATCTAAATTTTTCATCATTCAAGTATGGAAGTTCATTCTAATCCTAGTAAATCCATTTAGTTAATTCAACAAACCATTTAATGGCTAAAATGTAAAGTCAGGTTTCCAATTTTGTCGTATTTTCAAAAGAAAAAAGTAATACAATTCCTTCCTACGCATTCCTTTCTTTCAAACATACATTTTAATAACATTTAAATATTAGATTTCAATGCAACAATGCAAATGAAGAAAGGTATTGCAATCATTTATTGATTTCAAATACAACTTTACATCTCTCAATTCCTTGAATGCAAATAATAGATTTTAATTTCTTTCTTTCAAATGAATAGAATAGAGTATATATATCTTTCACATTTCGAATTTATAACTCCCATTGCTCAATAAAAAGTATATTTCCATTACAAATAATATACAGATCATCCACTTCAAAGTGGGAAAGGTTACAATGAGATTTCATTTCACATGGAACTATCAAACTTTCTTTCTCCTCTGCTCTAGAACAACAACATAAATTTCTCCTTTTGGATCACAACAAAGGCAGGGGAAAGGCAACGCTCTCCACCCAACCAAGACATCCAATGAAGAGGAGAAGTGATCCATCTTCATTAGCCCCCAAGCCCCAACCATAATGCAATAAAGGATGTGATTCAACCCATGACAACAAGGTTTCCACAACACACATGCAACATTTTCACATTTAAAAATAGTTCAAAATAGAATGTAGTTTACCACTACATTAAAACATACAAACAATACTAAGGCTCCATCAAGAAAGCCAAAGGAGAAAGGAACTATGGGGGAGGTTTTTATGCCTCTCAATGGGAATTGGGTATCCACCTGTAACAAACCACCAATATAAAACATCTCCCATATATCATTATGGCCCCCACAATCTCTCCTTATGCCCCCAACAAATTTTCCTTATGCCCCCCACAAAGTAATAAATGCAATGCCATTTCTTTTCCAAGGTAGAAACCCAATCCCAACTCCCTCCAAAATAATTTTGATGCCACTGGCATTCCTTTATGTCCCCCACATGGATTCCGATAGCCTTCTCCTACACCATTCCTAGGCAAGTCTACCCAACTAGCCAACAAACACACAAAAAACATTCACCATTTCATACATGCATACAAAAGAAAGAAGCATTTTTAAAGAGTCAAGCTCCTTCCTCTCCATGATGGAGTTTGTTCCAAGAATAACAAGCTTTCCAATGCCAAAATACAGTCCAAGATCAACAACCAACAAGCATGCAATGGTCTCCAATCTCCTCCAAAAGCAAGAGCTCCAAAACAACAAAAGAATTCCCCAAAAAGAAATATGCAAAAGTTGAACAACCCAAAACAAAGCAAGGAGTTCAAATTTTATAGAAGAGGGAAGAGAAGAGGATGAGGTGGATCCATGTAGGATGCCACATCACACATCCTCAACTCCAACGCAAAAGTCAAATTCATTCTCCAACAATAAAGAGGTAGGTGAATAATATGACAATAAACTTACACACTCCAAAAATCCCACACCCCATAAGGATTTTATTTAATAAAAAGTAAGAAGAGTGAAATTAAAACTTACAATTAGTCATTTAAAAATGCATAAATAAGGTCTAAATTCAACCCTCCAACCATAGGTAAGGTTGGTATGCAAATTTAAGAGGTATGTGACAAGTCTAACTTGTCCCACAAGCCTCCAAAATCAGCCTCCAAGGACAAATTCGGATTTCCAAGGAGGTGGAGTGTTTCATACTCCAAAATATGACTTACACAACTCTTACACATACTTACACATCACTTACCACATTTAATACAAGAGCCAAAAACTTCTATAATTGCTTTCTTATATCCCAAATTTGATTAATTTACTTTAACAATAGGATTATTCACAACATTAACACATCATTTAATAACTTATGAAAAAGGGTAAAAGCACCACAAAATAAACACATGAAAACATTAATAAAATAATCTACATTAATAAATACATAAATCCCCTTGGTCACATTTAAAGGTAATTCCCCCATGGGAATCTCTAACACTAACAAACACATACAAAAACAAAAATAGTTGCCATGGTGACCTTGTTGAATTCATCTAGAATTTTAATGTGGTTGGTCTCCAATCCCCTGATGTTTGTTGTGATAGTTTAACCTATAAAACACAAATACCTCCTTTGGCCTTGTGGCTATATTAGAACATCCAACATGATATAAATATAATCACAAAATCATCTATACATATGAATAACAACAACATCAAGGTAATCAAAAATATCACTTACAATTTATATCAACAACTATATCATCATCATATAATGTCCATTTTGTAGGTCTACTCACCATATCAAAAAATCACATGTCCGAACAACATTCATAATATATCCATGTCAAGTATTATATCATCATCCACATATGAAGTGTCTCTAATAATCATCATGCATCATAATTAAATCAAGATCAACAATAATCCATGGTCAAACATCTAACATCATACTAAATCAAAACCATAATAATGTCCACAATGTAATCAATAGTATCAAGATCAGTATCAAAAGGTGTCAAAGGAAAGTGGGCACAATAGGTTATCCATTTTGTTCAATTGCTTGACTATTTTGGGTGGTGGAAAATATTAAAATAAATATCTATATACTATTTTCAAAGGATGTTAGAAAATTAACTAATTTAATCTTATATTGAAATTGTAATGCCTCGTTCAGTGTAGACTCCTTTCCTTTCCATGGAACCTCGTTTCCAGCAATGCCTTGTCATTTTATACCCTGTTGTCAAGTTTTGAAACTCACCGTGCAAACGGAAGTAATTGGTGTAGGGGTGGCTTTTGACGTTGTGGGAAAGTTACTATAGCAACCGACTTCATTACTTGTACCTCATTCCTTCTTGTTGTTGTGTCTTCGGTCATGTCTTGGATCAATTTTAGTGATCCATGGCATACCTCATATTTGTTTTTGCTCATGATCCCCATTCAAAGTAAAGTCGACTCCTTTCCTTCTATTATACCACCTTGTTTCTATCGCTAATGAATTTACCTTTTCTGGTAAATTTTTTGTAACGCCTTTTGAGGACCATCATATTTTCATTTTGATCATCGTGGGTTGATTTTTTTTTCAATTTCACAATAACATTTGTTAAAAGTTCAAAGAGAATTATTTTATATATATATATATATATATATAAGCTTCAAAATAGTGTTTTGTGTGGAAGTAAAGGAAGGTATGTGGTGGCGCATGCTTTGATAGGGGCAATGAACTAATGAAAACTTAATTTCCTTCCACCTACCACCCCTCACCATCTTAGAAGTGTCCTGGTCATTGATTTGTGTGACCTTATCCTAATGCCTTTTACCTCTGCTGGGAAACACTTTCTATCTTGCCTCACTTTACAAAATTTATGTATTAGCTGGCAGTGGTTAGAATTTCTAACCTCCTGTAATTTTTTCATTGTGTATTGGTAGTGGTCTTCTAACACATTTTTCTTTTGGGATGCATTTGGGCAGAAGAAAATTATATTCTATTTCTAGTCGCATACATTTTACTCTACAATTTTGTGACATTCTCTTCCCATGGTCGTTGGTTGTGTGTATTATTGGGCTAGAAAATCCTTACAGAGATGGAGTGCCTTGTGGGTTAGAAACATGTGTTTTGAAGGAGAAGTGTAGGTTGGGAGGAGTTTCGAAATAACATTGTTGTTGCTACCCTCTTTCCCTGCCCTCCTTCTACCTTTTTCTTCCTCCATGTGCCTCTCAGGGGAGTCTGGAATGAAGTGGGCATGCCCAACAAGCTCATGTTTGCATTATGGAATCTTATTGCAGGCGTGTTAAATCTAAATTTACAACATTTTTCTACCCTTGTATAATTTCATGCAATGAATGATTTTCTTTCTGAATGGCACCTACAATGGGTTTGTTGTGGTTGTTTATTGTTTTTGTAATGCCCGCTAAAATTTCCCACTTGAGACCCATGAACAACCTAGGTTTAGTTAGAAAATTATGGAATAAATTTTTTTAAAAAGTGTTAATAACCAAAGTCTCAAGGACAATTAAATTCAACTAATAATTTTTCCCATTATAATAATTACTAATTCCACATTATAAAGCAACAAGTGCGATAAGTCCACACCTAACTCAAATCTCCTTAGGGATTAATTTAATCACTGATTACATTGACATTTTAGCTAAATATTCTCTGATTAAAATTTTAGGGTTAAGGGACCAAAACAATTAATACCCAAGGTGTTTAATTCCACAAGGTCCAAGACAAGAGTAAGGTTTAATTACAGGGGGAGAAAGAATACATGTGTTAAAATCATCAGAGTAAATTCATACTCACACACTCCCATAAATCAGTTAAGGATTCAATCTGAATTTTCTCATAATTAACACAATAAATACTTCTTGAAAACATTCCCATTAGATGGGGATTTCTCACATTTTCGGTGATATAAAGAAGTCCTCCTAACTCCTCATATTTATCAAGTTATGGACCAGCGGAACTTGTGGTGAAAATTTTCCCAAGAGTGGGCCTGGGGAGGAAATTTTCCCCAACTCGAGCCTTTGGACATCGGAGAGAAAATTCACCCAGAGGAGAAAAGCAGGATTGGCGGAGTAGGGAAGAAATTTTTTCCTAGACAAGGGCCGGCGGAGTGGGGAAGGCATTTAGCACTTTTGCCCTTTTGGGACAAAGTGAATTTTACACCTGCACCTCTGCCGATGCTCAGGGAGGCCACATGGTAGCTTCTTATTGGTTGCGGGTTAGCGGGTCACAGGGAACATTTGGAAAATTTGACTATTCAAAAGGAAGGGCAAAAATGTCGAAACAAACCTGCGCCTCCATCGATGTGAGAAGATGCCACGTGTTAGCCAACCGTTAGTTGTGGTTTGGTAGGCTGATGGGGATAATTTAGAAAATTTTCCCAAAAGTTTTTTGAAGCATTAAGGCTTAAAAAGATCCGCTCCTCTGCCGACGCACCTCATGAAGCCATGTGGCAACACCCTATGATTACTGTGTAGGTCGGCGAGGCTCTGGGGAAAACTTACAAAATTTTCCAATTTTATTTTTGAAAGTGCTAAAGGTTAAAATCGATCCGAGCCTCCATTGATGCCCAAAAATCCACGTGTTGATCAATGATTGGCTGCGGGGTGGCAGGCCGTGGAGGAAAAATTGCCAAATTAACTTTTTGGACTTAGATCATTTTTAGACAAAATGAAGGCTTGTGGATTACCGGAGCAGCGGGAAACTTCATGACTTTGCACCTTTTGGGAAAAAAAAAAAAAAGGAAAGTTTTAGACCGCGGGTTCACCCAAGAATATTTTATTCATTTAAAATTTGACAATTAGATTATTTTGAGCCCGAAATGAAGTAAAAACTTCATAAGGCCATAACTTTAGATTGGGAACTCAGTTTTTGGCAAACGAGGACTTTTGGAAAGCTCTCAATGTCCTCTTTGGAGAAAAACCTTAGGAATTTAATTTTAATAAATTTTAAATGGTCAATTTTGAGAAAATTCTTTCTGTCACTTAGAAAGTGAACTGGGATTTTTAACTTATCAATTTTTTCAAATTTGTCGTTAATTCTTTTTCCACTTGCCAAACAAGCATGGAGGATTTTACTTGGAATATTTTAGGATAGATTGCAATGTTAAGTTTACTTGATTGATTTGTATTTGAAATTTATCAATTTTATACAACAAGAAGTCTGCAATTTCACCTTTGCCCGATTTGAAAGGTTCTATAAAATTTTCATAAGTATTTTGGAATGTTTGGGGTCATTTTGACCTTAAAAATAAAATTTGATATTTCATTTTGTATTTTTGATGTTGCAGAGTCGATCCGTGTATTTTGATAAAACATTTGTCTGTTTTGAAAACATCTAACATAGATCTAATTTGAAAGGATCTATTTTCCATTTATCGTCTTCTAAGTATTAGGAATCATTCTAGAATCCAATCTAACTCGTTAAGGTGATTTGAATCAACGTATTCAAATGCCAAATTATAATTCTAATTTTCAAAACTTTCATTTCTAAAGAATAGAGCATTATGACATTTTTTCATACGTATTCACTTTTTCATCTTTCCAAAAGAGATTTCAAATTACATTCAACAATCAGATTTCCAATGAAAGCAATATCATTTGAATAAAGTAACCACTTCTATTTATATAGACCAAATACAATTTTACAATCAAAACTCTTTCTCATTACATTCCTTTTTTACAAGTAGAATACAGAGTAAATTTCTTTCACATGCAAAAGGGAGCTTTTTACAAACATATAATCTTTGAGCACAAAATGTGTATTAAATTTTCATCACAGTGAAATGGTTTAAAATTTGGGATTTTCGAACTTTGTCTTCTTCCTCAAACATACAAAATACAATTTCTTCCACATTTATTCAAAAATAGAGAACAGAGTATATCTCTTTCACAATTCAATTTACAACTTTCATAGCCCATACAAACCATATTTCCATCACAGATAATTACAAGTTCATCCACTTCAAAGTGGGAAGGGTTACAATAAGTAATAATCTCAACAAGGACTATCAATTTTTTCTTGAACATCAACATGAATATCCTTTTTCTTTATTTCAATTTTATCACAACAGAAAAGGGGGAAAGGCAACGCTCTCCACCCAACCAAGACATCCAATGAAAAGGAGAATACATCCTTCTTCATTGGCCCCGAGCCCCAACCATATTGCAATAAGAAATTCTTTTCAACACATGGAAACAACAGGCTTCAACAACACAAAGATAGATTTCTCATTCAAAAATAGTCCAAACAAAACTGTAGTTTGTAATCACAGAAAAAAAACAACAATCAATAATCATCAGCATGCATCCACAAACCATACCATCACAGATAAGAAAGCAAGAAACTATGGGGGATGTTGCTTATGCCTCCTCAAGGGGGAAATGGGTATCACCACCTAAGAACAAACTGCCAAAATATATATCATCTCAAATCCCTGACATGTCCTTATGCCTCCCCCAAGTACCCCTTATTCCTCACATTTTCTTATTCCGCCCCAACCTCTTATGGCACCCCATAACGAGTAAAGAAATGTAATCTATTTCTTTACAAGGTGGAACCCAAATCCAAACTCCCTCCACACTTATACCTCCCCCAAACACTTATGTCTACCACAAAATGCCCCATAGTCTTCTCCTACACCGTCCCTAGGCCATTTACCCAACCAGACAACAAATAAAACAACACATTCAAACATTCCACCATTCACATATGCATACAAATAAAAGGAGAGAATTTCCAAGAGCTAAGCTCTTACCTCTCCATAATGGATTTTGTTTCAAGTTCCAACCAGCAAGCTTTCAATGCAAAATAGCCCAAGATCAACAAAACACAGGTCTGTAAAAAGTATGCAACTTTCTCCAAAAGCAAGATCTCAAAATAGCAAAATAATTCACCCCAAAATAAGTATGCAAAAGTGCAGCAACCAAAAGAGTGTAACCCCCAAACAATAAAATGAATTCGTATATATAGAGAAGGAAGAGAAGAGGATGAGGTGGATACAAGTGGAATGCCCCATCACACATCCTCAACTCCAACTCATAGGTCAACTTCAATCTCCAAAGAATAATAAATAAGTAGGTGAATAATATGATAGATTACTTACACACTCCAAAACAAGCCCACACCCCAAAGGACTAAAATTAAACCATGTAAGAAAAGTGCAATTAAAGCATACAACTTGAATTACAAAAATGCATAATGAAGGCTAAATTTAAACCCTCTAACCATAGGTAAGGTTGGCATGCAAATTTAAGAGGTATGGGAAAGGTTAACTTGTCCCACAAGCCTCCAAAATCAGCCTCCAAGGACAAATTCGAATTCCAAAGAAGATGAAGTGTTTCATACTCCAAATTTTACTTAGATATCTCTTACACATCACTTACACATTGCTTACACATATCTTATAACATTTAATACAAAAGTCAACCACTTCAATAATTACTTTCTTATGACCCAAGTTGGTTAATTTATTTTAACAATATGATTACTCATATTCTGTACCACAATTTATTTAAATAAAAAGGGATGAACACATCACTTACTAAACACACAAAAACACCAATAAAAAGGAACCAAATAAATAAATACACATAACCCTTGGTCACATTTAAAGGTGATCCCCCCCATGGGAATCCCTAACAACAATCAAACACGCACACACACGAACAATACAAGTTATCATGGTGACCTTGTTGAATTCATCAAGAATTCCAATGTGGTTGGTCTATAATCCCTCGATGTTTGTTGTAAACACAATACCTCCTTCAGCCTCGTGGCCATATCAGAACATCTAAATGAATATAAATATAGTTTCAAAATTATCAATATATATATGAATCACAACAATATCCAGACAATCAACAATATCACTTACAATTTCATCAACAACTATTTCATCATCAATTTTAATTCAATTTTCTCGGTCTACTCAATATATATAATATATATATATATATATATATATAATAAATACAACA
This sequence comes from Taxus wallichiana var. yunnanensis, assembly GCA_018340775.1. Classification (NCBI taxonomy): domain Eukaryota; kingdom Viridiplantae; phylum Streptophyta; class Pinopsida; order Cupressales; family Taxaceae; genus Taxus; species Taxus wallichiana. The sequence continues at coordinate 1,008,974,623 of CM031239.1, forward strand.
TCGATAAATATATATAACCATGTCCAACAACATATCAACTTCTATATAAAATGTCTCTAACAATCATCATGCATCATATGGGAATCAGAGTCAATAATAGTCCGTGATCTAACATCTAACACCGTACTAAATCAAAAATATAATAATGTCATAATATAGTCACCAGTATCATGATCAATATCAAGATGTGTCGAAAGGAAGTGGGCACTACAGTTTTCCTTGGGCATACTGAATGTCCCTCTGCTTCCTCCTCCTAGTTCGCTGGCTTTGCTTTAACAATACTTAAGTGTGTTTTTTTTTCTCATTGTGAACGGAAGATGCAAATCTCATTGGTTGTAAATAACTACCTTAGGGTTATGCAAAAAATATTTTGGTTAGTTAGATCTGGTCAAACTGTGGTATTCTTCGTCTCCTTATTAGGTTATCTTGACTTCGTGATAAAGAGACTACCTAGCTTGGGGAACATGTGGGTTCTTTAAGAAGTTATCACCTCAAAATTCTATTCCTCTCTAATGAAACATTTTATTTTAATTTTTTTATGTGACAACCCAAATTTGGAAGTGGAGATTCGACCGTGGAAACATAACATGTTTTAAGGGTAGTTTCCCTTTGAGAGAGGCCATTCCTGAGAGTTTGTTTTCATATTGATTTAAATTTGTAATTTGAGATACCTGAAAGGGATGACTTAGGAAAGGAATATTGACAGGATAAAAGAAACACCCCCTTTTGTTTTGTAAACTCATGCCTAAGGAATTGTCAAAATGTATAGTTATGGTGAATTACAACAATAGTAATTTTCAAGCATTTGTGCAATGCAATGCAACTTTGATTTTCTACACAATGTTGCATATGAGGTTATTTATAGTTGTGACCAACTCTAAGTTGATCTTTGTGGATGGTAAGTTACTGAGCAGAATTTGAAAAGCTACCGTGATCAATGACCCTCCTCCTAAATGTTTGTTTTTGGTGTTATGATTTATTATATCTAAGCCGCTACTGCTAACCTCACAAGTGCATCTGTAGCTCTCTTAACCACTCAAAGCCTGAGGGAAGGAGGGCTATGTAGGAAGGATCTTCGCCACTCATTGTTATGTTGATTGCAGACACATCCACTAGAGTATAAACTACCAATGAGCCCGAAGCATCTGTGTAACTCTCTGTGAGAATCAACATGTTGTTCTGGCTTACATTTCATGCCTGCCAATAGCCAACAAATCCAAATAGAAAATGAACATTTTTAATGTTTTTTTATCGGATTGAATAATTATTACCAACTCATTTTCGGGGATTCGGTGTTCGCATGAATAACAAAATGAAATTTTGAAATATAGGTAAAGAGATAATCTAGACTCACCCTAAGGAGGGATATATAGTTTCCGTGATGCCCCCTTGCTAATGTGGGCAACCTCTTGCACTGTATTCCTGCTGGAGAGGACATCCCATTGCAACCATTGCATATCCATTGCTAATGCATGAGTCACAATCCAACTAAGAAATAAATTGTTAGTGTTAAAACATTTGGGCATAAATCACCTTAGTCTTCATTTGTCACCACTGAAGAAATTGAAGACACAATGGGGAGAAATGGGAAGACTGAGTGAAGTGGCAGCGTAGAGAACCATGCCACTTGGTTGGCCTGGATCGATGCTTCTCCAAGATTTGTAGGTTGTGAGGGTCGATGACTCTTCGAGCTTTAAAAGAATCCATACGGTGAATGTTGTGAGGATCAGTGATTATATGCTTTAAAGGAATCCACTTAAGGCCTTTGTGCCCTAGAAATTAGTTTTTTTGTTGAGGGAAATAAAAACATGCAACGATCAGCCAAAATCCTGTAAAAACTTTCAATTACTGGAGATGTTCTAGATGTTTTGAATTCTAGCTAGCGCACACCGCTAAAATAAATAATTACCAACACATTAATGGTTAAAGCACGAATAATGGTTCTTGATTCTTAGTTTTTTTTATATTAAAACCTCTGTGCCGTCAAAATTAGGAAATATGTCTCATTTAGTTATTGGCAATTTATGTGCTGGTAACAAATGTCCTAACTCTATGGAAAAGAGTTGCAGCTTAAGTATCAAACAATGCAAGGAAAAGAGCGGCATATGTTGAGTTATATATAAGCCTATCAACCTAAATATATACTAAAATTTGTTTCAGAAAATTGTTCACATTTATTATGTAAAAATGTGTGTGTGTGTGTGTGTGTGTGTGTGTGTGTGTGTGTGTGTGTGTGTGTGTGTGTGTGTGTGTGTGTGTGTGTGTTGCAATTGTAGACAAAAGATATAATTATCTAAAAATATGTAGAATTCGATGTTGAATGCAACATATCTACATTTTAAAAAATATCATTTATTATTATAACAATAAAATTGTAGCTTACAAGTACAAGTATTATGTGGTAATGATGTTGTAGATTTTCTTTTGAAAGGAAATGAACTAACCAATCAATCACAAGAACTCCTTTTACAAATATTAGTTTGGCATACAATAACATCTATAATGAATATAAATATTATTTCAAATGGTATCCTTGTTGAATTCATCGAGAATTCCAATGGTTGGACAATCTAAAAAATTGTTTCAATCCCTCGATGTTTGTTATCAAACAAATACATTTTAAACATCATCAAACACAAATTTTACTCCTTCAACATGAAATTTTTATATTTATTCTCTATATCAATTATCCATCTATCTAAATAAATATATATAAATATCATATATCTTATGCATCCATTATACAACAACAAAATCGATAAATATATATTTAATGGGTTCCACATTTAGATTTTACAAATACACAAAATATATACCTCACTATATCATATATATATATATCAATAATCATGTCCCTAACAACATATCATCATGACATCATATGCAACTTACGACAAATATTTATTTCATTCAATCAATAGTCATTTCATTATCAATCTTATAATCGTCTTCTATCAATATAATAAATATAATCCCATATATATATACTATATCGAAAATATATGCTTGAAAATCTTCAACTTGTCTTGGTTGAATGTCATCCATAGTCAACATACCATATGTCAACTTCTATTTTGATAGGTCCCCATCCATAAGAAATGTCTCTAATGGAATCATCATGCAGCACCATATCATTCACATGAAATGGATACGGATCTCTTTTGATCAAAGTTTCCTTCTAACATCTAAACACTTGTACTATTTCCTCATTTCTCTAGAAAATATAATTGTCTTTTAACAATACTTTCATCTAATCCTTTTTTTGGGAGGGTGTGAATATCAAACTCAATAGGAAGAAAGATGATGCAAATCTCAGGGGTTCCTAAATAACTACCTTGGGCTTATGCAAAAATATTTTTATTAGTTATGTCTGGTGTGTCAAATTTAGTTATGGTATTCTTCGTCTCCTTGCTTAGGTTATTCTACTTCTACCTCATTAATGAAGTGGCTTCCTTGATCTTATTAGATTTCTATCACAACCAAATGTGAAAGATGCGTTCATATATGAACCTTACTTTCCTCTGTCCATGATTAGAGCTTGACCCATCTAATTAAAAACAATTTGTGAGGTTTTTGTTATTCCCCACTTTTCAAATTTGGAAGAATAGGACATAATGGAAATCTCATTACCATTGTAAATAAATATAACATGTTTTAAGGGTTATTTTAAAAAATATTTTCCAAATCCTTCTTGTTTAGTTTGAGAGAGTTCCCTGTTTACATGGCCAAATTCTTCTGAGTATTTTGATCCGTCCTTATTATTGATTTAAATTTACTAATTTTGATAGAATAGAATATGGGACTTGTAGCTTGAAGTAATCACTCTTAGTCTTTCATTAAGGCACCAGGGAAACTTGAATTCATTAAGATAATTAAATATCTATGTATTTTAAATTTGGAAAGGAAAACTCGGGAAAATCATAAAAGATGTCTAAAACATCATTCGATAGCCATTTATGGTGAATTTTTGCCTATTAATATCAAATTTTCTTGTAGCAAAATTATCCATCTTTTTATGAGATGCAATATAACTTTGGAAACTATACACAGTAATGTTATATGAGGTTTTTATAATTTTACCTGAAGGCCTTTGCTCATTTGTTTTCCCAAAGTAAATTGGATGTTCACCAACTTTTTTTCTAAGTAATTTGATCGAGGCATGATCTTTGTGGATGTCTTTTGGGATTCTTTAAAGGAGTGAAGACACGGGGCTTCCTTGATGATAATAAATTATGCAAAAGGAAAAGAGTTGGGTTTTCTCTGTATAAGAAGAAGGAAATTTTTTTCTAAAGCTTCATGCTCTATGGTTTTAAGTAAAATCCTTCTTGAAGAATTTGGGTTACCAAAATAAATCTTTGTTCTTGTGAACCTCTGCATTATATAGCCTATGGAATTTTTTATTTGGTGTAAATCTTATGATTTTTGAAACTTTATTGATCAATACCATCTCTGGATCTGACATGTAAACCTAACAGTAATTTAGAACATCAAAGACACACTTTTATTTAGTGAGCTCTCTTATAACCACTCAAATCTTTGTCTCCTGAGTAAGTGAATTTTGCTACATAGATGCTATGAAATACTTGATGAAGGATCTTACCCACATCAAAGTTATGTTTTGCATTACCATGACAAAAGGCATAACTCTATCTACTGGTGAGCATGGTCTTACCTGATGCGACAAGCATAAGGACTTGGTTATATCCTTTATATCCATGCAAAATATAACACTCTGATCATGAACTCTCACAAGTCAAGATGCGCGAGAATGGAAGAAATAATGATCCTTCTTTGTTGCCTTATTGAGCTTCTTTAATAAACAAAATGTAACATTGAGATCAATAAGGCTGAATTCAAAAATATGTACATGAACTTATCATTTCTTTTTTTAGAGTTATTGGAAAAATTAGGATTCATTCATATGGATTTGATTTATAGCTAAATGCAACCATCTGACCAGCTGAATAGAACTACCCAAATGAAGTTCCTTGTAATGAAATGAATATGGTATGTAAGAGAGTTATGGATAGGAATCATACCACTCACCAATCTTTATTTTTTGGAGATGATCATCAACTTTCTTCCTTGAGATAATTTTATGGGGTCATGATGCGGTGTATAAGAAGGATATCCATGATTGAAACACCCCACTTGCTTCATGATTGTGGGCAACTAGATAATCAGAGATGTATCATGAGTTTCATTACTTGAATCCAAGGGAGAGGACATCCATTTATGGTCACCCCATCTCTAATATCCAAGTGATGAAGCCTTCATACAGGTATTTTTCATGCCTTAGCCATTAATACATTGTAATATATGATTTTAATAAACCATTTTCATAATGAAATCCCACATAGAAAATGAGATAACATTTTTTAATAAAATTATAATTACCTTAAATAAGTGTTGAAGGGAAATCAAATTCATTTGGACTGTCATGAATAACTATTTAAATGAAATCTAAGAAATCATGAATTGAAATACCATTACATTTGGAGCATAGGGATCACCTCTCCTCTCCAAAATAGGGACCTAACCTCCTTCCTTCGTCGAGCATTGATGTGATCCACTTCGCAGCTCCCGCAGTGAAGCATAGCCAAGAGATTGACCATATAATATTTGAGGGAGAGGACATATGGTCCTTGCCATCTATGAAATCAGAAAATTGCACATCCATCCTAATGCTAATGCATCCATCTTGATTATCTTTTTCTTTCTTTCTTTTTGTTACAAAAGAGATCTACTTCCAACTAAGAAATAAACTTGTTCGTTCCTTTAAAAATTTGGAAATCAAGAATTTAGTTAGAAATATTTGGTCTCCTCCACGAGAACTAAATTCTTTTGCATGAAGAAGATTAATAGTTAAGAAATGGGAAGATGATCTTCAGAAAACTCGGTAGATGTGCTAGGAGAAAGATTTGTGCTCACCGAAGAGTGGTTGTGGATTTTGGAGCAAAGGTCCAATTGGTGTAGGTTCTACTTTAGCAACAATTTCTTTGGGCTCCTCTTCCATGCTTTCTTGATGCTTCTCCAAAATGTTGGGTCATTTCACTTTTCGAGCTTTAAAATAAAAACATGCATTCGTGAATGAGTGAGGATCAGTGATTTAAGCTCGACGGAAAATACTATCTTCTTAAGGCCTTGGGAGCTTTTGATATAGATGTTTTGAATTGTTGAAAACTAAATTCGGAAATAAAAAATAAATCCCATAGTTTTTCACATTATCAACATTAAATAAGGGCTAAACCATCCAAAAAGATAGGAAAAATTCAGTCCATTGTTCCTTTCTTATAAGGCCATTACAAATAACTCTTGAATGAAATGATTTACAACTCTTGATGGTTCTTAGTTGTTTTGATCTTATTTTCAAAAAAAACCAGCTAGTGAAATACCAATTGCTAAAATAAATAATTGAAACACGTTAATGAAAATAGAAATGTCTCATAAAACTTGATTACGTGGTTATTGGCACTATTTAGTAAAAATGGTTTTAGGTATATACTATTACGGTAAAAAAAATGTCCTAACTCTATGGAAAATGACTTTAGAAATAATGTACATTTACAAAAATTATCCAAGGCAATTTATAGCGTAAAAAAAGGTTATAATGGATTGAAATGTCCTAACTCCATGGAAATGAGTTTGCAGTTATGGAACAAAATGTCATCACCAATCAAGGAAAATATATAATTCTTCATGGAAACTCCTCGTCTATTATGATTATTTACTAATGAACAGCTTTATGGTGATGTAATTTAAAGCATAAACGTAAAATATTATATATAAGCGGAATATGAAAACCTGAAATATGTAAATTATAAAATTAACATGAAATTAAAATTGTTCACATTGTGTGTATTGTAAAAATGTGTGTGTGTGTATGGGTGTGTGTGTGTGTGTGTGTGTGTGTGTGTGTGTGTTATAGAATTGTAACAAAAGATATAATTATCTAAAAATATGTAGAATTCGATGTTGAATGCAACATATCTACATTTTAAAAAATATCATTTATTATTATAACAATAAAATTGTAGCTTACAAGTACAAGTATTATGTGGTAATGATGATTGTAGATTTTCTTTTTGAAAGCAGACAATGAACCTAAGGTCAATACAAGAAACAAAGTTGTAAATTGTGATTTTACAAATATAAAATATTATGTACAATATACAATAAAAATATAATTGAATTATAAAGTTTATAAATTGTGGACTATCAATGGTATAAAAAATTGTTGAAAAACTACAATAATATGTCAAAATGTGGATGGACTACAATTTTAATGCATCATTTAAAATTTTTGAATTATGTTATAACAAATAAATATTGTTGAAAAATGATTACAAATGCTAGTAGTGATATGTTATTAACTATCACACTTTTACAACAAAACACATTTAAAACTTGATCTCATTTGTTTGAATAATTTTAACTCCTTCACACATGAAATTTTTATACTAATATCTCCATCTCTATATCAATTACCAAATTGCAACACAATATATGCCCTTACTACTACTGCCACGAATCCTTCCCCTTCATTTTTTACAAACATAAGTATCTACTATAAGTATGGCACCCCATGTTGGCCATTAAGTGCATCCATCACTATGCAAACTAACAAGATAATTTGGGTAATCTTTAAATATTTAAATATTTATTAGCAATTGACTATGAGTGTTATATCTCCGTAGTAACCTGCTTAAAATTGCATATTCTATAATATACAATGAATCATAATTACACTATTTCGTCCAACATCATGTAGTCATTGTCATATCTCCGTAGTAACCTGCTTAAAATTGCATATTCTATAATATACAATGAATCATAATTACACTATTTCGTCCAACATCATGTAGTCATTGTCATGTAAAGTGTGTTAAGTCTTTAAGTAGAGATAACTCTAGGAATATAAATTCTTAAAGAAATATGGGCCCATACGGCTATATAGGGAGGGAGATCCATCCGTCTAGTCTATCTAACCACGTCTGTCAACCCATTCCATGCTTCAGGAATTGTTTCAAACCCGATAAATTTTGATTGATAGTATAAGCTCCGAGATACACTTATATATTTTGTTTGTGTTAGCGTCGAGTTCCTAGATAGGGATAGGTCCCTGCCATATTTACCCTGACAATGGAATACTATCACGGATTGGTTAGTGTTCAGTCGACTCCAGGGAATTCGCCATAACCCTACCACAACGATCTCACCCGAGGAGACAGGATATAAATTTTTTTGAGGAAACCTATCTCTGATATGGCAGAATGCCAAACACCCATCCATAGAAAGGGGGTGGATGGGTGAAGGAGATAGATGAGGTGCTCGATTGATTCATGCAGATCTAATTTATATCCCAGAGCCAGGGTGCAGTTCATGAAAATGTAGATCTAATCTCTATAGATTCTAGATGGGAGGGTGTGAAATCAATAGATGCACGATAAACTAGAATTGCTTCAGCAGGAGCTGTTACGAGTATTGGAAACATTCCTACGAACATATAACTTGATCTAAATGGGTCAACATCTACCTCCATCTCCCAAAGGTTGATGAGAGGTTCCCTTCTCATCTCGGTTCAGTGTAGTTAGGTGTGAATGATTTGCCCCATCATGTGTAGTTAGGTTGGGTTGTGCTAGCTAGCCACATTGCGTGACCGACTATTTCTTATCGGATCCACGATTCACTTCTCAATCGAGTAGATCGAGTGCATACATAAATGACCAGACCCACATATTGTAACATCCCAAAATTTCGTGTAAGTTAAATTAACTACGGTTAAGTCTAAACATGATTAGATGAGATCATCATTGGGTGTAAAATTCATTTGGTTCATCGTATCATGACCCATAGCTTCTGCTACGAGGCATGACATTGCGAAATGAATAACCCCGCACCCACCTTGATGATCCTTCCTAAAACATGATTAGGCCTTAATCATAGGTAAAACAGTTCATAAATGATAGTAAATCTTTCAGTTATTTGTATTCGATTACTTTATTTTAATTGGTTTGCTCGTCTTTTGTTTTGTTCAAATTTGACATGACCGTGATGATAATTGTCTCTGTTTAAATTGACAATGCTATATCAAGCTAGCTTTATGAGAATATTCAAATTATTATTTACGGACTGGGTGATTTTCATATTGGAATGTTTTATATAAACTTGGAAATTCAACTAATTTTTATGATAATATATAGTTGGAAATATGTGGACTTGTATTATGAAGGTTAATTTTAACTTAACCATTAAGCTGGGTAACAACTACAGTAAAAAAAAATGTATGAAATATTAATTAGTATAATATATATATATATATATATATATATATATATATATATATATATATATATATATATATACATACTAGAGGGATTTGGCATGTAAGCCAAAATTTTTATTTAGTTATTAAAATTTATGGGTTTCATAAAGTGAAACACCTTCACATGGCACAAGTGTGCGACATGCACTAAAACACATATCAACATTGGGAAGTCCAAAAATTCTTCAATATGCTGCCCAACTATAGTTCTTTCATTATATTTTTCTGTTATTTTTCCTTCGTCTATTTTCATTCTCCCCTTCTGGAATACCTGCGTGAGTTTTGGAGGAAAAAAGGATTCAACTTGTTGGAGCGGGAAGAGTAGAAGGTTTCCGATTCTAGGTTTACTTCAAGCATGAATATCTTCTCCTTTCTTTGTGCATTATTTGAAAAAAAAAAAAGAGGAAATACACATTCTGGTTTTAATGGCAATCAAGGAAATTGTGGACAACTTTTGATTTAATTATTTGGAGATGAAGTATGAAAAGGAAATTGATGGATTTTGTATTCTTTTTAGTTTTCTTTGTGTGGTTTTAACCTAACCCAGAAAAATACGCAGATGGGGTTTTGGGTTTTGATCAGCAAAAATAAAGTAAAAGAAAGGTTTAACATTTCTTCTCTACATTATAATAAATTATACCCAAAAGGAAAAGAGTTGGGTTTTTCCTGTACAGGAAGAAGGAAATTTTTTTCTGAATTTGTGTGTTTAAAATTGAATTATGTTTGTAGGTTTTCATTTTGTTAAACCGAAATTTGGATATGTGTTTTTTGTAAACAAATCGATTTGGGTATATAAATCAATTTACATAAAGGAATCGATTTGGGTAACCTAATCAATATGGGTATGCAACCGGTTGGAGTTTTGTATTTTTCTTCTTGGTTGTTATATGTAGGTCTGATTTTTAATTTATTGAGATCTTTTGAATGATAATTTGTGGGTGTCAAAGCTCTTGCATGGGGCTGCATTTTCTAGAAATTTTATTATTATGGACCACTAAATCGGTTCATGTATAAATGAGGGTGTCTTGTTATGTGTGAATAATTAATAAAAAATGGCATTTAGCCTATAACTTCCAGCCTGACAATATGACTTGGATTCTTGTAAGACTGTGAAAAAGAAATTGCTTGTCTTGGTAAGGGCATGAAAGCCAGGACAACTTGACCAAGATGCACCAAGGAGTAATTGGAGGCATGATTGGGTTTAAAATAATGATATCTTATGAAAGAAATTATTAGTTGTTCTTTTACTAAAAAGAGTATGTTTAAATGATGTAACCATGGTGCTACTATATTGTTGGTTGGGATGTTTGTTTACCAGATAGAACATGTTAAAGTGATGTAAATATGGTGATATTTGTGCTAATTTGTAGAGCTTCTCATTGACTGAAAAAAATACTCTTATTAATCATATTGTTTTTACGAAGTTATGTAGAAATGTTAAATGTCAAATGTTTATTGATTGAAGCTGGAATACGAATGTTTTAACCCTTGTTATTAGAGGGAAACATGATCGCTGAAATAGAAATTGGTTATTCTATTTGTGTGCATCCATAGCTGTATCTTTATAGAAACCATGTAGTAAGACATTTTCAGTTGTATTACCATGTGCTTGTTGATAAAACAACATGTATATCCTTTCATATTTTATTAATTAATTGCATCATAAAATGGAGTTAATATTCATGCTAGTTTATTTTGAATTGACATCATACCACTACTCCAGTCTTACAGGACCATTAGCTGTTACATTCGGATGTGCGGAAACTCGTGTCTTGTGAAGTTTTATCGTAGCATGGATCTAAATGAGATACTTGGATTTCAATTGGTGAAAGGATGATATCCTTGAATTTTTGGCTGAATTATTGGGATCTTGGACCCATTGTAAATATTCAAACCTCACTATGTGAGAATTATTATACCGGTTATATATTTCGCCTTAACGACATATGTAATATATGATTTTAATAAAGAGATGATTACTTTGTGTGTAATAATATCTCAATATGAGTAAATGATGAATACTTGAGTTGTGAAATCTTACTTTTCACAAATTGTTGAATACATTTATTTGATAGTTATCAATGTATGAAGCCGATAATTGGGCAATTATTGTAACAATCAATTGTCTTTAATTTTTAAATTAAATAAGCTATTTAGTGGCGTAGCTAATCGAAGGAATAATTAAATATACATGTTTTAATATATATTTAATTCAGCCTTTTGGTAAACTTGGTATTAATATGATAAGATTGTAAATCTTGTTGTATAGAGAATGGAAGAGTATCGTTGTAAAAGGTAATTTAAGGTTAAAGAATCAAACATCGGGAAAAAGAGACTAAATGGGATGGTAAATAGATGAAAAGATCCATTAGGCATATTAAGGGATAAGTACATGTGGAATGTTGATATAGTTACATTTCAGCATAATGAATGTACTTATCTCATAAAGATCCTAGTTGGCCTTTGGCATCTATCTCAATATAAACTCTTACAAGATAGGTTTAATTGGAAATAAAATTAAAAAAACTATAAAGATCTATATAACTGTGAAAGGGATAGTTATGAGGTGCTGGAAGACTTAAAACTCATAAGACTAGTGTGTTGTCTTGAGTTTAGCCATGACTGCATGGCGGATTACTTTGGTCAAAGTAATGCATTGATGGTTGTGCATTGTCTGATCACCTAGTCCTTAATTAAATAAAAAAATTGTATGTAACCTGATCATGGGAATTTGAAAAACTGAACATGAGGTAGAAAATGGTCGGATACCAGAATACGAAGTTGAGAAACTAGCTTTGTGGTAGACACAAGGACTTTCACATAGTTCCTAAGACCTTTAAAAGGTTGAGCCAAAATGTTAGTAAGCATTGTCATTGGAAGTACTGAAAAAGGGAGATCGTGGATGTTATCGGATATATCAAAAGAGTAAAATTGATTAATTTATTTGATTAAATAAATCTGTATGATTGCAGCTATGTAATTTGTTATTATGTTTATGTGTAAAAAAATCCTCATTTTTCAACTCTTGTAATTTTGAGCGTTACATTTTGGTATCAAAGCCAGAGGCTCAGACACTTGGACATTAATGGGACACACGTTCTAATAAAAGTATCCTCTTTTATAAAATAGGAAACTATGGCTAGGCTAGAAATAAGAGCTAGTATGGAAAGTGACAGTGGGGTAAATATTGATGACGTGCCGGATAATACAGCTGCTAAGTTAGAAGAAATCCTCAACCTTTTGAATGACACCAGAAACCAAGTTGTTGCCTTAGAACAACAAGGTCAGGGTGGTGAAGATAATGAGGATCGTAGGGATGAGAATCAAGGTGATGAGCAATATGATGATTAACTTGAGCACCTAAATGAAAGGGAAAATAAGAAAGCAAGGCTGGTTGTTGAGTTAGCAAGGGACATTAAAAGAATATCCCCACCTAAATTTGATGGTACAACTCTTGGAGATGGTGCTAAAAATTAGCTCTCTGAAATGGAAAAATATTTTGAGATTAGGGACTTTTTAGAGGAGACAAAAGTAGTATGGGGAGCCTACCAATTGTCCCGTGAAGCATCTTCTTGGTGGGATAACCGGAAAATGGAACTAGGAATTGATTCTGGTATGATCACGTGGGAGAAGTTCAAGGCCTACTTCCATCAAAAATGGTTACCTTAGTTATACTTTGACCAAAAGATGGCAAAATTCCAAAATCTGACTCAAGGAAAGTACTCAGTTATAGAATATTGGGAATGTTTCACTCGATTGCTGAAATATGTTCCTTTGTATCAAAAGGATGAGAAGTTTAGAGTGAGAAAAATTATAATGGGATTGAATCCTAGTATTGATGGTGAGGTAGATGTTCATGGACCTACCTCGATGGAAATAGTGTTTGAAAAAGCTATCAAGCAAGAACTAAGTTACGAAGTCTTTATGCCTCTAAAGAGGAAAACAGAAGGAAAAATAGAAATTTCCAAACATCAAATGCAAGTAAACCAACATGGAAAAAGGGAAACAACAAGTTCATGTCTCTTAATGAAAAAGGAATAGTGGGTAGAACTTTTGTGAGTAATAATAAAAATGGGCAACAAGGAACAAGTTTCAGCCAGAACAAGATTGAAAGAAAAAGACCATTGGGAGGATGTTTTAAGTGTGGTGGTGATCATTTCACTAACAATTGTCTGCAAAGAGGACAATGGGATAATCAACAGAGGGGATTTACTACAGTATATAAAGAGGGGAAACAACATAATATTTATGTTGCAGTCCATAATAAGTAAGAAAAAAGCAAGAGACTCCAATAGAAACTTCATGTTAGCTTTTTAGAGAACCTATTTCTGTTTTATTTGATTCCGGTTCAACATAATGTTTTGTTTCATCTAAAGTCCCTAATAAACTAAAAATAAGAGTTGGGTACATGGAACATGCTTGGAATGTACAATATGGAAATAATGTTGTACATAGAGTGAATCAGTGTTTGTTTGAGGAACCAATAGAATTACCTGAGTTCATGATAAGATTAAACTTGTATGTCGCACCTCTTGGATCCTACGATTTTGTCATAGGTATAAATTGGTTAAGTCAACATAATGAAACCTTGGATTGCTTAGGGAAAAGTGTAACCTATTGCGATGATCAGTAGAAAACAAGTGATCAGGGTGTTAAAAGAGAGTTTGTCACTGGGTAGATTTTTGCCATGTAGCTAAAAAAGGAAAAGTGAAAGGGCTATAAAAATAACAAATTCATGACAGGAAATTGAGCCTGAAATTGAAGCATTTCCCATCCTAAGGTAATTTAGATATGTGTTTCCAAATGTGTTTCCCATACCTCCACCTAAGCATGAATTTAACTTCACAATAGAGGTCAAACCAACAATGACACCAATCTCCAAGGCACCATACAGAATGACAACAATTGAATTATTTGAGTTGAAAGCTCAATTACATGAATTGTTGTCCTTGGGTCTGATTAGACCAAGTATATCACCATGGGGTGCACCGGTTATCTTCGTAAAAAGGAAGGATGGGACCCTTAGACTTTGTATTGATTACTGAATTCTCAACAAGGTAACAGTGAAGAATCGATACCCGCTGCCCCGAATCGATGATCTATTTGATCAAATGGGGGGCACAAAAGTGTTTTCCAAGATTGATCTTAGATCCGGTTATCATCAACTATGAATCAAGGATGAAGATATCCATAAAACTACTTTTAGAACAAGGTATGGGCATTACGAGTTTACAGTTTTACCCTTTGGTCTAACAAATGCACCTGCCGCTTTCATGAACTTGATGAACAACGTGTTGAGAGAATACCTAGACCAATTTGTACTTATCTTTCTCGATGATATATTAATATACTCCAAGAATGAGGAAGAACATGATGAACATTTAAGGATTGTGCTGGGAATTCTCAGAAAACATAAATTATATGGAAAATTATCTAAGTGTGCTTTCTATCGATATGGAGTACAATACTTAGGCCAATTATTAAGTAAATAAGGAATCTCGATGGACCCTTCAAAGATCAGTGCCATCATGGAATGGCCAGCACCAAAGGATGTGCATGAAGTGAGAAGTTTTCTAGGTCTAGCAGGCTACTATTGAAAGTTTGTAAAGGACTTCTCTAGGTTAGCAGGACCTGTCACTTCTTTGCAAAAGAAGGGTAAGAAATTTTTTGGGACAATAAGTTTGAAGAAGCCTTTAATGATTTAAAAGGTGTACTCACAAGTGCTTTGGTGTTGAAGATTCCAGATCCAAACGAGAACTTCTTAGTGGTAACCGATGCTTCAGGGGAAGGTTTGGGTGGAGTACTAATACAAGATGGGCATGTGGTAGCTTTTGAAAGTAGGAAGTTGAGGGTGCATGAAGTAAATTACGCACCACATGATCTTGAGCTTGTTGCGATTGTTCATGCGCTGCAGGTATGGAGGCACTATTTGCTAGGAAAACCTTTTGAACTCAAAATAGATCATCTTAGGCTTGAGTACATTTTTACACAGCCAAATCTAAATGCAAGGTAGTGAAGATGGTTGGAGTTCCTAGAAAATTATGACTTTGATATAAATTACATTAAGGGAAAAGAGAATAGGGTGGCTGATGCCTTAAGTCACAGAAAGCATATTACTGCTATAATTACATTAAGAACCTAGTTCAAAGATGAAGTTAAAAATGAGTTAACTAATGACCCCTACTACAATCATGTTAAAAAAATCTCTAGAAAAAGATCTAAGGGACAAAAGGTATGATGGTTTCAAGGTGGAAACAGATGGGATTCTACGTTATAATAGTAGAATATATGTACCAGAAGGTAAAGAACTCAAAAATAAAGTCATGAGAGAATTTCATGATGCTCCCTATTTCGGGACATCCAGGAGTAACAAAGATGATGGCGGACATCAAAAAGAAATACTTCTAGAAAAAGATGAAAAATGATGTGATTCTTTATGTCTCACAATGCCTAGAATGTCAAGCAAGTAAAGGTTGAACATTTACATCCAACAGGACTATTATATCCTCACAACGTGCCAGAATATAAGTGGCAAGTTATAAGTATGGATTTTATCCAAGGTCTACCTATGTCCCAAAATAAACATGATGTTATACTTGTAGTTGTAGACAAGTTAACTAAAGTGGCACATTTTATAGTAGGTAATTTAACGGATAATTCACCCATACTGGAAAAAATGTTTGTACAAGAAGTTTTCGATTACATGGAGTTCCAGAAGTAATAATTTTAGACAGGGACTCTAGGATAACTTCCAGATTTTGGCAGCCTTTGTACGCCACCTTTGGGACAAAACTAAACATAAGTTCTGCCTACCATCCTGAAACTGATGGTCAAACCGAAAGAGTAAATAAAGTGTTAGAAGATTTACTAAGAATGTATTTCATGGATCATCAATACAAATGGGAAGAGTATCTTCCCTTGGTTGACCTATAATAACACTTACCATTCATCCATTCAGATCGATCCTTTTGAGGCCTTATATGGTCGTAGGTGTAGAACACCTATAAGTTGAGATAATCCTGAAGATAGGGTACTGATTGGACTAGAAATGCTTTCAGAAATGGAAAAATAGGTTAAATTAATCCAAGAAAGATTGAAAAAAGTAGCAAATAGGTAGAAAAGTTATGTAGATTTAAAAAGAATTGACATAAATTTTAACATGGGAGATAAATTTTTTCTTAAGGTAAAACCTAAAAAGAGTTCCATATCATTTGGAAAGTCAACAAAACTATCTCCTAGGTTTATAGAACCATTTGAAGTCCTAGAGGTCATTGGACCAGTAGCCTACAACCTAGCACTCCCTCCTGCTCTATCCAGGTTGCACAATGTATTTCATGTATCCTTGCTTAAGAAATATGTACCTGATTTAACACATGTACTTAATTGGATTTCATTGTAGGTTCTGGATCCAGGGGTAATCGCGGTTGATCCTATAAGGATACTAGAAAATGTTGGTTGGATATTTTGTCAGGATAAAATATGAGGTTCAACCACAGTGCAAGGGATCAAATCCCTCCTCAAAGATAGGTGAGGCTGCCTACTTATTACTAATCTAAAACACAACAAAAATTATATATACAGTATCCACACTATTCTAACCATTGGGGTTGGGATATAATCCCAAAATCCACATCAGCATGAAATGGAGATGTTACAACTTTGGATTAGGAAGAATTAGAAGGGAAAATATTATGGATGAAACAAAGTAGGAAGAGAATGAGAGGAACATATTTTCTTTCAAGAAAACGCAAATCAAAAAATACTTATACGAGTTTTAGATAATGAGTGTAATATTCTAAAATGATTAAAATGATCAAGAATACTAAACAAAGAATAGCTCAAGATTTTAGACGTAAGAACAATATGTCAAGATAGATGAATCCCACAACACAAAGTTTGTAAAATAACACATGTTTCTATTCTTCAATGATTAAAAAGAAAATACAAAGTTTTTCTTCTTCTTCACAATAGCTCTTAATATTAAAAAAAAGTCTCTCTTTGGAATGCATAAGCATCCCTTATTTATAATAGAGAGAGCAGATAGAAAATAGGATAAATCCTAGAAAATAGTCTTTTAACAAGAGTCCTAATTTTCTTGACTCTCACGCAAGATAACAAGTCAAAATTTGCTTCCTATGTGATGAAACAAAAATGAAAAAAACATGACAATTTCTTGATAGAAATGACATGAAACATTATGTTTATTCCACTTCGTCATCCTTGTCTTCTTCCAGTGAAGCCTGCTTGTCTCAAAATTCTTAGAACTTCCAGATTATTCCCTGCATCTCATCTTCATCTAGCACATTAGAATAATCACTTAGGACCTCACAAGTTTCCTGAGTGTCACTTGCGTTACCAGGAAGTTTCTTCAATTTCTTGTTGATTTTAATTAGTGATTCCAAAACATTTTTGATCCTTATGAACTTATCGATGATTGACAGATCAAAGACAAAAGCTGGTTTGTGCTAACTTAACTCCTGAATTTATTTGTAGAGATTTTCAGCAGGTAGATTATTTGAGCTCTCATCCAACACCTTGGAAAATATCCTGGATAGCTTCTCTTATATGTCATTGGTGGCATCGATCAGCTGATCTCTAGATTCCCTCAACTTTCTACAAGCTTCACTGAGAATATTTATCCTGAACCTGATGGATTTGGCTAGCTGGAAATGCTTATCTCCATGTGGAATGATTCCTTCTTCCATTAAGATCTGGGATGAAACTTTTTCAGTGCATTGAGAACTTCAAAATTTAATTCAAGGTTCCTGACTTCCTATGAAAATTCATCATCCATCTTGTAACCATCTTTCTTTATTTCCTCCAAGGATTTATAAACTTCCATTGTGTCATATATGACCTCTCTTCCTTATAGGAGTATCCTCTTTATCCATTCTTCAATCATTCTCCCCTTCTCGTTGATCTTTTCAATCATAGGCATCGATGAGAAATCAAACCTTATAATAGTAGGGGTAGAAGATGATGGTGATGACTAGGAAGGCTTTGAAAGCTTGAGCAATACCTCCATCAACTGTTCAACTTTCTCCTTTATCTCATCCTTGCTTACCTTTTTTTCTTTTAGCTTTTTACAAAGCACATTCATGGCATCCCGCGCATCCTATTGTGCTCCTTCTGTTGTTACTTTTCCCAGATCAACCCTTGTAATATAATAATCAGTCACTACTATATCCTCCTTTGTTTTTTCAGCCACGAGACTTGAAATCTCTACAAAATTATGCCCTGAGGCATCCACTGAAACCCTTGAAACCATTTTTTGTTTCTTAGCAAATTTGGAAGGAGAAGCCTTGAGTGAACTAAAATCGAAGGTTGGTAGGGGAACTACCACCTTCCTCTTCCTCGAATTCTGATCAACCAACCATTGAGGTACAATGCAAAAGAAGTTGCTTCTATTAGAGGTGTTATGGTTTTATATGCAGGTGGAGGAAGATTTACTTGCGGATTCGTGATGACTGTAAGTGTGGTGACTGTAGGAATGGATTTAGGGAATGAAGGTGCAGAAGGAGAAGGCATTTCTATGACCATTATAGGTCCAGCAGAGAGAGGTCAGAGATCAAAGAAAATGTTGTCCATGATTGATGAGAGTGGCATTGAAATATGAGATGAGGAAGATTGGGAGAGAGGAGGTAAAGATTCTAAAGCCAAAGCTTGAGAAGTAAGAGAAAGGCTTACCTCCGATGAGAAATCATAAAAAGGAGAAACAAGAGGTTGACTAACCTCAATTTCTAAAATAATTTCTCCTTGTTCTGGCGGAGGAGGTGAATCCAATATCTCAACTATTTGTGTAGGAGTAGTAGATGATTCGGCCCTTGCTTTTCTCCTTTTTTGACAAACTTAAATTTTATTTGTCTCTTGGTAGGGCTTTTATCCTTTTCCTTCTCTCCCTTGGAGGGTCCCACTTCTAAAGTAGTTATTTTTGAAAATCTCTTTTCCTTATAACTCATTCCCAAGAAATGAGCCATGCCTTAGTGTGGACAAGAGTTTGAGCAGCTCTTTCAGTGATAGAATATTTTTCAGCAATAAACCAATCAATGGCTAGGAATCCAAGTTGGTCTCCATCTGACTATTTGTACCTAGGTTCCAGGACACTTTCATTATCTGTGGTGCATTCAGGGATATCAGCTAGATCTAACATTTGAATTTCTTCAAGTGTCAGTGTGTTGTTGTGTTTTCTTCGGATGCCAACTTCATCACGAATATCAACCCAGATATCTTACACAGTGGGTACATGTATGTACAATGTTCCATATGACTTGAGGACTCCTCAGATATCAAATCCCTCCCTCATCTTCATGTGTTTCTTCAATTTTTCCTAAATTTCTTGCACCACGTTCTGGCCTTAACCACGTTGGAACATGTATACCTTCCAATGGAAATGGGGAAGGAGATGGCTACTTTATGCCTGCTCTATTGGAATTCATGAAAATCCAACAATTGTCTGACCAACTCCATAAGGATTAGTTTGTCACTTGGGAAACTTGGAAAATGGAAGGGATTACCATGGAACCTTACCACCCAAAGATAAGTAAACTTCTTGAATTACAAGAAGATGCAACCCCATTTCGACACTTCGTACCATGCTTCTTCGGAAACCTTTCTCTTCCTCATATGAGGATCAATCTACAAATGTTTTCATATAAGAAGGCATCATTCACTCTTCTAAATTGGTCTTCAAACCCTTTTATTGTCATCTGTGGGAAGTACTTATATATGTGTTCTATTGCTCGGTTTCCATTTGCATCCAAACTTGAATAGTTCCTCATGCCTGTTGCCGCATATGTGACGTATGACATCCTATAGAAATTTCCGGTAGAGAAGACCATTTTCATTTGGGAGTCTATCTCATTACTTATTAGGCTACCCCAATCAATCCCTTGGTCATTTATCTTTATGACAACCATGATTTGGTACATCCACCCTTCGAATTCTTTTGAATCTGGGAGTCCAAATAACCAGCTCAGCAGGGTGATGATATCGTTGACTTCAAGAATAAAATCACTTCTAGGGACCGACTTAGGAAACCTAGAAACAACTTCTTTAGCCTTGATCAAGAACTTCTTATTTATGTGCTTGATGCATTCTTCCTAATCTTTGTCCCAGGCCTTTTGTGCTGATTTAAAGTCTAAATCAATATATTATGTAAAGTT
Organism: Taxus wallichiana var. yunnanensis; assembly: GCA_018340775.1. Taxonomy (NCBI): domain Eukaryota; kingdom Viridiplantae; phylum Streptophyta; class Pinopsida; order Cupressales; family Taxaceae; genus Taxus; species Taxus wallichiana. Next base: position 1,008,995,110 of record CM031239.1, read on the forward strand.
GGGTAGCTTTAGGAGTTGGTTAAAATAATCTCTGTCCAATTTTACTATAGACTCCCCTGCTTGATTTCTTACTGAGGGAGAGGCTAAGTCATAGTGGGAAGCACAAGCAAAGAGGATGAATTCAGGGCATTGAGATGATATTGGAAATCTTACTTTGTGAGAGGGAGACTGCTGTCAAAGCCTATTGACTTCATCCATGAATTCTGAGAAGAATTCTCAATTATTTTCTAGAAGTCTTCCATATCTATATTGCTGAGCTTTATGTCCTGGATGTCATAATTGCAGCTTACATAAGAAGAAGACTCCATCTTCTGATACTTATACTTCATCTTCCCTGACTAGTCTAACTTATCGTTAGATGGGCCAGGGTCTGACATGAGGAGTCTTGAAAATGACTTGATGACTTCTGGAAGAAGATTCGGGTCTGAAAGTTTTTCGGACAAGTGCACAGACCCGACACACCGATCGGGTTTAGAAACTTGCAAAACACCTTCGAAAACCTGAAACACTGGCAGATTTTGGAGGATGTCAGACACTTTTAGAAACCCAAAACACGGGTGCGGTGTATGTTGGAAATTAGGACATGCGACGCATCAACAAAAACCTAACACAAGGCGGAAGTGAGATGATGTCGAGCAACTTGTTTCATTCTCTTTAGATGAACTTTTCTAGAAATAGCCTAAAACACTTCACTATGAAACTTAGAAGATTTGAATGCCTAGTCAAGACCTGACACAAGGTAGAGGAAGCAAGATGTCAAGTAATCTAGCAAATCTCGCAAAGCTTGAAAGCTTGAAACAAGGCTGAAAATGGATGATCAATTTTTCCTGAAAGTGCTTGGAACTCTATCCAAAAAAAGTTATATCCTCCTAAGTTTAACTTGTAATCTCTACAAACTTATGCCCTGAGGAATCCACTTAAACCCTTGAAACCGTTTTGGGTTTCTTGGGAGATTTGGAAGGAGAAGCCTTGAGTGAACTAAAATCGAAGGCTGGTAGGGGAACTACCACATTCCTCTTCCTCAGAGTCTGATCAACCAACCATTGAGGTACAATGGAAGAAGTTACTCTTATTATAGGTGTTATGGTTGTATTTGTAGGTGGAGGAAGATTTACTTGTGGAGTCGTGATGACTGCAACTATGGTGACTGTGGGAATGGAATCAGGGAATGAAGGTGTGAAAGGAGGAATTTCTATGGCCATTGTAGGTCCAGCAGAGAGAGGTGAGAGATCAGAGAAAATATTGGCCATGGCTGATGAGAGTGGTGTTGAAATATGAGATGAGGAAGATAGGGAGAGACGGGGTAAAGATTTTAAAGCCAAATCTTGAGAAGCAAGAGAAAGGCTTACCTCGGATGAGAAATCAACAAAAGGAGAAACAAGAGGTTGACTAACCTCGATTTCTAAAAGAATTTCTCCTTGTTCTGGCGAAGGAGCTGAATCCAATATCTCAACTGTTTGTGTAGATGTAGTAGATGATCTGGCCCCTTACTTTTCTCCTATTCTAACAAACTTAAACTTTATTTTCCTCTTGCTAGGTATTTTATCCTTTTCCTTCTCTCCCTTTGAGGGTACCGCTTCTAAAGTAGTTATTTTGTAAATATCTTTTCCTTATAACTCATTCCCCAAGAAATGAGCCATGCCTTAGTGTGGACAAGAGTCTGAGCAGATCTTTCAATGATAGAAGCTTTTTCAGCAATAGACTAATCAATGGCTAGGAATCCAAGTTTGTCTCCATCTGACTATTCGTACCTAGGTTCCAGAACACTTTCTTTATCTATGGTGCCTTTAGGGATATCATCCAGATCTAATATCTGAATTTATTTAAGTCTCAATCTTCTGTTGTGTTTTCTTCGGATGGAAACTTCATCAAGAAGATCAACCTAGATATCTTCCACAGTGGGTACATGTAGGTATAATGTTGCATATGAATTGAGGACTCCTCAGATGTCAAATCCCTCCCTCATCTTCATGTGCTTCTTCAATTTGTCCTAAAGTTCATGCACCATGTTCTTGGACTTAACCACGGTGGAACATGTATACCTTCCAATGGAAATGGGGAAGGAGATGGTGGCTTTGTGCCTGCTTTGTTGGAATTTGTGAAAATCCAACAATTATCTGACCAACTCCATAAGGATCAGTTTGTCACCTATGAACTTGGGTAAATGGAAGGGATTACCATGGAACCTTACCCCTTGAAGATAAGTAAACTTCTTGAATTACAAGAAGACGCAACCCCATTTCGACACTTCGGTCCATGCTTCATCAGAAACCCTTCTCTTCCTCAGATCAGGATCCAATCTATAAATGTTTTCGTAGAAGAAGGCATCATTCACTCTTCTAAATTGGTCTTCAGAACCTTTTATTGTCAGCTATGGGAAGTACCAATAATGTGTTCCATTGCTCAGTTTCTCTTTGTATCCATCCTTGGATAGTTTCTCATGCCTGTTGCCACATACACGACGTATGACATCATATAGAACTTGTCAGTAGACAAGATTGTTTTCATTTAGGAGTCTATCTCATTACTTATTAGGCTACCCCAATCAATCCCTTGGTCATTTTTCTTTAAGACAACCATGAACTAGTACATCCACCATTGGAATTATTTTGAATCTAGGAGTCCAAATAATCGGCTCAGCAGGGTGATGATATCATTGACTGCAAGAATAAAATCACTTCTAGGGACCGACTTAGGAATCCTAGAAACAATTGGTTTAGCCTTGATCAATAACTTATTATTTACGTGCTTGATATAGTCTTTCTAATCTTTTTCCCAAGCCTTTTGTGCTAATTTAAAGTCTAAATCAACATATTCCATAAAGTTGGGCAACTTTAGGAGTTGGTCAAAATAATCTCCATCCAATTTTACTATAGACTCCCCGCTTGATTTCTTACTGAGGGAGAGGCTAAGTCATAGTGGGAAGCGCAAGCCAGGATGAATTTAGGGCATTGAGATGATATTGGAAATCCTGCTGCGAGAGGGAGAATGCTACCAACTATTAACTTCATCCATGAATTCTGAGAAGAATCCTCAATTATTTTCCATAAGTCTTCCATATCTATATTGCCGAGCTCTATGTCCCAGATGTCATAATTGCAACTTACATAAGAAGAAGACTCCATCTTTTGATACTTATACTTCATCTTCCCGACTTGTCTGACTTATCCTTAGATGGGCTAGGGTCCGACATGAGGAGTCTTGAAAATGACTTGATGACTTCTAGAAGAATAGTCAGGTGTGAAAGTTTGTCAGAAAAGTGCACAGGCCCGACACACCGATTGGGTTTAGAAACTAGCAAAGCCCGAAACAAGGTGTAAACTGGATGATGTCAAGCACCCTGCAAAACCCGAAATCAAGGATATCAGGTCTCTGTCCTATCAGAACATGAAAAATTTCTCACTTTGTTCACTCATTGATTTTTAGATTCTTTTGAAATCTACAACTTATGTAAATATAAGTAAATAACCAAGGAGTGGATTTCAAACAAAAACCCTACTGGGAAAAGGAAAAGAACAAAGGGAAAAAAATCCAAAACCCTAAAATAGAAATGGAAGCCAAACAAAACACCTCAAAAATAACCCCAAAAAGCTTCAAAATGGAAAGAGGAGAAAAATACCTTCAACAAGATCGAAAAATGATCAAGAATGGATGGTTAAATCTAATGGGAAGCTCAGTCAGGTCTAGAGGTGGAAGAAGCATGCACATAAATCTAATGCATCAAAACTATACCAGGTAACAAATGACATGGAAAACCACCTATTTATAAAGCCCTAACATTAATTACACATCATTTGACACGTGTGCAAACTACCAAACAACTGGAAATTAATGACATGTCATCATGCGTGGAGTGTCCGAAAACCTAACTCAAAGGGTTTGGTTTAATTCGGGTTTCAGGTTTTGGAAAACATGAAGCATGATGCATGAGATGTTGAGATGCTCCTAAGTCCTAAAATCCCGACACAAAGGCTTCATTCGGGTTTCGGATTTCAGGAATCACATGACATGAAACATGCATTGGATAAAGTATGTTCCGATGCTTGGGGGTTCCAAAAACCCAACACACTGCCAAGACAATCAGGTTTCAAGTTTTGGGGAACATCAGACATGTAACATGTAAGAAACATGCTTTCATGTAACGAGAACCTAAAAACCCGAAAAATCTCTTTTATAAGGGAATTTTATAAGATATGTCCAAAAATTTCTATGGTTATCTCATTTTTAGCTGAAATCACTAAAACGAGATAACAGAAACCTGGAAGTTACACTTGAGAAACCATGAGGTTTCACAATGTAGGGTCTAGTGGGACCAATATTTTGAAGAAAGTGCCACTTGGGAGAATCTGGAAGATATCCAAACTACTTTTCCACATCTGTTTGACTGATTTTTATGAACATGTTTTGTTAAAGTACTAAATTCAATTTTTCTATAAAAGTGGTAGATAAGAAAATTCTGTAGATAAGCCTACAACTGAATATTGGGACTAAGATACTTTTTGATTAATAGTTATTGTTGAATATTTTGTTAATGAACCCGGAAAATCTATCATTTAGGTAGTAATGTATTATGTCTATAGATTATATGACTGATTTTCTATATGTACAAGGGTTGTTGTGACCTTTATGATTCAGCTGAAATAATATTGCTACAAATTTTAAGCTGATTTGAAATATATTTATGTAGCAAATGAATAGTGGGTTAGTTTATCTATTTATCTTGAAATCATCGAGACGATGATTATTCTAAGGGGTGGATTATGTAACATGCCAAAATTTCTTGTAGGTTAAATTAACTACGGTAAATTCTAAACAGGATTAGACGAGATCATCATTAGATGTAAAGTTCATTTGGTTCATCGTATCATGACCCACAGTTTCTATTGTGGGGCATGACATTGGGGAACAAATAACCCTACACCCACCTTGATGATTCTTCCTAAAACATTATTAGGCCTTAATCATAGGTAAAATGGTTCATAAATGATAGTGAATCTTTTGGTTATTTGTATTCTGGTTAGTTTATTTTAATCGGTTTGGTCGTCTTTTTTTTTTTTGAATTTTGCATGACCACGATGATAATTGTCTCTATTTAAATATACCATGCTATATCAAGCCAACTTTATGAGAATATTTGAATTATTATTTACGAACTTGGTGATTTTCATATTGGAATGTTTTATATAAACCTGGAAATTCAACTAACTTTTATGGTAATTTATTGTTGGAAATATGTTGACTTGTATTATGAACGTTAATTTTAACTTAACTATTAAGTTGGGTAACAACCAAAGTAAAAAATGTGTGAAATATTAATTTGTGTGTGTGTGTGTGTGTGTGTGTGTGTGTGTGTGTGTGTGTGTGTGTGTGTGTGTGTGTGTGTGTGTGTGTGTGTGTGTTAGAGGGATTTGGCATGTAAGCCAAAAGTTTTATGTAGTTATTAAAATTTATGGGTTTCATAAAGTGAAACACCTTCACATGACACAAGTGTGTGGCATGCACTAAAACACGTACCAGCACTGGGAAGCCCAAAAATTCTTCAATATGCTACCCAACTATAGTTCTTTCATTATATTTTTATGTTATTTTTCCTTCGTCTATTTTCATTCTCCCCTTCTAGAATACTTGCGTGAGTTTTGGAGGAAAGAAGGATTCAACTTGTTGGAGTGGGAAGAGTAGAAGGTTTCGATTCTGGGTTTACTTAAGCCACAAATATCTTCTCCTTTCTTTGTTGCATTATTTGTTAAAAAAAGAGGAAATACACATTTTGTTTTTAACGGAAATCAAAGAAATTGTAGACATCTTTTGATTTAATTGTTTGGAGATGAAGTATGAAAAGGAAATTGATGGATTTTGTATTCTTTTTAGTTTTCTTTGTGTGGTTTTAACCTAACCCAGAAAAATACGCAGATGGGGTTTTGGGTTTTGATTAGCAAAAATAAAGTAAAAGAAAGGTTAAAAATTCCTTCTCTACATTATAATAAATTATACCCAAAAGCAAAAGAGTTGGGTTTTTCCCATACAGGAAGAAGGAAAACATTTTGTGAATTTGCATGTTTAAAATCGATTTATGCTTGTGGGTTTTCATTTTATTAAACCGAAATTTCATTGTGTGTTTTTTGTAAACAAATCGATTTGGGTATATAAATCGATTTGCATAAAGGAATCGATTTGGGTAACCCAATCAATATGGGTATGCAATTGGTTGGGGTTTTGTATTTTTCTTCTTGGTTGTTATATGTAGGTCTGATTTTTAATTTATTGAGATCTTTCAAATGATAATTTTTTGGTGTCAAAGTCTGGCATGGGGCTGCATTTTCTAGAAATTTTATTATTATGGACCACTAAATCGGTTCATGTATAAATGAGGGTGTCTTGTTATGTGTGAATAATTAAAAAAATGGCATTTAGCCTGTAACTTCCAGCCTAGAAATATGACTTGGATTCTTATAAGACTGTGAAAAATAAATTGCTTGTCTTTGTAAGGGCACGAAAGCCAAGTTAGCTTGACCAAGATGCACCAAGGAGTAATTGGAGGCATGATTGGGTTTAAAATAATGATATCTTATGAAAGAAATTATTAGTTGTTATTTTAATAAAAAGAGTATGTTTAAATGATGTAACCATGGTGCTACTATATTTTTGGTTGGGATGTTTGTTTACCAGATAGAACATGTTAAAGTGATGTAAATATGGTGATATTTGTGCTAATTTGTAGAGCTGCTCATTGATTGAAAAAATAATCATCTTAATCATATTGTTTTTATGAAGTTATGTAGAAATTTTAAATGTCAAATGCTTATTGATTGAAGCTGGAATATGAATGTATTGACCTTTGTGATTAGAGGGAAACATGATCACTAAAATAGAAATTGGTTGTTCTATTTGTGTGCATCCATAGCTATATCTTTATAAAAACTAGGTAGTAATACATTTTCAGTTGTATTACCATGTGCTTGTTGATAAAACAACATGTATATCCTTTCATATTTTATTAATTAATTGCATCAGAAAATGGAGTTAATATTCATGCCAGTTCATTTTGAATTGACATCATACCACTACTCCAATCTTGCAGGACCATTAGCCGTTACATTCGGATGTGCGGAAACTCATGTCTTGTGAAGTTTTATCGTAGCATGGATCTAAATGAGATACTTGGATTTCATCTAGTGAAAGGATGATATCCTTGAATTTTTGGCTGAATTATTGGGATCTTCAACCCATTGTAAATATTCAAACCTCACTATGTGAGAATTATTATACCGGTTATATATTTCGCCTTAACGACATATGTAATATATGATTTTAATAAAGAGATGATTACTTTGTGTGTAATAATATCTCAATATGAGTAAATGATGAATACTTGAGTTGTGAAATCTTACTTTTCACAAATTGTTGAATACATTTATTTGATAGTTATCAATGTATGAAACCGATAATTGGGAAATTATTGTAACAATCAATTGTCTTTAATTTCTAAATTAAATAAGCTATTTAGTGGCGTAGGAAGTAGCTAATTGAAGGAATAATTATAATATAATATATATATATATATATATATATATATATATATATATATATATATATAATTCATCCTTTCGGTAAACTTGGTATTAATATGATAAGATTGTAAATTCAGTTGTATAGAGAATGGAAGAGTATCGTTGTAAAAGGTAATTTAAGGTTAAAGAATCAAACATCAGGAAAAAGAGACTAAATCAAATGGTAAATAGATGAAAAATCCATTAGGCATATTAAGGGATAAGTACATGTGGAATGCTGATATAATTACATTTCAGCAGAATGAGTGTACTTATCTCATAAAGATCCTATTTGGCTTTTGGCATCTATCTCAATATAAACTCTTGCAAGATAGGTTTAATTGGAAATAAAATAAAAACAAACTATAAAGATCTAAATAACTTTGAAAGGGATAGTTTTGAGGTGGTGGAAGACTTAAAAGTCATAAGGCTAGTGTGTTGTCTTGAGTTTAGCCATAACTTGCACAGTGGATAACTTTAGCCAAAGTAATGGATTGATGGTTGTGCATTGTCTGATCACCTAGTCCTCCAATTAAATAAAAAAAAATTCTCTATAACCTGATCACGGGAATTTAAAAAATTGAACATGAGGTAGACAATGTTTGGATACTAGAATACAAAGTCAAGAAACTAGCTTCGTGGTAGACCCAAGGACTTTCACATAATTCCCATGACCTTTAAAAGGTTGAGCTGAAATGTTAGTAAGTATTGTCACTCGAAGTAGTGACGATGGGAGATCATGGAGATTTGGATACTATAATGCCCTCTTGAACAACTCTCTTGATACCTAAGAACAACCTAGGATTAGTTAGGAAAAATATGGAATTGTTTTTTTATTTAAAAGAGTCTACAACCAGGTTACAAGGCAAAACTATCACTAACAAGTTCTAAAACAACTCTAATCCACTAGAACATAATTTTATTTTATTAACAACTATTAGAGGTTATAAGGTCAAAATTTTAGGGTTAGAAGGTTGCATTAGGTTCAGAGGATAACTCCTCATCATACCCACTCTCTGACAGGCTTAGAGATTCAACTTGGTTTTTCTCAAAATTAACGCATTCAAAAATTTCTTAAATTATTCCCATTGGATAGGAAATTTCTTCACCATTCCAGTGATATAAAAAATTCCTCCTAACTCCTCATATTTTTCGAGTTATGGGTCGGCGGGCCTTGGGGTGAAAATTTTCCCCAAGAGCGGGCTTGCGGGACTAGGGGTGATAATTTTCCCGAAGGGTGGGTCGGTAGCCCATGGGGAGAGTGCTAGATAATTTCCCATGCGGGGAAAGAAAAAAAACTTTTCGCCTCCCAAGCCAGCGTGTGGAGAGCGGGGTAGCGGGAGATGTTTTGAAAAATCATCCCACGTAGAGCGAAAAGTAAACTTTGCGCCCATGCTTCCGTGAGTCTTTTAGGGACACGTGGCATCTCCTAAGCCAATGCGGGGAAGATGGGGTGGCAGGGAGAAAATTAGGTTAATGCCCCGAAGGGCTAAGAGGATTTCATTCACCGCGCCTCCACCGACACCTCGCGATGCCACGTGGCAGCTCTTGATTGGCTACAATTCGGTGGGGCGGTGGGGAAACTTTGGAAAATTTTCCCAAAAAATTCTGAAATGTAAAAATCAAAAAGGGGACCCACTCCTCATCCGATGCCTCATGATGCCAAGCGGCATCACCTAATTGGTTGCGGGGTGGCAGAGAAAATTTTGAAAATTTTCCCAAACATTTTCGGAAGTGCTAAGTCAAAAATCCCCTCCGCCAACATCTTGTGGTGACATGTGGCAGCCTCTAATTGGCTGCAAGCCAGCAGAGTTGTGGGGAAAATTTAAAAAAATTCCCAAAATTTATCCTAAGTACTAAGGGAAAAATTTTGTCCCGTGGGCCCGCCAATGAAATTTTTCCCCAATTTTTTTTTGGACGCCAAGGAAGAACAACTTCAGAAGGCCATAACGTTTGATAGAGAGCTCAGTTTTGGGGAAAAAAGACTTTCTAAAAATCTCTCAACTTCCTTTTTACTCAAGGATCATTAATTTTAGGTTTTGATAAATTTTAAGGGATCAATTTCAAGAAAATGATTTGCAAGCTTTTACAGTATGAACTGGTAAATTTTAACTTATAATGTTTGTTCAATTTCATCTTATTCCTCTCTCAACATGTCAATTAGACATGGAGGATTGTTAATAGATGGATTTAAGAAGATATCAAGATTCAATTTGTCTATTTGATTTGTAATTTGAACATTTACGTTTCTTGACAGCAGAATGACTGCAAAACGGTTGAGCCCGATTTTGCTATATTTTGAAGGATTTATCCTTAAATGTTAAATTCCAATTGAATTCATTTAGGGATTACTACTTAAATTTAATTTTTTAATTTGTTATTTCCTTGTTGTAGGTTCGAATTGTGTATTTTGGATAAAGCATTTGCCAGTTTTGAAAATGCAAAACAGAGATCAAATTTTAAAGGATCTATTTGCCACTTTCATCTTCTAAGTATTAGAATTCATTCCAATTCAAATCTAATACATTTATTTGATTCAAATCAAACTATGCAAAACCAAATGCAACTCTGATTTCTAATTTTACACATTTCAAAAGATAGAGTTTTGTATTTTTCTCACATGCATTTCTTCCTTTCAAACAAATATTTCAAATACATTTCAAAAAAAGATCTCAAACAATAGTAACTTCTTTTGTAAAAGCAGAACAACATATATATTCAGTTAGAATGATTTATTTCAGAACTTCTTCATTTACAATGATTAAATACAACTTACAAGGATATAATCTTTCTTTTCTTTCATTCAAAAAATGAGAACAAAGCACATCACTTTCACACTTCAAATTACAAATTTCAGTAACCAATACAAACCATCTTTCCATCTCAAATATATTACATTATCATCCACTTCAAGTGGAAAAAAATCTTTACAGAAAGAACTCTCACAAGGGACTATCAAAACTCTCTTTTTCCTTTACTCTAGAATAGGAACATGCAGATCCATCATACTCCAATTTTGATCACAACAAAGGCAGGAGAAAGGAAACACTATCCACCCAACCAAGACATCCAATGAAGAGTAGAATCCATCCTTCTTCATTGGCCCCCGAACCCCAACGAAAATGCAATAAAAGATGTGATCCAACTCATGGAAACAACACGATTCCACAAACACACAAGAAACACTTTCACAATAAAACACAGTCCAAAACATAATGTATTTCACAACTACATTAAAACATGAAAAACAATACAAAGGCTTTATCAAGAAATCTAAAAGAGAAAGAGACTATGGGGAATGTTGCTTATGCCTCCCATAGTGAAATGTGTATCACCACCTGGAAACAAACCACCAAAATCCCTGGCATGCCTTTATGCCTCGCCAAGTACCCCACATTCCTCACATTTCCTTATGTCTCCCCAACTTCTTATGGCACCCCATAATGACTAAAGAAATGCAAGCTATTTCTTTATAAGGTGGAACCCAAATCCCAACTCCCTCCACCCTTATACCTCCATGAACACACTTGTGCCTCCCACAAAATAACCCCATAGTCTTCTCCTACACCATTCCTAGGCCATCTACCAAACAAGTCCACAAACAATCCAAAACATTCACACATTAACATCTTTATAAACAAAAGAGAAGCATTTCAAGAGCCAAGATCTTACCTCTCCATGATGGAGTCGTTCCATGTTCCAAAACATCCAAGCACAAGCATGCAATAATCTTCCCAAAACTTCTTCAAAGCAAGAGCTCCAAAATAGCAAAATAATTTTTCCAATAATGCAATCTCCACAAAAATGAAGCAACCCCAAAACAAGGCAAGGAATTAAAATTTAATAGAAGAGAGAAGGAAAGATAATGAGGTTGGTCCAAGTAGGATGTCACATCACACATCCTCAACCCCGACCTCCAAAGTCAACTTCATTCTCCAAAGCATAATAAATAGGTGGGTAAATAATATGACAATTTACTTACACACTCAAATCCAACCCACACCCCAAAGGACTGAAATTAAATCAAGTAAGAAAAGTGCAATTAAAACCTACAATTTTCCTTCTCAAAAAGTTTTATAAAAAGTCCAATCTAAACTCTCCAACCGTAGGTATGGTTGGTACTTAAATTTAAGAGGTATGGGAAAATTTTAACTTGTCCCTCAAGCCTCCAAAATCAGCTTCCAAGGATAAATTCAAATTTCCAAGAAAATGGAGTATTTCACACTCAAAATTAAATTCACACATCACTTACATATATCTTACACATTACTTACATCACGTTAAAACATGGCCAAAAACTCTCATTAATTTCCTTCTTATGAAAAATTTGATTTATTTATTTTAACAATATGATTACTCACAAAATTTACACACCATTTAATAACTCATGAAAGGGGTAAAAGCATCACAAAATAAACACATGCAAACATAAAAAAAGGGATCAAAATAAAAGAAATACATAAAACCCCTTGGTCAAAATTAAAGGTGATCCCCCCATGGGAATCCATAACACACACAACCACGCAAAAACAAATACTAGTTGCCATGGTGACCTTGTTGAATTCATCTAGAATTCTAATGTGGTTGGTCTCTAATCACCCGATGTTTATTGTGATATTTTAACCTACAAAACAAAAATACCTCCTTCGGCCTCGTGGCCATATTAGAACATCCAAAATAATATAAATATAATTATCAAAATTATCTAGATATATTAATCATAACAACATCAAGCAATCTAGCAATATCATTTGTAATTTTACTCAACAAGTATAGATCATCATCCAATAATTTCCATTTCTAAGTCTACTCACCATATCCAAATATCACAAGTCTGTACAACATCCATAATATAACCATGTCAAATAGTATACCATCATCAATATCCAAAATGCCTCTAATAATTGTCATGCATCATAACTGTATCAAGTCAACAATAATCCATGATCTACATCTATCATCATACTATAATATGGTCCATAATCATGTCTATAATATAATCAGCAGTATCATGATTAGTATCAAAAGGTGTCAAAGGGAAGTGGGCACTACATCCCCCTCCCCTTAGACTCGACTTCCTCCTGGAAGTCACTGGAACAAATGTGGAAACTGAACTCGTAGAAAAGTAGCATCCTCCCATATAGTTGTAGTCTCATCATATTTGTCCCACTGCACCTGGACCTAATCAACCTCTCTACCTCGAAGGCCCAGGGTCCTATGATCTAGGATACGAATGGGCTCCACCATCACCTACCCCTGATCCTGCACCTATAATGATGTCCAATCTAACACATGAGAAGGATCTATAACATATCTCCTAAGAACTGAAACATGAAACACATCATGTATGTGAGACAAGCTAGGTGGCAATGCTAGACAGTAAGCGAAAGGGCCGATATGCTCCAAGATCTTAAAAGGACCCACAAATTTATAGGCTAACTTAGAACCTTTTCCATAATAGTTAGGGCTCTTGTGTGGCCTGACACGAATGAAAACCTTCATGCCCACATCAAAAATATGGTATGTCCTATGCTGATCTGCATACTTCTTCTACCTGTCCTGAGCCTCCTGCAGTCTTTATCTAATCAAAATCACCTGTTGCTCCATGTTCTGTAACAAAGTTGGTCCAAATGAAACCTTGTCCTCTAGCTTGTCCCAGTTAAGAGGTGTCCTGCACTCTCTACCCTACAAAGCCTGAAAAGGAACAATGCCTATAGAACTCTGAAAACTATTATTGTAGGTGAACTCCAACAAGTACAGGTACTCCTCCCATCTTGACTGCTGATCCATCATATACATCCTGAGCATGTCCTCTAAAATTTGATTCACCGCTCAGTCTTTCCATCTGTCTCACGGTGATATGTTGTGCTGAAATTTATCTTCATCCTGAGGGCATGCTGCATGGTAGTCCAAAAATGGGAAGTGTACAAAGGATCGTGGTCACTAATGATCTTCCGTGGAATCCCGTGCAACCTGATAATCTCATCCAAATATACCTGTGCCACCACACTAGCTATATAAGTGGTCTTCACTGAGAAAATTGAGCCACTTTTGTCAATTTATCAACCGTGACCATGATAACATCATGGTGATATCTCGACATCGGTAGCCCAACAATGAAGTCCATGGAAATGGTGTCCCATTTCCACTCCGGTATAGCATGAGGAAAGAGAAGGCTAGCTAGATGTTGATGCTCGGCCTTTACTTTCTAGCACTCTAAACATCGTGACATGAACAGGGCCACGTCTCTACGAAGTCCTCTCCAATGATACAACTTTCTCAAGGTGGTGTGTATCTTCTTCACCATAGGGTGGGCTAAATAGGGTACACGATGTGCCTCTGTCAATATGTCCTACCTCAATCCTTCGTCTCTGGGAACATAAATCTAACCTCTGTGCCTAAAAAGGCTATCTTCCTCTAGTAAGAAACCATCAAACTTCCCCTCGAGGGGTCTCTGAGACTCGATCTCTACTCGAATTACAATGTAGAAGCTGTTAAGAGGAAGCTGCTAAAGAATCCTACTCCGTAAATTTGTGCTCACTGAGGTGCCCATAGCCACATGTCTCCATCTGCTGAGAGCGTCTGTCACAACATTCTCCTTTCCTTTCACATGTTCTATCTCAATATCATACTCACAAAACAACTCCATCCAATGCCTGCAAGCGTTGAGATTGGGCTGTGTGAAGAGGTGGCGAAGACTCAAGTGATCTTTCCTGAGCGTGAATCTATAACCAAGCAGAAAGTGCCTCCATCAAGCCAAAGCATTCACAACTGCCGCAAGCTCAAGATCATGAGTTGGATAATTAATCTCATAATATTTGAGTTTGCGAGATTCAAACGCCACTACTCTGCCATCTTGCATCATCGCACCTTCAAGCCCTGCTAAAGAAGCATCCGTGCAAATGAAAAACTCACCCTATGGATCCGGTACTGCAAGGATAAGTGTTGTAGTGAAACATTCCTTCAATGTATTGAAGGCTTGCTCACACCTATTTGACAAAAAAAACTTCTTCCCTTGCCTTTGAAGGGAAGTGATGGGGTGTGCAATCTGAGAGAAGTCTGAACAAATCTCTAGTAGTAACCTGCTAATCCCATTTAAAGCTACGCACTTCAGTCATAGTAGTGGGTGTTGGCCAATCCATAATAGCTCTAATATTGGAAGGATCAACAGTGATACCTTCCCTAGAAATGGTATGACCCAAATACTACACTTCCGTCTGAAAGAATGCACACTTCTCTAGGTTCCCGTAAAGCTAATGCTCATGAAGACACTGAAGAACCTAGCGAAGGTGCCCCTAATGCTCCTCACGTGTATGTGAGTAAATAAAAAAAATTCAAGGAATATGAGCACGAAGCGATCTAAGAAGGTCCTAAATACCCCATTCATCAAACTTATAAACATTTTGGGGGCATTAGTCAAACCAAAAGGCACCACAATGAACTCATAGTGGCCATATCTCATACGGAATGCGGTCTTATGAATGTATGCCTCCAAAATCCTCAGCTAATGGTAACTTGACTTAAGGTCTATCTTAGAGAAATTTGTGGCTCCCTTCATCTGATCAAACAAATCATTGATGCATGGAGGGGATAAATATTCTTGATCGTTACCTTATTCAAAGCTGTTGGTAATCAATACACAACCGCAAGGATCCATCCTTCTTCTTCACAAAAAACACTGGTGCATCCCAAGGGGATACACTATGATGGATAAGGACCTTCTCCAAAAGGCCCTCAAGCTGTAACTTGAGCTCACAGAGCTCTGGTATGGTCATCGATAAGGTGATCATGAGATAGGCTCTGCTCCTGGAACCAGATCTATATGAAAATCAATCTCACGTGGGGGTGGTAACCCCAATAGCTCCCTTGGAAAGACATCAGCAACTTCTCTGAAGATGGGGTGATCATCTAGCGATGGTCCACTAGACCCATCCTCTGATCAGTCACTGACTATAATAGCATAAATCTAATAACCTTATCACACACACCACTTAAGCTACATAGCAGAGATGGTGCGAATAGAAATGGGTCTCCTAACCCCTAAAATCACCGAATCAACTCTTGAATCATCTACACAAGATATAATCTTGTGGTAACAATCCACTCTATCCTTGTGTGTAGACAACCAATCCACAGTCAAGATGATTCCATAAGAGCCCAAAGAAAGGATACGAAGATCTGAGGTAGTGGTGAAAGATCCCAAATCCACCACACACTCCTTAACTAAGGATTCTACAGAGAGCTTGGCTCCAGAAGCCATCTCAACATCCCAACTATGACATTGCCTAATGGCCACCAGCTTGCATCGCTCTACTAAAGATGGTGAAATAAAATAATCAGAAGAACCAGAATCAAATAGAATGGAGGTAGGAATACCACCAATGTTACCTATAGTCTCAATAACTATACTCTGATGCTTTGCTGGCGGTCATCGACCACTGCATACATCCTATGACTACGCCCCATATCACCAACAATAGGATCTGAGATTTATGTCTTACCCTTGTTATTAGAGTTCTGTGGGTAGTCTCTCCAAAAATATCTAGTAACACCACAACCAAAAAAACTGCCTGATCCTCTCCCCTATGTAGAAGGTCTGACCAATACTCTAGAGGTCAATGGTGTGGATCCTGATGATCCAGCTGTAGTCTGCTGCTAAGGTCTCTACTGGAAAGCTCCTGCTGAGTGAGCTCTTTGGGCACCCTGTGTCCTGATGGGACCCCTATGATGAGGCCCCATACTCTGACCTCTTTGTGCATCAAATTTTGTGGAGGTCTATAAGGTGGGCAGGACTGTTGTTGCTAATGTGGTCTAAAAGATGACTATGTTGAACCCTTTCCACCATGAGGAAAAGGTACTAACCCCATCGATCTACTATCCTACATCTGTTGTATGTGGCTCTGGACTTGATCTCTAGCCTGCTGGGTCTTTCCCTGAGTCTCCTTTACTATATAGGCCTTCTCGACGGCCTCAGCTAATGTCTGTAGACAATAGATCCACACTGCACTTCCAATGTCTAGATTCAGGCCCTGGATGAACCTGTGGATCCACACCAGCTCATCCTACATGTAACCAACATACTGGAGTAGATCCATAAATTTACTCTCATACTCGGCCACTGTGAGAGATGTCTGTCGAAGGTCATGGAACTCATCTATCCACTACTATATGAACCTCCGTGACAAGTATTTGTTCCTGAAACACTCGTCAAAGAGCTCCAACGTAACTATCTCAAAATCAACATGGAGCTTCTGCTCCTCTGTCCTCCACCAGACACCAGCTCCATCCCTCAGTAGATGGATTGCAACATGAGCTTTCGTGTTACTAGAACAAGAATAGAGCTTGAAGCATCCGCTCAAGCTCACCAACCAGGCCTCTTTCGTAAATCCACCTATGTCACCAAAATAATGTGATGGTCGAAGCTTTAGGATCTCCTTGATGTGATTTGTAGCTGTGGTCTAACGGCCTCTAGTTCTCTCTGTATGCTCATCCCTAAGCCTAGGGCTGTGAGACCTCTCTCTATGTCCTAAAACTCGGTCACCCTATCCCCTCTATGGTGACTCAGCTCTGGCTGACTCTACATGAGATTTTTCTCCTCCATGCTCCTCGCTGGGTCGAGGAGATACCTTACCCTCAATTGAAGGGACTCTATGATTTCTAGCTGCAAGTCCTCATATCGATCCTCTGCATAGAGAGACATTAACATTCTGAAGAGTCTATAAAATATATGGTAGGATGGCTACTACAGTATGATCTAGTGGTGTTAAGTCTAGGTCTATGTGAAAATACCCCTCAACCCATTTGCACCTCCTGCACAGACCAAGGTGAGAGTTAGTTCACCTTTCTAAGTTTTATTCAATTTCCATGTTTACTAAAATATGCAATTTCTAAACTAAATTGCTTCTAGATTTAAAAGTGTGCTAGGTTTAAGGTTCATATCTCAAGTTTTCTAGTGTGCCCAATGGCTCAAGCTTCTGAACCACTACTCTGATACCAAGTGTAACGCCCACTAAAACAACCCTCTTGAGACCCAAGAACAACCTAGGATTAGTTAGGAAAATTATGGAATAATATTTTTTGTTTAAAAGAGTCTACAACCAGGTTACAGGGAAACAACTATCACTAACAAGTTCTAGAACAATTCAAATCCACTAGAACATAATTTTCTTTTATTAACAATTATTAGAGGTTATAAGGTCCAAATTTTAGTGTTATAAGGTTCCATTAGGTCCAGAGGGTAATTCCTCATCATACCCACTCTCTGACAGGCTTAGAGATTTAACTTGGTTTTTCTCAAAATTAACACATTAAAAATTTCCTAAATTATAACCATTGGATAGGAAATTTTCTCACCTTTCCAGTGATATAAATAAGTCCTCCTAACTCCTCATATTTTTCAAGTTATGGGCCGGTGGGCGTTGGGGTGAAAATTTTCCCCAAGAGCGGGCCTGGGGTGATAATTTTCCCCAAGGGTGAGTTAGCGGGCTGTGAGGAGACTTTTGGATAATTTCCCACACGGGGGGGAAAAAAAAATTTTGCACACATGCACCTGTGAGTCCACAAGTCTATAAGGGACACGTAGCCCCTCCCAAGCCAGCACGGGGAGAGCGGGGTGGCGGGAGACATTTTGAAAAATAATCTCACACGGGGTGAAAATTCAACTTCGCACCTGTGCTCCCACGAGTCCCTTAGGGACATGTGGCATCTCCTAAGCCAACACAAGGAAGATGGGGTGGCAGGGAGAAAATTAGGTTAACACCCTGAAGGGCTAAGAGGATTGCATTCACCCACGCCTCCACCGGCACCTCGCGATGCCACATGGTGGATCCTGATTGCTATGCGGTTCACTGGGCCGGTGTGGAAACTTTGGAAGATTTTCCCTAAAATTTCCAAAATGCAAAAAGAAAAAAGGGGACCCACTCCTCCACCGATGCCTCGTGATGCCACGTGGCATCACCTGATTGGTTGTGAGCCAGTGGGGCGGCGGAGAAAATTTGGAAAATTTTCCCAAAAAAAATTCAGAAGTGCTAAGTCAAAAAGCCCCTCTGCCAACGTCTCATGGTGACACGTAGTAGCCCTTGACTGGCTATAGGCTAAAGGGGTAGAAAGGAAAATTATAAAAATTTCCCAAAATTTTTCCTAAGTGCTAAGGGAAAAATTCGGGCCCATGGGCCTGTTAATGAAAATTTTCCCCAATTTTTTTTTATGCCAAGGAAGAAAAACTTTAGAAGGCCATAACTTTTGATAGAGAGCTCAGTTTTGCAAAAATGAGGAATTTCTGGAAATCTCTCAACATCCTCTTTACTCAGGAATTAATAATTTTTAATTTTAATAAAGTTTAAAGGGTCAATTTAAAGAAAACGATCTGCAGGTTTTTACAGTACAAACTGCTAAATTTTAACTTATAAGGTTTGTTCAATTTGATCTTCTTCCTCTCTCAACTTGTCAATTAGACATGGAGGATTGATCCTAGATGGATTTAAGAATATTTCAAGATTCAATTTGTCTAGTTGATTTGAAATTTGAACATTTACATTTCTTGACAGCAAAATGACTGCAAAACGGATGAACCCGATTTTGCTAGATTTTGAAGGATTTCTCCTTAAATGTTAAAGTCCAATTGAATTCATTTAGGGCTTACTCCTTAAATTTTATCATTTAATTTTTTATTTCCTTGTTGCAGGTTTGAACTGTGCATTTTGAATAAAGCATTTGCCAGTTTTGAAAATGCAAAACAAAGATCAAATTTTAAAGGATTTATTTGCCACTTTCATCTTCCAATTATTATAATTCATTCCAAATCAAATCTACTATGTTTATTTGATTCAAATCAAACTATTCAAAACCCAATGCAACTCTGATTTCTAATTTTATACATTTTAAAAGAAAGAGTTCTATATTTTTCTCACACACATTTCTTCCTTTCAAACAGAGATTTGAAATACATTTCAAAATAGATTTCAAACAATAGTAACTTCTTTTGTAAATGCAAAACAACATATATATTTAGTTAGAATGATTTATTTCACAACTTCTTCATTTACAATGATCAAATACAACTTACAAGGATATAACCTTTCTTTTCTTTTATTCAAAAACTGAGAACAAAGTGCATCACTTTCACACTTCGAATTACAACTTTCATAACCAATACAAACCATCTTTCCATCATGAATATATTATGTTATCATCCACTTCAAGTGGGAAAAAGGGTTTACAAAAAGAAATCTCACTAGCGATTGTCAAAACTACCTTTTTCCTTTGCTCCAGAACAACAACATGTAGATCCATCATACTCCAATTTTTATCACAAGAAAGGTAGGGTGTAATGCCCGTTAAAAACAACCCACTTGAGATCCAAGAACAACCTAGGATTAGTTAGGAAAATTATGGAATAATTTTTTTGATTAAAAGAATCTACAACCATGTTACAAGGAAATAACTGCCACTAACAAGTTCTAGAACAATTCAAATCTACTAGAACATACTTTTATTTTATTAATAATTATTAGAGGTCATATGGTCCAAAACTAAGGGTTAGAAGGTTCAATAAGGCTCATAGGGTAAATTCCTCACCATACCCACTCTCTAAGAGGCTTAAAGATTCAACTTGATGTTTCTTACACTTAATGCATTCAAGATTTCCCTAAATCATTCCCATTAGATAGGAAATTTCATCACCTTTCCATTGATATAAAGAAGTCCTCCTAACTCCTCATAAAACTCAAGTTATGGTCTGGCGGGCCTTGGGGTGAAAATTTTCCCCAAGGGCGGGCCTGTGGGCCTAGGGGTGAAAATTTTCTATTTGTGGTCAGCGGAGCAGGGAAGAGTTTTAGCACTTTTACTTTCTTTAGGGAAAAAGCATGATTTTCCCTCGTGTGCCCGAAGAGGACACGTGTCAAGCTTAGATTTGTGCGGGAAAACCGGACATGCGGGGAAACATACAAATTTTAGACTTTTGCTTCAAAAAGTGCAAGGGGTTAAATTTTACACGTGCCTCCGCCAAAGCCTAAGTCTGCCACGTGTCATCCTTTCATTAGCTGCAGGCTAGTGGGTCGATGGAGAGATTTAAGAAAAATTACCAAAAGGGGGTAAAAAGGTTAAGTTCTAAAATACGCCTGTACCTCCGCCGAGCCATATTGCAGCACCCTATTAGCTACAGGTTGGTGGGGCTATGGGAAAAATTATTAAAAAAATCCATTTTTTTTTGAAATGATTAAGTTGCAAGGGTTCCATCCATTCGTTGTCACCTCATGGTGCCATGTGGTAGCCTCTGATTGGCTGTGGGCTGGCGGGGCAATGAAGAAAATTTTGAAAATTTTCCCAAAAATTTTCTAAGTGTTTTAAGGGAAAAATTTAGGCCGCGGGCCCGCCAAGGAAAAATTTCCCAAAAGTTTCTGCCAAGGAAGGAAAACTTTAGAAGGCCATAACATTTTATAGAGAGCTTAGTTTTGGGAAAACAAGGACTTTCTGTAAAGCTCTCGACATCCTATTTGGATAGAGCTTATTAATTTTATATTTTGATAAATTTTAAGGGGTCAATTTTAGGAAAACGACCTGCAAGATTTTTAAAAGTAAACTCGTAAATTTTAACTTGTAAAATTTGTTCAATCTGATCTTCCTCCTCTCTCAACATTTCAAATAGACATGGAGGATTTTTCTAAGAAGAATTTAGGATGCATTTGGAAGGTAATTTTGCTTAATTGATTTCCAATTTGAATTTTTACAACTTCTAACAGCAAAAAGATTGTGAAAGGTTTGGACCAGATTTTGCAATGTTTGAAGGATTTTTCCTTAAGTATTTTAGTCCAATTGAGTTCATTTATATCATAACATGTTAGATTTTAATGTTTCATTGTTATTTCTTGCTTTCAGTTCGAACTATTCATTTTAGATAAATTATTTGCCAGGATGAAATACAAAACAAAGATTAATTTCTAAAGGATTTATTTATCATTTTTCACCTTCCAAGTATGGAGATTCATTTCTATTCTAGTCTAATACATTTAGTGGATTCAAATCAAACTATTCTAAACCCAAAGTGCAATTCTGATTTCTAATTTTACACATTTCCAAAAGAGACAAAATACTGTATTTTTCTCACACACATTTCTTCCTTTCAAACAGAGATTCCAAAACATCGATATAATTATTATCAATTTAACAATGCAATTTGGGAAAATCATTTCATTCATTCATTGATTTCCAAAGGAAATTTTTACTTCTTTCTTTTATTCCTTCCCAAAATTCATCATACAGATTACATTTCCTTCACATTCTTTCAAAGCAAAAATAGAGTCTATTTCTTTTTCATTTCACTTTACAATTTTCATAATCCATACAACATCCTTCCATTTCAAAAATTTACAAATTCATCCACTTCAAAGTGGTAAGGGTTACAATGAGATTTTATTTCACATGGAACTGTAAAATAGTCTTTCTCCTCTGCTCCAGAATAGAAACATAAATTTCTTCTCATTAATTCAATTTGATCACAACAGGAGTAGGGGAAAGGAAACACTCTCCCCTAACCAAGACATCTAATGAAAATGATAATCCATCCTTCTTCATTGGCCCTTGAGCCCCAACCACAAAGAAATAGAAGGTGTGATTCAACTCATGGCAACAACAAGCTTCCTCACACACACATGCAGATTTCACAATAAAAATATAGTTCAAAACAGAATGTAGTTTAGAACTACATTTAAAACATACAAACAAGACTAAGGCTTCATCAAGCAAGCCAAAGGAGCAAGGAACTATGGGGTAAGCTACTTTTTCCTCCTAATGGGAAATGGGTATCAACCTGTAATAAACCACCAATTTAAATCATCTCCCATATATTCTTTTCCCCCCAACAATCCCTCCTTATGCCCCCCATAAAGTAAGAAATGCAAGCTATTTCTTTTCCAGGGTGGATCCCAATCCCAAACTCCCTCCATAATAAATCTTATGCCACTGGCATTCCCTTATGCCACCCCACATGGATTCCCCATAGCCTTCTCCTACACCATTCCTAGGCAGTCTACCCAACCAGCCAATAAATAGATAAAACATTCACCATTCACACAACATAAAAATAAATAAAAGCATATATAATTAGCTAAACTCCTTCCTCTCCATGGTAGATTTTTTCCCAATACAACAAGCTTTCAATGTCAAAATACAGTCCCAAAATCAACAATGCCCAAGTATGAAATGCTCTCTAATCTCATCCAAAATCAACAAGAGATCCAAATATCCAAGGAAAATTTACCACAAGGAAGCATTCCAAAAGTTCAACAACCTAAAACAAAGCAAGGAGTTCCAATTTTATAGAAGAGGGAAGAGACGAGAATGAGGTGGATCCATGTAGGATGCCACATCTCTCATCCTCAACTCCAACACAAAAGTCAAATTCATTCCCCCAAGCATGATAAATGGGTGGGTTAAAATATGAAAAATTACTTACACACTCCAACCAAGCACACACCCCATAAGAATTGAAAATTTAAAACATGAAGAGAGTGCAATTAAAACATACAACATGACTTAAAAATGCATTAAAAAGGTCTAAAATCAACCCTCCATCCATTGGTATGGTTGGTAAATAACATTAAGAGGTATGGGATGAGTTTTACTTGTCCCACAAGCCTCCAAAATCAGCCTCCAAGGACAAATTCTAATTTCTAAGGAGGTGGAGTGTTTCATACTCCAAAATCTGAATTACACAACTCTTACACATACTTACACATCATTTACCACATTTAATACAAGATCCAACAACTTCTATAATTACTTTCTTATATCCCAAATTTGATTGATTTATTTATTTTAACAATATGATTACTCACATTAATTCTCCACAATTAAAATAATAATGAAAGGGGTAAATGCATCACAAAATAAATAGATGCAAACAATAATAAAAAGGAACCGAATTAATAAAATACACAAAGCCCCTTGGTCACATTCAAAGGTAATCCCCCCATGGGAATCCCTAACAAAAAACAACACACACACACAAAACATGTTGCCATGGTGACCTTGTTGAATTCATCTAGAATTCCAATGTGGTTGGTCTTCAATCCCCCGATTTTTGTTGTGATAGTTTAACCTACAAAACACAAATACCTCCTTCAGCCCCGTGGCTATATCAGAACATCCAACATGATATAAATATAATCACAAAATCATGTATACATATGAATCACAACAACATCAAGGCAATCAACAACATCACTTACAATTTATATCAACGACTATATCATCATCATATAATGTCCATTTTATAGGTCTACTCACCATATCCAAAAATCACATGTCTGAACAACATTCATAATATATCCATGTCAAATAGTATATCATCATCCAGATACGAAGTGACTCTAATAATCATCATGCATCATAACTAAATCAAGATCAACAATAATCCATGGTCCCACATCTAACATCATACTAAATCAAAACTATAATAATGTCCATAATGTAATCAACAGTATCAAGATCAATATCAAAATGTGTCAAAGGGAAGTGGGCACTACATCCCCCTCCCCTTAGACTCGACTTCCTCCTGGAAGTCACTGGAAAGAGAGATCGGAAAAAATGCAATAGAAAAAGGATCACTCCATTATGGGATTGCTTGCTTCAAACTAGTGTGGGTCCACAGAACCTAAGTTCGGTCCAATGCAATTCAACAAGAAGAAGGGAGATTGCAAGGGATGATTTCTAAACTTTCTGCATGCAAGGCTATGAACATTTAAATCTAGAGAGTAAATTTACGCTATCAACCAAGATACCACACATAAAAATATAACATACAGAGTTCAAAAGAGTCTTAAGAGTAACCACCAAGTAGAGGAATAATAAGGGGAATTCCATGAGTTTTAGAATGACCACATAGTTTCCCAAGGAATACAACATACTACATTAATAAAATTTAAGGTTTCTACACATTTAAGCCATGATTTCAGGTTAATTGTCTAGACAAGACTAGCAAAAATCAACTATGACCACTTTTGCATGAGGAACAAGTCTACTAAAGGTCTCACAATTTGAGGATCACATAGGATGAGGTGAATCAACAAGGACACCTAAATTAGCATAACATTTAAAATCAAGGAACTATTCCAGAAAAGCACTTCTATAACTCGAGAGGGTACAATTAACTTTTCATGGTAATAAAAGTGAAGTAAAGACCACAAGTTTTCCTATAGTCTTATTTTTTTACACTTTTGTTTTAATAATTTAACACACCATACCAACCAAATCTAAAGAAGTCAACTATTTAGCAAAAGAATATATATATATATATATATATATATCCCCTAGCAACTAACATATCAATACAAGTACCATACATTATAGCACAATGGGATTTATTTATCTTATTTCCTACTCAATCTCGGAATAACCATAAAGAGAGCACAAGAAACACTAAGGACCACTCAAGGTCATTAGGGAGAAGAACAAGTAACACGGGGTCCAATTACAATCCAAGGGTGCATCATATCAAAAGTGAATAACATCATCTTGCACTTTCCATCCTAATGGAAAAGAGGCAAAAACAACAAGGTGACCCAAGAAAATATGAAGAAAAGAACACTTCCCGAAGTTATTTTATATCCTTAACATATGTTGCCTTAAAATTACAATAACTTAGGTCTCCAAAGACAAGACAACACGTAAGGAGGTTGCTTCTTAAACAACAGATAAGTCTCAATCCAAAAGGACCAAAACTCAAATTTGTCGAGCTATGGGACGATAAGGGTATGATGACCCAAAGCTCCCACAAGAAAGGCAAATACTTCTATGAACAAGAAGTACTAAGCAACTAGAACACATTACTATCCACCAGGCATTTCACAATTTCAGGTAGGCAACAAAACTTTAGGTTCAACTATACATTGCACTCAATAAACATAAATCTTACTTATTTTATAACTCAAATAATTAAGTCAAAATTTGTAGTTTCATTTTTTTTTCTAGCACATTCCTTTATGAGTTTTCTTAATTAAAAAATATTTCTTTTTATTTTGATATCACATGTTCGCGTTATAAGGATCACCACTAAGGTGGCCATGATATCTCGTCATTCTGTATAGGCAGAAAAACAAAATATTTATTCTACTTCTAGGGAAGATAGATGGACAAAGTTTTTCCTTTTCTATTCTTCTACATGGTTTTTATTACTTCTATTAATCTATTAAGGTTAAAGCAAGGACCATTTTCTCTTTCTATGTTGAGTTTATTTGTTAAGCTTCCAGGTCAAAACTCCTCAATTATAGTTTTATGATGTTTGGGTGAGTCAGCTTTTCAATTAAGAATTTAATAAGAAGGAAGGGTAAACATATCACACTATTACTTTTATGGAAAACAACACATCATGTTTTTAATTCTAAAGGAATAAGAGGCATTAAACATAGCAACACATTATTAATTTTGTAAGAACTAGGAAACAATCAATCAACATGGATCACAAAAATATTTCGATATTTTCCCACAAATTACAAGTACCTTAAACATTCCTAGTGTGTTCTACAAGTTATCAAAATAATCTACAAGGAAGGCCCATTTAAGAAGCATAATTACTTTTACTGATCTATTAGGGTTTAACAATGTTTGTTGTTTCAGCAAAAACACTTTACTCACATGATAAGAAAAGGAAAGTTTCCAAATCTACACCCATATTACCATAAGATACCATCCACCAATCAATCAGAATGACAAGGAAATATTTTAACTATAAGAACACCACATACTCACTAGAAAGTATCAAATCTAAGTAGCCAATTAGCTATCTATTCAACATGGCTTTACGAAGAAGAGTTATAGCTTCACAAGAAGAATCACATTATAAAATACCACCGAGATTGAATCATCAAGGTCCAATTACACTAACATCACCAGTGGCATGATCCAAAAGTCTCAAGCATCCATAAGTGTCTCCACGTAATCCAAAATTAATAGGTCATAGAGTGTTATTCATAGTAACTTAAAAAGTTAAGGAGAGGGTAGACTTATTTATAGGTCAAGAGGGAAAACAAACACACTTAATTTACACACAATAATTGAATGGGATTAATTATAACCATAATTACCAAGATGCATACAATCCACAAATCAATACTTTTTATAATGAAACATGGAAACCATGATAAAACTTAGCATGCCATCGATGAAAGGTCACTACCAAACAACCACTTCTCCACTAACATCTATAGTCAAAAAGCAATCTGATCCTAACACAATCCAAAATCCCATAATTACACACTTCTACTCTAACAAGGATAAAGCTCTTACCGGATTGTAAGAGAATCACCACCACCGCTAACAGACTGCCAACTAGAACACACAACACAATGAACTTTCTATCTAGCAAGGTTGAGCACTGAAAATTCACTCTAAGATCATAGAAACACTCAAGCTTCAGTGCATTCAAAAACAAGGCATAACTTTAAGAACCTCAGAAGACATTCAAGACACCAAGGGTGTACCCCCATACAATGAAATGTCACAATACAAGAAGCATAGAACCAGCTCATCATCATGCAAGAAGGAACCACGTAACATTTAGCTAAATAGCCAACAATATAATGAGATCCGAGTCCCCAATCAAAATAAAATCCAAGAAATGACTACAATCAAGGAAAGTGTCTAAGTAACCACATCGCAAAGTCTGAAAATTCTCGCAAAAAATATAAATAACTAAAAGAGCCTCGAGCTTCTCAATCCAATCGTAAAATAATGTTTGTCCTAGATAAAATAACACAAGATTACGAATGTAAAACATAAAAGTTAACACCACATTCACTCCGCAGCCCTTCATGGCCACCAATAGGGGTACTCTGCCTCGAGGTCAGTTCCAGGACACATACACAATATTGGGTCCTAAACGACACCTAGACTCAATGTCCACTCTCCCATATGGGTAACAAAATGAAAAACTGAAAACCAAACCTACTTTCCTAACTAGTGAAGGAAGGAAGCTCTAAGTAGCTTCTATTAACTCTTCCCGACCCCAGGACAAAGCCACTATTGTCTAACCACAAGATTCACACCGTACAATTTATCATTCCAACAAATCCAATAAGAAAGGGTCTCAATAAAGGGCTTAATGCATCATACAATTAAATCAAGTTTTAGGACTTGTAAAACAACACATTTTTTAAGGGGAACCAAGTTTCCTCTCACAAAAATCAATTTAATTTAACATTATTAGCTACCCGGGTTAAGAAAAAATGCCACTAAGCAAACACAACAACTCAAACAACTTATTATTTTATTATCATTTTAATTCTAGTAGTTCAAATGAATAGACTAATGTAATATTTCTTCATACGCATTTCTTTTTCAATTTTCAAACAAGTTTGTTTTCTAAGATTCAAAAGTGTGCTAGGTTCACAGTTCATGTCTCAAGTTTTCTAGTGTGCCTAAGGGTCCAAGATTTTGAACCACTACTCTGATACCAAGTGTAACGTCCGTTAAAAACAACCCACTTGAGATCCAAGAACAACCTAGGATTAGTTAGGAGAATTATGGAATAATTTTTTTATTAAAAGAATCTACAACCATGTTATAAGGCAACAAATACCACTAACAAGTTCCAGAACAATTCACATCCACTAGAACATACTTTTCTTTTATTAATAATTATTAGAGGTCATAAGGTCCAAAACTAAGGGTTAGAAGGTTCAATAACGTTCAGAGGGTAAATTCCTCACCATACCCACTCTCTAACAGGATTAAAGATTTAAATTGATTTTTCTCACACTTAACACATTCAAAATTTCCCTAAATCATTTCCATTGATATAAAGAAGTCCTTCTAACTCCTCATAAAACTCAAGTTATGGGCTGATAGGCCTTGGGGTGAAAATTTTCCCTAAGGGCAGGTCTGCGAACCTAGGGGTGAAAATTTTCCCTTGCACGGGTCGGTGGAGCGGGGAAGAGTTTTAGCGCTTTTGCCTTCTTCAGGGAAAAAGCATGATTTTCCCCCGCGTGCCTGAAGAGGACACATGTCAATCTGAAATCGGCGTGGGGAAAATCGGACATGGAAACATACAAATTTTAGAATTTTTCTTCAAAAAGTGCAAGGGGTTAAATTTTACACATGCCTCCACCGACGCCTAAGGCTGCCACATGTCAGCCTTTCATTGGCTGCGGGATATAAGGTCGGCGGAGAGATTTAAGAAAATTTGCTAAAAGAGGGTAAAAAGGTTAAGTTCCAAAATACTCTCGTGCCTCCGCCAAGCCATGTGGCAGCACCCTATTCGCTGCGGGTTGGTGGGGATGTGGGGACAATTATAAAAAATTTCCAAATTTTTTTTTAGAAATGATTAAGTTGCAAGGGTTCTGCCCCTCTGTTGTCACCTCATAGTGCCACATGGTAGCATCTGATTGGCTGCGGGGTGGCAGAGAAAATTTTGAAAATTTTCCCAAAAAAATTCCTAAGTGTTTTAAAGGAAAAATTCGAGCCGTAGGCACGCCAAGGAAATTTTTCACAAAATTTTTCGTCAAGGAAGGAAAACTTCAGAAGGCCATAACTTTTGATAGAAAGCTCAGTTTTGGGAAAATAGGGACTTTATAGAAAGGTCTTCACATCCTCTTTGCATAGAGATCATTAATTTTAGATTTTGATAAAGTTTATAGGGTAAATTTTAAGAAAACGGCCTGTAAGATTTTTAAAAGCAAACTGGTAAATTTTATCTTGTAAAATTTGTTCAATCTGATATTCCTCCTCTCTCAAAATGTCAAATATACATGGAGGATTGTTCTAAGAATAATTTAGGATGGATTTGGAAGGTAATTTTGCTTAATTGATTTCCAATTTGAATTTTTACAACTTGACACCAAAAAGACTGTGAAAGGTTTGGGCCCGATTTTGCAATTTTTGAAGGATTTTTCCTTAAGTATTTTAGTCCAATTGAGTTCATTTATGTCATAACATGTTAGATTTTAATTTTTCATTGTTATTTCTTGCTTGTAGGTTCGAACTGTTCATTTTAGATAAATTATTTGCCAAGATGAAATACAAAATAGAGATTAATTTTCTAAAGGATTTATTTGTCATTTTTCACCTTCCAAGTATGGAGATTCATTTCTATTCTAGTCTAATAAATTTAGTGGATTCAAATCAAACCATTCTAAACCCAAAGTGCAATTCTGATTTCTAATTTTACGCATTTCCAAAAGAAACCAAATTTTGTATTTTTCTCACACACATTTCTTCCTTTCAAACAGAGATTCAAAAACATCGATATAATTAGTTTCAATTTAACAATGCAATTTGGGAAAAGCATTTCATTCATTCATTGATTTCCAAAGAAAATTTTTACAACTTCTTTCTTTTATTCATTCCCAAAATTAATCATACATATTACATTTCCTTCACATTCTTTCTAAGCAAAAATAGAGTCTATTTATTTTTCATTTCACTTTACAAATTTCATAATCCATACAACATCCTTCCATTTCAAACATTTAAAAATTCATCCACTTCAAAGTGGGAAGGGTTACAATGAGATTTTATTTCACATGGAACTGTAAAATAGCCTTTCTCCTCTACTGCAAAACAACAACATAAATTTCTTCTCATTCATCCAATTTGATCACAACAGATGTAGGGGAAACGCAACACTCTCCCCCTAACCAAGACATCCAATGAAAAGGATAAGCCATCCTTCTTCATTGGTCGTCGAACCCTAACCACAAAGCAATAGAAGGTGTGATTCAACTCATGGCAACAATAGGATTCCTCACACACACACATGCAGATTTCACAATAAAAATACAATTTAAAATAGCATGTAGTTTACAACTACATTTAAAACATACAAACAAGACTAAGGCTTCATCGAGCAAGCCAAAGGAGCAAGGAACTATGGGGTAAGGTGCTTATGCCTCCCAATGGGAAATGGGTATCCACCTGTAACAAACCACCAATTTAAATCATCTTCCATATATCCTTTTGCCTCCCACAATCCCTCCTTATGCCCCGCAAAAATTTCCTTATGCACCCACAAAGTAAGAAATGTAAGCTATTTCTTTTCCAGGGTTGATCCCAATCCCAAACTCCCTCCACAATAAATCTGATGCCACTAGCATTCCCTTATGCCCCCCCCACATGGATTCCCCATAGCCTTCTCCTACACCATTCCTAGGCAATCTACCCAACAAGCCAACAGACACACAAAACATTCACCATTCACACAACATAAAAAGAAATAAAAGCATATATAAAGAGCTAAGCTCCTACCTCTCCATGGTAGATTTTGTTCCAATACAACAAGCTTTAAATGTCAAAATACAGTCCCAAAATTAGCAATGACCAAGTATGAAATGTTATCCAATCTCCTCCAAAATCAACAAGAGCTCCACACAGCAAAGGAAAATTCACCTCAAGGAAGCATTCCAAAAGTTCAACAACCCAAAACAAAGCAAGGAGTTCCAATTTTATAGAAGAAAGAAGAGAAGAGGATGAGGTGGATCCATGTAGGATAACACATCACACATCCTCAACTCCAACACAAAAGTAAAATTCATTCCCCCAAGCATAATAAATGGGTGGGTGAAAATATGAAAAATTACTTACACAATCCAACCAAGCCCACACCCCATAATGACTGCAAATATAAAACATGAAGAGAGTGAAATTAAAACATGTAACTTGAATTATAAAAATGCATTAAAAAGGTCTAAAATCAACCCTCCAACCATAGGTATGGTTGGTAAATAAAATTAAGAGGTATGTGACAAGTTTTACTTGTCTCACAAGCCTCCAAAATCAGCCTCCAAAGATAAATTCGAATTTCCAAGGAGGTGGAGTGTTTAATACTCGAAAATCTGACTTACACATACTTACACATCACTTACCACATTTAATACAAGAGCCAACAACTTCTATAATCACTTTCTTATATCCCAAATTTGATTTATTTATTTATTTTAACAATATGATTACTCACATTAATTCTCCACAATTAAAATAATAACGAAAGGGGTAAATGCATCACAAAATAAACACATGCAAACAATAATAAAAAGGAACCACATTAATAAAATACACAAAGCCTGTTGGTCACATTCAAAGGTAATCCCCCCTATGGGAATCCCTAATAAAAAATAATAGACACAAAACATGTTGCCATGGTGACCTTGTTGAATTCATCTAGAATTCCAATGTGGTTGGTCTCCAATCCCCCAATGTTTGTTGTGATAGTTTAACTTATAAATCATAAATACCTCCTTCGGCCTCGTGGCCATATTAGAACATCCAACATGATATAAATATAATTACAAAATCATCTATACATATGAATCACAACAACATCAAGGCAATCAACAATATCACTTACAATTTATATCAACAACTCTATCATCATCATATAATGTCCAGTTTCTAGGTCTACTCACCATATCCAAAAATCACATGTTCGAACAACATTCATAATATATCCATGTCAAATAGTATATCATCATCCACATATGAAGTGTCTCTAATGATCATAATGCATCATAACTAAATCAAGATCAACAATAATCCATGGTCCCACATCTAACATCGTACTAAATCAAAACCATAATAATGTCCATAATGTAATCAACAATATCAAGATCAGTATCAAAAGGTATCAAAGGGAAGTGGGCACTACACATGGGAAAGACAACACTCTCCACCCAACCAAGACATCCAATGAAGAGATGAAGCCATCCTTCTTCATTGGCCCCTAAGCCCCAACCACAATGCAATAAAAGATGTGATCAACTCATGGCAACAAGATACTTCCACAAACACACAATCAACACTTTCACAATAAAACACAGTCCAAAACAGAATGTAGTTCACAACTACATGACAAACATGACAAACAATACAAAGGCTTCATCAAGCAAGCCAAAGGAGAAAGAAACTATGGGGGATGCTGAACTTATTCCTCCCAAAGGGAAATGGGTATCACCACCTTGAGAAAACCACCAAAATTTGTATATATATCATTACAAATCCCACGACATGCCCTTATGCCTCCCCCAAGTACCCCTTATTCCTCACATTTCCTTATGTCTCCCAACCTCTTATGGCACCTCATAACGCATAAAGAAATGCAAGCTATTTCTTTGTAAGGTGGAACCCAGATCCCAACTCCCTCCACCCTTATACCTCCCTGAGCACACTTGTGCCTCCCGCAAAATAACCCCATAGTCTTCTCCTACACCATTCCTAGGCCATCTACCCAACAATCCACAAACAAGCCAAAACATTCACACATGAACATCTTTATAAACAAAAGAGAATCATTTCTAGAGCCAAGCTCTTACTTTTCCATGATGGAGTCATTCCAAGTTCCAAAACAACGGGCTTTATCCTAATGGAAGCAATCCAAACAGCCAAGTGCAAGCATGCAACAATCTTCCCAAAACTTCCTCAAAGCAAGAGCTCCAAAACAACAAAAGAATTCACCAGAGAATGCAGTCTCCATAAAAATGAAGCAACCCTAAAACAAGGCAAGGAATTGAATTTAATAGAAGAGAGAAGGAAAGAGGATGAGGTGGGTCAAAGTAGGATGTCACATCACACATCCTCAACCCCAACTCCCAAAGTCAACTTCATTCTCCAAAGCATAATAAATAGGTGGTTGAATAATATGTCGGTTTACTTACGCACTCAAATCCAACCCACACCCCAAAGGATTGAAATTAATTCAACTAAGAAAAGTGTAATTAAACCCTATAATTTACCTTCTCAAAAAGCATTATAAAAGTCTAATCTCAACTCTCCAACCATAGGTATGGTTGGTAATTAAATTTAAGAGGTATGGGAAAAGTTTAACTTGTCCCTCAAGCCTCCAAAATCAGCCTCCAAGGACAGATTCGAATTTCTAAGTTTAACTTGTCTCTTACACATTACTTATGTCACTTTAAAACATGGCCAACAACTCTCATCAATTTCCTTCTTATGACATATTTGATTTATTTATTTTAACAATATGATTACTCACAAAATTTACACACCATTTAGTAACTCATGAAAGGGGTAAATGCATCACAAAATAAACACATGCAAACATAAACAAAGGGACCAAAATAAAATAAATACATAAAACTCCTTGGTTACAATTAAAGGTGATCCTCCCCCATGGGAAACCCTAACACACACAACCACGCACAAACAAATACTAGTTGCCATGGTGACCTTGTTGAATTCATCTAGAATTCCAATGTGGTTGGTCTCCAATCCCCCGATGTTTTTTGTGATCTTTTAATCTGCAAAACACAAATACCTCCTTCAGCCTCGTGGCCATATAAGAACATCCAAAATAATATAAATATAATTATCAAAATAATCTAGATATACGAATCACAACAACATCAAGCAATCTAGGAATATCATTTGCAATTTTACTCAACAATTACATCATCATCCAATAATTTTCATTTCTAGGTCTACTCACCATATCCAAATATCACAAGTTTGCACAACATCCATAATATAACCATGTCAAACAGTATACCATCATCAATATCCAGAATGCCTCTAATAATTGTCATGCATCATAACCGTATTAAGTCAACAATAATCTATTATCTACATCTATCATCATACTATAGTAAGGTTCATAATCATGTCTATAATATAATCAACGTGATCATGATTACTATCAAAAGGTGTCAAAGGGAAGTGGGCACTACGGATACACCCTTCTCATTTGCACATGGCTTACCCGGATGTTATCGAGATAGATCAAAAGAGAAAAATTGATTAATGAATTGGATTAAATAAATTTGTATGATTTATGTAATTTGTGTAATTTGTTATTATGTTTATGTGTTAAAAACAATCCTCATTTTTCAGCTCTTGTAATTTTGAGCATTACACACACACACACACACACACACACACACACACACACACACACACACACACACACACACACACACACACACACACGGGGTGGGGTGTCGGGTGGAGTGAGTCCTCTCCTCTCCACGATATGATATATATGATGTATGGTCAACTCCTTTTCCTTTTCATAGGATGGACAAGAAAGATCCAATTTGGGCTGTAAGGGGCGAAGTTGGACGGTTTGATGTAATGCGTTTGCCAAATATGGCCCCTAGTGTTAGTTGTTGGATAGCATGATGACCTCACCTCGGATCGAGCAGATATAGATAGATGGCCAACAACTAGATCTGAACTATACATGGGAATCATTTATCTATCATATACGTGATACGACGTATGCCCCAGCATTTGAATGAGACTATGAGTTTGGGGGATTCGGGCTCGAATAGAAACTATTGCCCCCAAGACATATATATGGAGTATATAGGGAAACTAGATATATATAGAAGCATTATCAGCTTGGACTATATCTAGTCTAGTTGGGGTTATGAGAATAGATGTAGGGGCCTTTATCCAGCTTAGCACAATAGCTCGAGTGCGGAATTTTGGGCTAGTGGGCCTCGGTGGTCCCCGCGTATATGTATCTACCAGAACAAAAGGTATCGAGTCACTCTTCCAGTCAAGGTCAAACCCCCACTAGACTAAATAATTCACCTCCTTATCGTTCAGTCGAGAGATAAATAACTAACTTATTTCATAATATTGAATTACAATAACAAAAATCGAAATACCCAGACAATATGATCTAGATCTATAAAACAATGTACTACTTATTGTTTTAAAGATAAGTGACATTTGAATAATATAATTGTTGCTTCTCATTAAATTATTCTCATAATTCTTTTTTTATATTTATATATATATCTTTTACACACATTTTACACTCCTTTTGAATATTGGAGAGATGTAATATTTCTTTAGTCCATCCACCATTATTTAATATGTAATAAACATCAATATCTAAATTTAAATTAAATTCATTTTGTCACTTGGCGAAAGTTGAATTCATATTAAAATTGATCTCTATTTACTCTTTTATATATATATAAAGTTAAATCTGCATGACGTAAAGATTTAAAGCACAAATAACGAAAGAAACAAAGACGGATAACAAGTCCTGCACAGGATTCCATTCAGCACGTATAGGGATGAATTCAATCCACCTCTCCAAACTCTACTACAAAACACAAAAAACATGTTGAAAAGTGAAAATCCAATTCCGAGGCCATATCCACGTCATTGGAGCTCAGATCAATCGAAGCCTCCATTGCAGCCACCTGTTCTGAGTTTATCGTGAGTCACAGTGGTCAATTCTGTATTATTTATGACATATAATCTATTGCTAAACACCAAAACATATTGAAAACCAAACTGCACGCCCATATCCATCTCAAGGGAGGTCATATCAATCGAGGTCTCCACTGCAGCCACCTGTTCTGACTTTGTCATTAGTCACAGTGGTAAACTCTGTCCTATTCATGGCACATAATCTATTGAAAAACACATAATAATGTTGAAAACCCAAATCCAAGGCCATATCCACTGTTTCCACCTCAATAGTCTCCATCTCAATGGCCACAACCACCATAAACGCGGTCAGATCATTCGAGACTTCCATTGCTGCCACCAGTTCTGGGTTTAGCATGGTCCCAAGTGGTCAACTCTGTCATTCATGGCATATCACCCACTACTTAGTGTTGGAGACCACATAGCCAAATCCACAGCACCTTCAACTTTCCCTATAATCCAATATGAGCTACAAAAACAGATACCCTAATGCAAAAATCCAAAACTACTTACAACATACAGTAGCATCAAAGGATCATAAAAATATGCTACATGCTCTGAATTAAGGGCAAAAAATAACGAATACGTTACAAAATATTATACAATCACCACTCTCCTCCGAATAGACTGCAAATATCCTCAAGAAAATTATGCACGGAACCAATCTTTTCACAGAGACTATATTTGCGAAAAACAAAAAACATAGGACTGTAATTAAGGCAACCTGCATACATCCACACAAACATATTCCCAGTTAAATAGAGAAGAATCGTTCGCACTATTCTGATCAGTTGAAAAATGTAAAGTTAGTTTTACAACATCTACGTTGAGAACACTCAATCATATGCAATTAATGAAATCTCAAACTTGATTATGAATATATTGCAATGTCTATATCTGGATATATATCTCCAATATATTGTTGTTTTTGAATGTTTATGGAAGGAAAGTGAAACTTGGATGCAGTTATCCCATGGGGAGGCCGATCCAAATTACGATGAGCACATACGCTACAAACTTTCGATCTTGCTTTTAACCTAATTAATCTCCTGCTACACATCATAATTAGAATCTGCCTCCGGATGAGGTACAACGCCATTACCAGCACCACCATGACATCAGATCAGAAATCTGAAGGTTATGAACGAACTTGAAAACTTATTCTAAAATGGATAAGAAATTCCCTGCACACCCAAAGACTGTTGAATCGCATTTATCATCTCTCCTTCACCAAGCACGTGTAATAAAAAATTAAAATTGTATTCCGAACAAAGCGGAATTTGCCACCAGTTGAAAAATTTTGTTTCAAGGTAAAGTGCCCGCAATATCGACAACTGCCGGTTTTGGGAGATTCGCGGTAGTATTTTCCCATTCAATTATTAGGCGTATGTGTTATAATTGAAGGCTTTCGCTGCCAATATAATTATTTAATTTATTGGGTCTTAATCATATCTTAGAAAACGAGGAAGACGTGTCTTCTTATCCGCATTTTTGACTTATTAGTGGTGTTAAAGAACAAATATTTTACTTCTTCGAATACAATTGCACATAACAGGTGATAGTAGCTTTGTCCTTTACATAATATTGTAATTGAAATTCAACATGTTTAATCATATTTAATAGATACAATACTAACAATATTTGTAAATGTTTTTTGTTATTTAAAAAAATGAAATATTTTTTAATTAGAATAACTGTTGTAATTAAAAATATAATTATACTTGATTTCGTTCAATACATGCCATATTAGTAAATTCTAGAAGAGTATAAAATAAACAATAGAAAATACTAGTAATTCTAGAAGAGTCTAAAATAGACAATAGAAAATACTTTTTAAAATATAAAGTATTTTTATATTTTTATTTTTGAATATAATATATTATCATATAAGAGAATAAGTGTAAGTATTACTATGATTTTTATTGCTAGGCTCTATCTTTGAAAACTAAATATCATCAAATATTTTTGTTAGTTCATAAAAATTTAATGTTGGTACCAAATTAATTTTTTAGTTATTGGTAAAAAGGTGGAAATTAGTAGGTGCCCAACCCTTACATGGAGATAACTAGGCCACGATGCCCGAAAACAGCCATAAGCATAGCAAAAAACATAATGAAACGGAATAGTTGACCTGCAGCACAAAAATGACAAAAGAACAACCTATCTACAACAGAATACCAACAAAAGAAATAGCCAAGCACAAAGATAGGTCTAATTTGATATTTAGAAACCCATAACCTAAACCATATCTTCTAGGCTCTCATGCTTCTAGAACCACGACATTTGGTTAAAGATTTTCTTTTTGGTTTTCTATTCTAAACCAAGCTCCAGCCATCCACCCTATCTTCCATTTTTCCAACATCTCTGCTTTCCTCCATTAGTCCTAGCAATTTATTATACCCATTTCCTTCCCGGTAATCCTAGATTCTTAGTTTCCGATTCTTTGCCATCTCGAATGTTCCAAACCTTTTTAGTCACCTCAATCTTCCTTCCTCTCTTCTCTTATGTCTTTTTACACATGACATTCGCCATCCATGGACTTGTTTCAAAATAGTGGAGGAATATCGAGTATGATATCTTATTGTTGTTTGCTTCCCTATTCCGCTATTATTATTTACGCACTTGGAAGATGCTTCCCCTCTTTTTTTTGGAATTACTTTTCCTTTTTTCCTTTAGCCGTCACAACCTTCTCATCCAAAATCCTAGCTTTTGGGCATCATTCCTCCTCCTACTCAAGATCCTCAATGCAAAAAATATTCTTGTTATCTACTTTTGTTGTGACCAAATTTCTAAGCTACATGGCTCACTAAAGGAGACCCTATAGCACACAACGTTCAATTGGGAATGGCCATTGGGCCCATTTCCTCAACTATAGCCGAAGCACCGTAACTAGTGGAAAATTCAACCAGCGCTATAGAATCCTTCTGAGACTGAGTGGGACTCTCATCCACTTGTTCATCAAGAGTCTCCTTCTTTGTCCATGTTTTCTTCAGTGTCTTGCAACCCCCAAGCCCATTACCGATAAATCTTAAATTTATACAAAAAATGTGGGAGCCTTCATATTCACATTTTTTTTCACACAAACCCCTTGTTTTGAAACGAGGCATATAGATGCAAGTAGCATCCCGACTTGATGTTGACACACAAACTCGCATATACCATTCTAGACTAGGCCAAAGTGGCATAAATGAAGGCTAGGATATTCCTCAAGGATTTAAAGATCCTCAATAACATATCTTTCTCCCAGAATTACAGAGGTAAGGCAAGAAACCTCACCCAAATAGGGTAGGCTCTAGCTGCAGAGAACTTTTGAGACATATTAGCCCTCCATTATGTAAGGTGTAGAATAGTCTTGGTAATGAACCATGGCCCTCCCCTAAGCATATTAAGGAGATATTCTTCCATCAAGAAATAGAATAAGGAGGAAGGCACCATTTGACAGAGCCACAACCTCCATTGGTCTCGTTGCAGTCCATTTTCTTTTTTCCCAAACCGTAACAGAGTCTATATTTTGGCTTATCCCTGTAAAAATGCCTACAAGCGACGATCTATATTGCCTTGAGATTTATGCACAAAATCTTACTGTGTCGAAATGAAGGGACCTCTTTGACCCATTCCAGGAGATAAATGAATGATTTTCTGCTCATATTGTTCTCTAAGAATTGATACTCATATCAGCCTTTCTAGGATGGCCACTAATCCACCCCCACTACTTGAATTAGACTAGAACAAAAATCCATTTATGGTACAAACTTTGTTAATTATTGCGGTATTCGAATATTTATTAATTATTGTTACAAAATAAGATAATTCCTATGATATTATGATAATAATGTATTTATTTATTTAGTAATTATTCGTTGTGACTATTGAATTACTATGGTATATGTTTAATAGAATTTTTATATAATAATGTTTTCGCATAAATCTTAACTATACACACTAAACTTGAAACCCTAAAACTAATGCATAAATGTGAGTAGAAATTAGACATAAAACACGTTTAAACTCTAAATGGAAAATGTTGAACATGAAGTTTATGAGAGAAAATACTAAATGTCAAACCTTTTAAACATGAACCATAAATCTTAATTGTACACACTAAACCCCAAACCCTAAAAACTAATGGATAAATGTGAGCTAAAATTAGATTTAAAGCACATTTTAAACCAAACAGACACCCAAAATGTAAACTATAAACCCTAAACTATTGACACAAACAATAAATGTTCTCCATTATCGCTAAACCCTATACCCCCTATACAAAATTTCTAAACTATAAATGTAGTGCCCACTTCCATTTCACACCTTTTGATACTGATCTTGATATTGTTGATTACATTATGGACATTATTATGGTTTTGATTTAGTATGATGTTAGATGTTGGACCATGGATTATTGTTGATCTTGATTTAGTTATGATGCATGATGATTATTAGAGACACTTCATATGTGGATGATGATATACTATTTGACACGGATATATTATGAATGTTGTTCGGACATATGATTTTTGGATATTGTGAGTAGACCTAGAAAATTGACATTATATGATGATGATATAGTTGTTGATATAAATTGTAAGTGATATTGTTGATTGCCTTGATGTTGTTGTGATACATATGAATAGATAATTTTTTGATTATATTTATATCATGTTGGATGTTCCAATATGGCCACGAGGCCGAAGGAGGTATTTGTGTTTTGCAGGTTAAACTATCACAACAAACATCAGGGGATTAGAGACCAACCACATTAGAATTTTAGATGAAATCAATAAGGTCACCATAAGTAACACGTTTTGTCTCTATGTGTGTTTGTTAGTGTTAGGGATTCCCATGGGGGATCACCTTTAAATGTGACAAAGGGATTGTATGTATTTATTTTATTTTTGGTCCTTTTTATTATTGTTTGCATGTGTTTATTTTGTGATGCATTTACCCCTTTCATTATTCTTTTAATTGTGGAATTAATGTGAGTAATCATATTGTTAAAATAAATAAATTAATCAAATTTGGGATATAAGAAATTAATTATAGAAGTTGTTGGCTCTTGTATTAAATGTGGTAAGTGATGTGTAAGTATGTGTAAGAGTTGTGTAAGTCAGATTTTGGAGTATGAAACACTCCACCTTCTTGGAAATTGAATTTGTCCTTGGAGGCTGATTTTGGAGGCTTGTGGGACAAGTTAAACTTGTCCCATACCTCTTAATTTACATACCAACCTTGCCTATGGTTGGAGAGTTAAATTTAGACTTTTATAATGCAATTTGGGAAGACAAATTATAGATTTTAATTGCACTTTTTTCTGCATGTTTTAATTTCAGTCCTCATGGGGTGTGGGCTTTTTGGAGTGTGTAAGTTTATTGTCATATTATTCACCCACCTCTTTATTGTGCATTGGAGAATGAATTTGACTTTTGTGTTGGAGTTGAGGATGTGTGATGTGGCATCCTACATGGATCCACCTCATCCTCTTCTCTTCCCTCTTCTATAAAATTAGAACTCCTTGCTTTGTTTTGGGTTGTTGAACATTTTGCATACTTCCTTTTGGGTGAATTTTTGCTATGTGGAGCTCTTGCTTTTGGAAGGAGATTGGAGACCCTTGCATGCTTGTTGGTTGTTGATTTTGGACTGTATTTTGGCATTGGAAAGCTTACTATTTTGGAACTTAGACAACTCCATCATGGAGAGGTAAGATCTTGGATCTTGAAATAATCTTTTATTTATGAATGTACATGTTATTGTGTGAATGTTTTAGCATGTTTGTGGGTTTTTTGGGTAGAATGCCTAGGAATTGTGTATGAGAAGACTATGGGGTACTCTTGAGGGAGTCATAAGTGCTTTGGGGAGGTATAAGTGTGGAGGGAGGTGCGATTGGGTTCCACCTTATAAAAAGAAATAGCTTACATTTCTTTACTTGTTATGGGGTGCCATAAGAGGTTTGAGAGGCATAAGGAAATGTGAGGAATAAGGGGTACTTGGGGAGGCAAAAGGGCATGACAGGGTTTTTACCCATTTCCCTTTAGGAGGCATAAGTAGCATCCCCCATAGTTTCTTGCTCCTTTGGCTTGCTTGATGAAGCCTTAGTATTGTTTTGTCATGTGTTAATGTAGTTGCAAAAATACATTTTGTTTTGGACTGTGTTTTTATTTTGAAATGTGCATGTTGAAAGATTGCATTGTGATGTGGAAGCCTGTTGTTGCCATGGGTTAAAATACATTTCTTATTGCTTTGTGGTTGGGGCTCGGGGGCCAATGAAGAAGGATGGCTTCTCCTTTCATTGGATGTTTTGTTTGGGTAGAGATCGTTTCCTTTTCCCTACCTTTGTTGTTATCAAAATTGGAAAAATGAGAAGAATGTATGTTGTTGTTCTAAAGCTAAGGAAAGATAGTTTGATAGTCCCTTGTGAAATAAATTTCATTGTAACCTTCCCACTTTAAGTGGATGATCTTGTAAATATTGTAATGGAAAGATGTTGTATGAGATTTGCAAGTGAAATTTAAAATGTAAAAAGTTATACTACGTATTCGGTTTAGAAAGAATCATACGATTGATTGGTATAATGTATTTTGTAATCAAATGGAAAGGAAGTTGTAAGTTGTCTTTTTCAAATCAATAAATGAATGTTTTGCTTTTCTCAAATTACATTGTTGTATTTGAATCTGATTATTTCAATGTATTGGAATCTCTGCTTGAAAGAAGAAAATATGTATGAAGGATAGTGTAGAACTCTATCTTTGAAATGTGAAAAAATTAGAAATCAGACTTTGTATTTTGGCTCTTAAATGGTTTGATTAAATCACTTAAATGTATTAGACTAGAATGGAAATGAATCTCCATACTTGGAAGGTGAAAAATGATAAATAAATCCTTTAGAAATTGATCTTTGTTTTGTATTTCATCCTGGCAAATAATTTATCTAAAATGAACAGTTTGAACCTGCAATTCAAGAAATAAAAATGAAACATTAAAATTGAACATGCTATGATGTAAATGAATTCAATTTTGGCTAAAAAACTTAAGGAAATATTTCAAACATTGAAAAATCAGGCTCAATCCATTTGCAGTCCCTCTTGATGTTAAAAGTTGTAAAATTGATTTGCATCTCAATCAAACCAATCAAATATGGTTTTCCATCCTAAATACATCCTAGAACAATCCTCCATGTCTATTGGACATGATGAGTGAAGGAAAGGATCAAATTTTTAACAAATCCTTTAAGTCAAAATTTATTAGCTTGCACTATATAAGTGTACAGGCCATTTCCTTAAAATTGACCCCTTAAACTTTATCAAAATCTAAAATTAATGATTTTTGTGTAAAGAGGACGTCGAGATATTTCTAGAAAGTCCTCGTTTTCCCAAAACCAAGCTTTTTATCAAAAGTTATGGCCTTTTGAAGTTTTAATTCATTTTTCCCTGCGGACCCCCGTGCCCCGCTTTTTACCCTTGTCACCTTTTGCGGGGTGAAAATTCAAACTTAACCTTTTTAAAAAAAATTGGGAAAAGTTTCCAACTTTTCCCCCCGCCACTTCGTGTCCTGCCTAATCGAAGCTGCCAAGTGGCCTTACAAGGCAACGGCGGAGGCGTGGAATCCATTTTGACCTTAGCGTTTTAGAAAATTTTGGGAAAATTTTCTAGTTTTCCTCCGCCGCCCACAACTAATGGTAGGATGACATGTGGTAGCCCTAGGCATCGGTGGAGGCATGGAACATTTTGTAACTTTGAAACTTTAACTTTTTGCTTTGGTGAAAATCCCAAAGTTTCCTCACCGCCCCGCAGCCCGCAACCAATGGAAGGCTGATGCGTGGCAGTCTTAGGTGTCAGCGAAGGCGCAGAACATTTTGTACCTTTGAATTTTTACCCTTAAAATCTTAAATTTGAAAATCTCTCCAACGGCCTGAATTCCCGCCAGAATTTTCTCTCAGCCGACACGTGTCCTCTTCGGACCCATGGGCGCGTGGAGGCAAATCACACTTTTACACCGAAAAGGGAAAAAATGCCAAAACTCTTCCCCGCTCCACCGACCCACGCAAGAGAAAATTATCACCCCTGTGCCTATTGGCTCGTCCTTGGGGAAAATTTTCACCCCAAGGCCCACCAACCCATACTTGAAAAATAAGAGGAGTTAGGAGGACTTCTTTATATCATTGGAAAATTTTGAATGTATTAAGTGTGAGAAAAATCAAGTTGAAACTTTAAGCTTGT
Source organism: Taxus wallichiana var. yunnanensis (assembly GCA_018340775.1). Classification (NCBI taxonomy): domain Eukaryota; kingdom Viridiplantae; phylum Streptophyta; class Pinopsida; order Cupressales; family Taxaceae; genus Taxus; species Taxus wallichiana. Next base: position 1,009,039,034 of record CM031239.1, read on the forward strand.
TAGAGAATGGGTATGGTGAGGAATTTCTCCCTTTGAACCTAATTGAAACTTCTAACCCTAAATTTTGGACCTTATGACCTCTAGTAATTGTTAATAAAAGAAAAGTATGTTCTAGTAGATTAAGATTGTTCCAGAACTTGTTAGTGACAATTGTTGTCTTGTAACATGGTTGTAGATTCTTTTAATAAAAAAAAAATATTCCATAATTTTTCCCTAACCCTAGGTTGTTTCTTGGGTTTCTAGTGGGTTGTTTTAGCGAGTGTTAAACTTGGTATCAGAGCAGTGGTTCAAAAGCTTGGACCATTGGGCACACTGGAAAAATAGAGACATGAAAGTTAAACCTACCACACTTTTAAATCTAGAACACAATTTAGTTAGAAATTATATAATTTTAGTAAACATGGAAATTGAATAAAACTTAGAAAAATGAACTAACTCTCTCCTTGGTCTGTGCAGGGGGCGCAGACGGGATGAGAGGTCTTTTCACATAGACCTAGACTTACCACCACTAGTCATGTTGTAGCAGCCATCCTACCCTAGATTTTGTAGACTCTTCAGGATGTTAATGCCACTCTACACAGAGGATCAGTAGGAGGACGTACAGCCAGACATAATAGAGTCCCTTCCATTGAGGGTCAGGTATCTCCTCGACCTAGCAAGGAGTATAGAGGAGACAACTCCCATGCAGAGTTAGCTATGGAAGAGTCACCACAAAGGTGACAGGGTGACCGAGTTTCAGAGCATAGAGAGAGTTCTCATAGCCCTAGGCTTAAGGATGAGTATGCAAAGAGACCTAGAGGCCATTAGACCACAGCTGTAGATCACATCAGAGAGATCATGAAGCTTTGACCATCACATTATTCTAGTGACGTAGGTGGATTTTAGGTAGAGGCCTGGTTGGTGAGCTTGAGCGGATGCTTCAAGCTCTGTCCTTATTCTAGTAACACAAAGGCTCGTGTTGCGATCCATTTACTGAGGGATGGAGCTGATGTTTAGTGGAGGAAGAGTAAAAGCTCCATGTTGATTCTGAGACAGTTACCTGGGAGCTTGAGGAGCGTTTCAGGAACATATATTTGTCACAGAGTTTCATACAGTAGTGGATAGATGAGTTTCATGACCTCCGACAGGCATCACTCGTAGTGGCTAAGTATGACAGTAGATATTGGATCTACTCAAGTATGTTGGTTATATGCAGGATGAGCAGGTGTGGATTGATAGGTTCATTCGGGGCCTGAATCTAGACATTAGAGGTGCAATGTGGATCCATTGTCCACAAACATTAGTTGAGGTCATCGAGAAGGCCTATATAGCAGAGGGAGAGCTGGGAAAGACTCAAAAGGCTAGAGACCGAGTCCCGAGCCACATACAAGCAGATGCAGGACAATAGATTGAGGGGATCAAAACCTCTTCCTCATGGTGGACAAGGTTTAGCAAAGTCATCTTTTAGACCACACCATTTAAAGCAGTAGTAGCTTGAGTCTCGCCCACCTTATAGACCTCCACAGAGATTTGATGCACAGAGAGGATGGAGTATGGGGCCTCCTCCAAGGGGTCCCATCAGACTTTTGGTGCCCAGAGAGCTCACTCTATAGGAGCTCACCAGTAGAGACCTCAACAGACCATAGCCGGATCATCAGGATCCACACCACAAACCTCTGTAGAGTACCGAGCTAGAGAGGGCTACAGGGAGAGGATCGGGGAGGGTGTTTTGGTTGTGGTGTTACTTGGCATTTTTGGAGAGATTTCCCACATAACCCTAATAACAAGGGTAAGACATCATGGGTAATGACCCACAAATTCACACACAACAACACAGTAAAAGAAAGGATATTTTTTTTTTTTTTACTTGCTTGAAGATAATACGACACTACACAAGTTCTCTAGGAAATACAACCAACTAAAGACATGCTTTCTACAACATGGACCCACCACAGTTCTGAGATAAACATGAGGCACACACTAAGGACACAATGGTTCATCTAAAGTATGCAGTCTTACAACAAGGTCTTCCCACAGAAGGTTTCTTTAGATTCATGTTTTAGCTGTAAGTGTTTTTACATTCTTTACTTTTCGCAGAGGAATCATAATAGGAGAATCTGAAAGTCATGTCTCCTTTGAAGAATTTTCCCCTACCTTGATAATGTTAATATACAGTGTAAACCAATTATTGGATGGTAAGAGGTTGCTTCATTAACTTGATTAACTGGTTCATTGGTTAGGAGGCAGTTAGTTTATCAAGGCTCTTAACTTCATCAAACTGTTTTCAACGTTGTGCTTTTAAACATATATGTTTTACCCCTTTTAAGCGGTCATATTTTTATTTTATTTTATTTTTACAGTACATGACTGTCTAAGACTTGGATTCTTCATTAAGATCTTATTAGTGGTTAAAAAGGATTTCATTGGGGCAAGAGTCTAACCAGAATTGTTAAAGGTTTCACTTGGGCTTCACTTGAAGAGATAGACATAAGTATACTGTTTACTTTTTCAACGGGCAAGATAGGTCGAAGAGTTTCTTAGTCAAGTTCCTTCTATTTATTATAATCTTATTATCTTCCAAGAATTCAATCATTGATTTCACCTTAAGACCGTTCTGAGGATTTACCACAATAAGAGATTGTTGATTAGTTTAAGTGGGATCACCAGGTATATTTGTTTCTCTTTTTTTTTTTTTTTTGCTAGGTTCAAAACATAGTCCTCTACCAAACGACACATGACCAAAGGTAACCAAAGTGATGTAAGTTGGTTCAGTTTTAGATAATTATAATTAGGTTTTCAATTCAAGGGTAAATCATATTCTGAAAAGTGAGAATTCAAAAAAGGATACGCATGTCAAAACAAGTTCATTTAATCTTATTGACAATAATATTTCTCAAATTGACTTTCAAACGATAACAACAACCTACATGAGAACAATACAAAATTATAACGCAATGCCTTCTAGATAGTCTCCACAATTTCCATACCAATGTTGTAAAGCAAAAGAAAAACATTCGTACAACAATGAGTTCCTAAGAAGGCTGGAATCCACTTTCTACACGTGTTTCTTTTTCTCTCTTTTTTTTTTCTACTTAGGAAATCCTCCTGCACATTTGTTAGCACATGTCAGTTCGCAAGAACTGAGCACGATAAAAGCTATAACATTAAGACAATATGTTGTTATCTAACTGTTTCAAGGAAGAAAAGACAACATTGATAAGAAAAAAAAATAATCTAAGAGTCTAAACAAGAGTAATTAAAGAGTTGTCCAAAAGCATAAAATGTCAAAATAAAAGGGATGGCACTAACTCTATTTAATTATCATTTTCTCATAGGAGCAGTTAATAAACATCATAGTGAATTTCACCCATATCACAACAATGACCGTCATTAACAAGATAACATTTCGAAACAAAAACAATTACAAGAAGAGAATTAATTTCAAACGTGATTTGTCCCTATTTGTTTAAGTTAGTTCACCAAGCCAAGGATTCACTATGCCACTGGAAGATCCCAAACAATCAATCGACATGAGAATATCTAAACCAACATGACTTATTAATATTAAGATGATGTGCCTTTAACAGTTAATTTTGTGTCAGTACCGAATAAATAAATTGGACAGAAAAGGGATGAAATGCACAAATGACCTCGCATGGGTCACATCCTATCCTAACAATCCTTCTATTAGACTTTCTTCTAATCAAGAGAATGTCTTAAGAAAAAGGACAAACTTGACAAGACCAAACATATCCATTATAAATCTTACAGGAGGGTTACTCAATCATTCACAAGAACACAACACAAGATACATAGCTTCCAAAGGATCTGTCGTCAACAACAAGTTGACTTAAACCTTTCTGGTCAATACATAACCATTCTACTACAATGACAGCAAGGAGGTCGTATCACAACGATCATCACAAAAACAAATCAACCAATGAGTTTCCAAACACACCAACCTCTGAGTCACAGGAGAATGAAATTTAAGCATCTTTACGGAGCAAAACGTAGAGTAATTTCTTACGCATAAAACCAACATCCCAATTTTAAGATTTGAAAACTTCCTCACTAATGATCCAAGTAGATCTCGTATCCTCCAACATGTGTGAAACAAAATCAAGGTACGAAAAAGAGTATTTCCTCTGACATTTTAAGCTATTTAAAAGAAATGTGAGTAACGTCTAAAGAAGGCATTCCATAGGATCAGCTACATTTCTCAAACATACAACAGTCACCAAGGGAGAGAAGGTGATTCCAAAGAAAACAATCTCCAAACGGTGAACATGAATTGATATCAAATTATGAAGATCAACCATGATGCTTGAATATTAAAAGTATTTCTTCGAGCGATTTAAAAATAACAAAAGCAACTAACCTAGTTGAGAGTAATATCAACTTGGCTCAATTCGATAATCAGTCAAGCTAAGCACACACCAAGCCAACCGGGAAGGGTTACTAGAAACTAAAACAACTAAAAGAAAAGAATAGAGACAGGAAAAGCATCATTCACCTATACACAATGCACTCGCAGTACTCAATCCCTAATTCACAAATACTACATAACCCAGAACTAAAGATCTCGAACCGAAACAAGAATAAGAACAAAACAGGAACTATAAGGTTGAGTCCAACAACAATGTTTGATAAAACATTCAAATCGTGAGACCAACATAAGGAACTAGGGGGTGTTCATTACAGGACCCCCACCTCTTTTGTTTTATTAGACTTAAGAACAAAGTTCACCCAACTAATATTTATTAAAACCCGAAAAACAATATAAAGGCTTCGACCAACGCAATCATTTCTAACGCCAAAAAGGAATACAAATGAGCAAGGGAAGTGGAAACCAAACAACATACCATCACACGAGACATTTATATGAAGATTAGAGTTATTTAATGAATCAGTTAAATAACAAGCATAAGAATCAATGGTATAGAGAATATCGTGCTGATTAAGCTCCCATGATCGATAACGAGATGGACGGGGCTCGCAACAACAACCCAACCAAGCGTAACTTCTCTTCCTCAGCTGCTTGAAGGTCCAAACTCGTTAATGGCCATGCTCTTGACTTCGTAAAAAAATCAATTGTATAGTTCAAAATGTGCATCTCGCCCTAAGTTCGTTGAGCTATATTCGCATTGACACCCGATTATCATTTCCTCACCGATCTTGGTGACACCCTACCTCCTCTTCCCAAAGATTGTTGCCATGCATCCCCGGGGTTCTCGAAGTAGATCCAAAATCCTCCGAACACCGCTCCAAATTAGCCCTTAGCCACCACATACCGTGAAATCCATGACCGTGGAAGGAGGAGAACCGAACATGAGCTCTTGGTATGAGGGAGAATCTCGCCAGAGAGGACAAGTTGTTTGTTGGTGATCCAACCACTTGACAAGACAATTTCACCTGGGAAAAAAAAGAGAGCACGAAGTTCCCTTATCGATCCCCTTCTTCAATCTTACATGACAAACAACGCATTCCACCACATGGGTAATGTTTACAGGTGTTTTGTAGGGCACACACAGAAGGCTCTACTGATTTCATTAGTTTATGAGGGGAAATTGGGCAAGCTCGGATCCCAAAGCTGGAGCATTGAGTCTCGAAGATGTTTGAGATTAGAATTAGCATAATCCCTTCGAGCAGTTGGGTACTCTGCTTTTCACTTGTATATTATTAGCAGAAGAAGTAGAAAAGAATAGGCCCAAAATATACATAAATGATTCGCAATATCCTTTAAGGATTGGAGTGGAAGGATCTTCAAGGAACGAACTAAGAGGATTTGCATCAAACTCTCTGTGCAAACCTTTCAGTTGAAGCTTGTAAGGTGATGATAATTCCAACGAGACCTTTATGCCTAACCAACATAGTGACTCGTTGAAGAAGCTCATATAATTGCAAAGGAAAACGTGCTTCATGAATATTCCGATATGAAACAGTCCTCCTCTATGAGGTTCTCTTCCATGAGTTACATCGAACAGCAAGAAGATCTCAAAAGAGAATCTTTGTAAATAAATTTCATCAGGTCTCAGTACAATACACTTGTCACTTAATCGATTTTGATAAAAATATCTTGTAGGAGAATCTCGAATTTGAGGGTGAAGACATACGGGAAAGCAGAAACAACAAAGTTGTACAACCTGCTTGGTGGAGGCGCTCAAAAGACTTCGACCAAATGCGCAACCTTCGCCGCTTTGGCTAACTCTTGTTACGGGTCATTTGTTTCTTTGTGGATTTCCAACCAGGACACACCTCGTGGCACCCAATGAACGTGGAGGTAACACGTCTACTTCCCCAGCTGCGGCTTCATCTATAACCACCATATCTAACCCATGGCTAGGCGCTGGCAAACTTCCGGTCAGTATTAGAAACAGTGGTGCACGCAAACTCAGCCTCACTTGCAAAACTTGCCTCAAGATTTGGTCGAGCTTCTTCCATGTTAGACTCACCACCTAGACAGAAGCGACTCTCCAAAATGAAAGGGCAAGACAAGACAACTAAAACTTTACCTCGTTCTCCAACTACGGTGTAAGATTTTGCAACAACTAATAATCACGACCTGTGGTCGCGCAACAGCAGTAACAGCAGGAAAATCATTACGAAACATCCATGCACGGCATGATTTTGGAGAATCCAAACCCTCTCACGCAACACCAGGGCGACAGACCTTCATTTCACCATCTACGAATCCACTGTCTCACACTGAAGCAATTCATCTGTTTCAGCATTTGATGGAGCGCAGGCAAGCATTCGTGGTTCAGGCAGGAAGAAGGAGGCATCTAGTAGAAAACGTGAGAAAAGGAACTTGACAGACAAGATTACGATGCCTTCTCAACCACTCCACATGCAGGCAATCCATGGGAGATCTCACGCTGTCCGAGAGGGAGCAGGCAGGTCAAACAAAATATTTGCAAATCAGGAAAATCAGTGGGTGCGGCCACCAACAGGGATACCATCACGTCGTTCATTAAAGTCTCCACCTTCCATGCCAAGGAGATGAAGGGTAGAAAAGAGCCCATGTATGTTAGGGGCATTACATTCTCCTCCCCTTAAGAAAGCATCGTCCTCGATGCGACATTACACAGAGGAAAGGAGATGGTATGCAACAAGGGATAGATACAGAAGAAAACACACCCTATGGTTTGAAATTTTAGTTGATTAAGGCACGGTCACAAGGTAGCCTTAGGAACATTTGGTAGAATTTTTAACTTTCAATGTTCTGTGAAGATTGGCAGTTCTTTCTTGTTCATCATTTCATTAGTCTCTTCCCATTATCACTATTCTTAGTTTAATTTCTTTTAAAATTTCATCATTGCAGAGTCTTGGTTTATTCTTTATTGTGGGTGCCCAACATGAACTGCTAACACAACACCCTATTAGGTTCAAAAGACACTACAGATTCACAAGCACACAAGTATATACTTCAAGATTGTATTACACCACAAAAGGTTACTCAAATACGGAATGGATTAGGCACAGTCCACATAGTACACGTCACACATCAATGACTGACATACCAAATACTCAAACAAAAGAGTACTACAATCCACCAGACATTTCCTCAATTTGCATCAATGAAAGACTCACATAACACCAAACCATGCTACAGGTACATAGTGTCCACAAGGGAATCAATGACATAACCACAACATCACAACACATATCCATCTGACATGAGTAACACATACATCAAAAGACCACTACCAAACATCACAATAACTCAACATATATCCTGGAACATCAACCATACAGACAAATATCATAAGCCTCCCTCAAACTCTTATGCCTCCCTCAAGTCTCTTATGCCTCCCTCAAAGTCTCTTATGCCTCCCTCAAACTCTTATGCCTCCCTCAAACTCTTATGCCTCCCTCAAACTCTTATGCCTCCCTCAAACTCTTATGCCTCCCTCAAGGAGGCCGGTTGTCCCTATGGTCCAAGACACATAGAGTTCGAACACTCCTAACCCAAGTGACATAATAACGCGTGGTTCAACAACCCGCTAGTTATATGTACCCCTTGGGGCGTACCCCCATACAACGAAGCGGGTCCATAGGTCCAACCAATCCATGGTGCATCCCATGACCCTATTCCACACATCACGACATTAGAACCAGCACAACAATCCAATCAAAGTGCCAAGTGGCAAAGTACAAGCCTTGGGCAAGGCGGTAAAAATTCCAAATTTAAAAGAAGACCCCAATTCAAGCTAAAATAAATGGCCAAATAGCCAAAGTTAGTATCAAAATCCCCATGTTAGTGCCACAAACCAAGGAAATGCCCAAAATTGTAAAGCATTGCAATCAAGAAAAGCTGCTGGTCCTTGCAAAATAAAGTAAAAGCTCAATTTACGAATAAAATCAACTTATAATAATGTCACATTACGATAAGCTGTGTGGCCTTATCGGCCACCAAGGGGTACTCAACGAGTTCTAGCTTTTCGGAACATCGAGCCTCACTCGTAAAATACATATCAATAATACAACTATCATCACCTCCATCTGAATCATCCCGCCACCCTTCGACAAGGCTAAACATAATCATAGATACACTAAGGTTGCATACATACAACCACATAGGGAGAGAGGAAAGAATCACATGTTATCTACTAAACCGAGTTTTAGCTCGAGTTATTGACCCATGGTACACCATTCCTCACTCTCAACATACACTTCTACCGATTTCCCTCAGGATCGGTTAGTGTAAGGTTCACAACATAACATACAACAACATTACTAACATAACAGTGGCACACACGTAACTACCATAACGTCTCACGTATGGTATGCATACAGGGTAGATCACAATCATACATCCACAGGGTGTAATACATCACTTTACCACATTCTGCACCCAAAGTGCAATCACCATACGATAGGGTTCATACACTCACCGTATGACCCAAAATCACAACATGAAGCATTACCTATTACACAAGTCATACATACGATGAACATAATACATCACAACATAACATCCATTGCTACATAACAAGGTGATACACACATCTCATCAAAAGAAGATAAAAACATCATGATACAACTCATTTCTTTTAACATCAATCTAGTCATACAACACATTGATACACTTACATATCACAATATGTCACAATGTTCCAACACTATGTCATCCACATTATAATTCTTTTCACACGCCACAAACAGTAATTCACACGTGAACTCTTCATAGAATCCACAAGAAGGAGAGAGAATACTCTCATCCCCAACACATCAACATGATGACAAATACGCACTGAGTGACATACACATCACGTGCGTTCACAATATCACAATTACGAATAATAATCACATCACGCTTAAAGCACATTACTCTTCCAATATAAATCATCATCATGCAAGTATCATCATGTAACACCACCACCACCATGTAACATCACCATACAACACCAATCCGGCCCATAGGTTCGAGAGCATGAACCTACGCTCTGATACCAAGTGTAACGACCCACAAATTCACACACAAACAACACAGTAAAAGACAGGATTTTTTTTTTTGACTCGCTTGAAGATAATACGACACTACACAAGTTCTCTAGGAAATACAACCAACTAAAGACATGCTTTCCACAACACGGACCCACACTGGTTACAGATAAACATGAGGCACACACTAAGGACACAATGGTTCATCTAAAGTATGCAATCTTACAACAAGGTCTTCCCACAGAAGGTTTCTTTAGATTCATGTTTTAGCTGTAAGTGTTTTTACATTCTTTACTTTTCCCAGAGGAATCATGATAGGAGAATCTGAAAGTCATGTCTCCTTTGAAGAATTTTCCCCTACCTTGATAATGTTAATATATAAAGTGTAAACCAATTATTGGATGGTAAGAGGTTGCTTCATTAACTTGATTAACTGGTTCATTGGTTAGGAGGCAGTTAGTTTATCAAGGCTCTTAACTTCATCAAACTGTTTTCAACGTTGTGCTTTTAAACATATATGTTTTACCCCTTTTAAGCGGTCATATTTTTATTTTATTTTATTTTTATAGTACATGACTGTCTAAGACTTGGATTCTTCATTAAGATCTTATTATGGTTAAAAAGGATTTCATTGGGGCAAGAGTCTAACTGAGAATTGTTAAAGGTTTCACTTGGGCTTCACTTGAAGAGATAGACATAAGTATCTTGTTTACTTTTTCAACGGGCAAGATAGGTCGAAGAGTTTCTTAATCAAGTTCCTTCTATTTATTATAATCTTATTATCTTCCAAGAATTCAATCATTGATTTCACCTTAAGACCATTATGAGGATTTACCACAATAAGAGATTGTTGATTAGTTTAAGTGGGATCACCAGGTATATTTGTTTCTCTTGTTTTTTTTTTTTTGCTAGGTTCAAAACATAGTCCTCTACCAAATGACACATGACCAAAGGTAACCAAAGTGATGTAAGTTGGTTCAGTTTTAGATAATTACAATTAGGTTTTCAATTCAAGGGTAAATCATATTATGAAAAGTGAGAATTCAACAAAGGATACGCATGTCAAAACAAGTTCATTTAATCTTATTGACAATAGTATTTCTCAAATTGACTTTCAAACGATAACAACAACCTACATGAGAACAATACAAACTTATAACGCAATGCCTTCTAGATAGTCTCCACAATTTCCATACCAATGCTGTAAAGCAAAAGAAAAACATTCGTACAACAGCAGTTCCTAAGAAGGCTGGAATCCACTTTCTACACGTGTTTCTTTTTCTCTCTTTTTTTTTTCTACTCAGGAAATCCTCCTGCACATTTGTTAGCACATGTCAGTTCGCAAGAACTGAGCACGATAAAAGCTATAACATTAAGACAATATGTTGTTATCTAACTGTTTCAAGGAAGAAAAAGACACCGTTGATTATGAAAAATAATCTAAGAGTCTAAACAAGAGTAATTAAAGAGTTGTCCAAAAGCATAAAATGTCTAAATAAAAGGGATGGCACTAACTCTATTTAATTATCATTTTCTCATAGGAGCAGTTAATAAACATCATAGTGAATTTCACCCATATCACAATAATGACCGTCATTTTAACAAGATAACATTTCGAAACAAAAACAATTACAAGAAGAGAATTAATTTCAAACGTGATTTGTCCCTATTTGTTTAAGTTAGTTCACCAAGCCAAGGATCCACTATGCCACTGGAAGATCCCAAACAATCAATCGACATGAGAATATCTAAACCAACATGACTTATTAATATTAAGATGATGTGCCTATAACAGTTAATTTTATGTCAGTACAGAATAAATAAAAATGGAAAGAAAAGGGATGAAACGCACAAATGACCTCGCATGGGTCACATCCTATCCTAACAATCCTTCTATTAGACTTTCTTCTAATCAAGAGAATGTCTTAAGAAAAAGGACAAACTTGACAAGACCAAACATATCCATTATAAATCTTACAGGAGGGTTACTCAATCATTCACAAGAACACAACACAAGATACATAGCTTCCAAAGGATCTGTCGTCAACAACAAGTTGACTTAAACCTTTCTGGTCAATACATAACCATTCTACTACAATGATGAGCAAGGAGGTCGTATCACAACGATCATCACAAAAACCAGTCAACCAAAGAGTTTCCAAACACACCAACCTATGAGTCACAGGAGAATGAAATTTAAGCATCTTTACGGAGCAAAACGTAGAGTAATTTCTTACACATAAAACCAACATCCCAATTTTAAGATTTGAAAACTTCCTCACTAATGATCCAGTAGATCTCGTATCCTCCAACATGTGTGAAACAAAATCAAGGTACGAAAAAGAGTATTTCCTCTGACATTTTAAGCTATCTAAAAGAAATGTGAGTAACGTCTAAAGAAGGCATTCCATAGGATCAGCTACATTCCTCAAACATACAATACAGGGCTTGATCACCAAGGGAGAGAAGGTGATTCCAAAGAAAACAATCTCCAAACGGTGAACATGAATTGATATCAAATTATGAAGATCAACCATGATGCTTGAATATTAAAAGTATTTCTTCGAGCGATTTAAAAATAACAAAAGCAACTAACCTAGTTGAGAGTAATATCAACTTGGCTCAATTCGATAATCAGTCAAGCTAAGCACACACCAAGCCAACCGGGAAGGGTTACTAGAAACTAAAACAACTAAAAGAAAAGAATAGAGACAGGAAAAGCATCATTCACCTATACACAATGCACTTGCAGTACTCAATCCCTAATTCGCAAATACTCGACATAACCCAGAACTAAAGATCTCGAACCGAAACAAGAATAAGAACAAAACAGGAACTGTAAGGTTGAGTCCAACAACAATGTTTGATAAAACATTCAAATCGTGAGACCAACATAAGGAACTAGGGGGTGTTCATTACAGGACCCCCACCTCTTTTGTTTTATTAGACTTAAGAACAAAGTTCACCCAACTAATATTTATTAAAACCCAGAAACAATATAAAGGCTTCAACCAACGCAATCATTTCTAACGCCAAAAAGGAATACAAACGAGCAAGGGAAGTGGAAACCAAACAACATACCATCACACGAGACATTTATATGAAGATTAGAGTTATTTAATGAATCAGTTAAATAACAGCATAAGAATCAATGGTATAGAGAATATCGTGCCTGATTAAGCTCCCGCAGTCGATAACAAGATGGACGGGGCCTGCAACAGCAACCCAACCAGCGCAACTTCTCTTCCTCAGCCTGCTGAAGGTCCAAACTCTGTTAACGGCCATGCTCTTGACTTCGTAAAATCAATTGTATAGTTTGAAATGTGCATCTCTGCCCTAAGTTCGGTCGGGTCGCATTGACACCCGATTATCATTCCCTCACTGATCTTCTGGCGACACCCTATCTCCTCTTCCCAAAGATTGTTGCCATGCATCCCTGGGGTTCTCAGAAGTAGATCCAAAATCCTCCGAACACCGCTCCAAATTAGCCCTTAGCCACCACATACCGTGAAATCCATGACCGTGGAAGGAGGAGAACCAGAACATGAGCTCTTCTGGTATGAGGGAGAATCTGCATAGAGGACAGGTTGTTTGTTGGTGATCCAGCCACTTGACAAGACAATTTCTGTGGAAGAAAAGAGAGCACGACAGTTCCCTTATCTGATCCCCTTCTTCAATCTTACACAGACAAACAGCGCATTCCACCACATGGGTAATGTTTGCAGGTGTTTTGTAGGGCACAACAGGAAGGCTCTGCCTGATTTCATCAGCTATGAGGGGCAATTGGGCAAGCTCGGACCCCAAAACTGGAGCAGTCTCTGAAGATGTTTCAGGATTAGAATTAGAATATTCCCTTCTGAGCAGTTGGGTACTCCTGCTATTCACTTGTATATTATTAGCAGAAGAAGTAGAAAAGAATAGGCCCAAAATATACATAAATGATTCTGCAATATCCTTTAAGGATTGGACTGGAAGGATCTTCAAGGAACGAACTGAGAGGACTGCATCAAACTCTCGGTGCAAACGTTTCAGCTGAAGCTTGAAGGTGATGGTAATTCCAACAGAGACCTTTATGCCTGCCAACATAGTGACTCGTTGAAGAAGCTCATATAATTGCAAAGCAAAACGTGCTTCATGAATATTCTGATATGAAACAGGTCCACCTCTATGAGGTTCTCTTCCATGAGTTACATCGAACAGCAAGAAGATCTCAAAAGAGAATCTTTGTAAATAAATTTCATCAGGTCTCCTGGTAACAGTCACACTGTCACTTAATCGATTTTGATAAAAATATCTTGTAGGAGAATCTCGAATTTGAGGGTGCAGAGATACAGAACAGAAACAACAAAGCTGTACAACCTGCTTGGTGGAGGCGCTCAAAAGACTTCGACCAAACTGCAACCTTCTGCCGCCTGGCTAACTCTTGTTACGGGCTGTTTGCTGTGGATTTCCGACCAGGACACACCTCGTGGCACCCAATGAACGTGGAGGTAACACGTCTACTTCCCCAGCTGCGGCTTCATCTATAACCACCATATCTAACCCATGGCTAGGCGCTGGCAAACTTCCAGTCAGTATTAGAAACAGTGGTGCACGCAAACTCAGCCTCACTTGCAAAACTTGCCTCAAGATTTGGTCGAGCTTCTTCCATGTTAGACTCACCACCTGGACAGAAGCGACTCTCCAAAATGAAAGGGCAAGACAGCACAACTAAAACTTTACCTCGTTCTCCAACTACAGCTGCAAGATTTTGCAACAACTGATCACGACTGTGGTCGCGTGCAACCAGAACAGCAGGAAAATCGTTGCAGAAATAGCCTGTACAGCACGATTTTTGGAGAATCCAAACCCTCTCACGCAACACCAGGGTGACAGACCTTCATTTCACCATCTACGAATCCACTGTCACACACTGAAGCAATTCATCTGTTTCAGCATTTGATGGAGCGCAGGCAAGCATTCGTGGTTCAGGGCAGGAAGAAGGAGGCGTCTAGGAGAAAACGTGAGAAAAGGAACTTGACAGACAAGATTACGATGCCTTCTCAACCACTCCACATGCAGGCAATCCACGGGAGATCTCACGCTGTCCGAGAGGGAGCAGGCAGGTCAAACAAAATATTTGCAAATCAGGAAAATCAGTGGGTGCGGCCACCAACAGGGATACCATCACGTCGTTCATTAAAGTCTCCACCTTCCACGCCAAGGAGATGAAGCTGCCCGAGCCCAGGTAGGTTAGGGGGGCATTACATGACACGAGATCTCATAGCCTCTTGTTGGTGATATGGGGCATAGTCATAGGATGTATGCGGTGGTCGAGAACTATCGGGAAGAGCGTCAAAGTACAATTATTGAGACTACGTTAGCATTGGTGGTATTCCTATGTAATGCTGCTAAAAGGTGACGCCACACTCACGACAACGACGGCGACGATGGCGCCACAAAACATCCGTCCCGAAAATGTGACAATTTTTTTTTAAAGGGTAGAGGATTCTTGTTTGATTTATTTTATCCGCAAGTCTTGTGACCTGCTTGACCTCGGGAACAGATAAGCTTCAATCTTTTACCTTGTATTCCGATTGCAAAACAAGAACTATATGGTTGTCGCAATTCCAAACACTCGGGCTTTACTTCAAAATTTGTCGTATTCGACTCCTCCTTAATGGATAATTTCGAGTTTCAGCATGGTGTTACAAGACTTCATAAGGGTATCTGATCACTGATCCCGTATTCACATTATGATCCATTTTATAAGAAGGTAAAGGCGTCCAGGGTAAATGTATGTATTATGATTTTATTGATCTCTTTCTTTTGATATAGTTTAATGTATATCTGTTGAGGTATGTAGCATGGTTAACACAAATATTGCTATTCTTGACGACTTTTAGAAATCTCTTAACATATAATCATCGATATCTCTCCAAAGGAATTTGATACTTTTAATTTAGGTGATAAATATATATAGATATATTATCAAAATTTATATTCAATTAGGTCTATGCGCCTATACCTTATATTTACAATTTGAAATTTAAGGAATAAGAGTCAAATGGGGAAAACATTTCAAATTATACTTTAATCTTTTGGTTGGTAGGCCGCTCCACTACAACCGACAAAATTTAAAGCTTCTGCTCACCTGCCCGCCGAACATAACCTGGCCGCCGCTCATCCCAAATAACTTCATTGGATTTGCAAATCTTTTTTCCACACAGTTGGTCAGCTGTCCAAGGTCGTTCAAGCCACGTGGAGACCACATGGTGGTCAAGAGGGAAGTTACAGGCGCATGATAGGTGTTTTGAGGAAGATTGTAGACGGAGCTACAGGCCAGTAGAAGGCGTGCTGACCCGTTTTATCTCTGCCCGGGCCGCGTAAACAATTATTCGCCTAGATTTTGCAGTCTCTACGGCTTACACCAGTTCGGCCTCTTGTATTTTACGTTGTCCTGGGCGCGTGGGTACAGGCAAGGTGAGCAGAACGACCTTCGGTGCGTGAGGAGGCGGCGGAAGAAGCTGCAGGCGGCAAGGAGAGTTTGGGGGCGCAGATCCTGGCCGCAAGCCAGGTATGGCAAAGCGGCCAGCATCTGCGAGCAACAAAAAACGGAGCCTTTTTCATCTATGGGCGCCTAAGCCCAACAGTTGACAAACTATGTTGTTATCATTTAGTATCGAAGGTAGCACCCAAAACCGAGTTTCACCATTTTCAGGATAATCAATCACAAGGATTGTGGGATAGAGGCGCCCAAGGAAATCAAATCGGCTAGGGGCGTGTGACAAACATTGAATTAACAACGGCTGTCCAAGCCATTTATTAATAATATCGATCAGAAATTGGTGAAGAAGACTTGGAGAGCATCTCTTGGCAGTCCTTTGTTCATATCTTTGTCATTTGTATGGTTCTTTTGCCTAGATTAATTGCATTGACGTATGCCTTTGTGAAGTCTGTGATTTGTGATTGAATCACACATTTATACGTCATGTGTAAGCATTGACAACTAATTCAAAGACGACTATCTTGCGAGTATTTTAATGGTGTATTATAGTATAGTGTAAGCTCGACCCCTGATAGAGGACGAGTGCTCCTTTGTAGAGTCTCATCTTTGAGCTATTTCTGCGTAATTAATTTGGTTGTGTTTCCAAGCAGTAGATAACTAAAATTGTGATCTTGTCGAAGCAATCTGTAAACATAGTTTCTTTTCTTATTTTATTTTTAATTATTATTCTTTTAACTTATTTAAAATTAATCACTTCTTATGTAATAATACGCATATGAATATGATGCATGTATATTTAAATATATGCTTATATGTGTAATTAAGTAAACATTAAATTATTAATAATATGATTGTGTAAAATTATAATAGAAGCATACATGCGATTAATGCGTAATTATAGTAAAATAACAAGATGTATTTGTTTATTAATTAAGTTTCCAATTAATGTGGAAGATTGCAATTTAGAGTGGAAGGCTATATATTTCATTTATCAAATTGTTTGGATATAAATTAGCATGCATCTAGGTAGTTATAATATAGATTTTTTTTGAGTATTTACCTAATCTACAAACTATCACTTTCGGTTTTGTTTATATAGCTAATCTAAGGGTGTAATAAATTAAGATTTATTCACTTACTTATAACAATTCCAATTGCAACAAAGGTGGAATTACATTATAAACTAATTTCCATCTAACCCCTCTTATACTCCTAGTTGATATGGGAAAAAAATAAACCACTCCTACATGAAATTTATTTCAATATTCAAGTAAGAAAGGATTGTAAATAATACAATTAGGCAACATTTATTTACTATCCAAGAGCACAATTTTATAAAACAAAGAACTCCTAAACACAATTTATCACAAGCTTCCTTGTACACATCATTTCTTTATTATCTTACAATCCTTTCAATAATATACATCTTGCAAGTAAAATGTTGCATTCAACCATGTGACTTTTGATGCAATATAGATTACAATGTCCATTATTTTTGAATGAAAACAAGATGATACAACTCTCTTTCTCTTACAAATTTACAACAAAATAAAGTATATAAGGTAAATGGAAAGAGTCTCCACAAGCTCCAAGGTGCTCTTCATCCATGCTCCAAGTTCCAAGTAGTTCAATCACAACCAAAATAGGGGGAGAGGCAACACTCTCCTCCCAACCAAAACTCAATGGAGAAGAGAAGCAATCTCCTCCATTGACCCCCAAGCCCCAAACACAACACAATGAAAGGGTGGTCTCCAACTCAAGGCAACAATACTTGCTTCCACAATACAATTTCTTCACAACATTCAAGCTAAAATAGAAGAACAAAGAGACACACAAATAACACCAAACATTTCACAACAAGGCTTGCATCCAAGCCAACAAGAGAAGGAACTATGGGAATGTTTTCCTTATGCCTCCCAATTGAGATGAGATGCCCATCCAAAACCCTCCACAATAAAACTCAAGCCCCTATGACTCTTATGCCTCCCTCAAGTACCCCTTTTTCCTCCCATACTCTTATGCCTCCCTCCTCTTATGGCTCCCTCAAAGACAAGGTAAGAATGTAAACATTCTCACCCAAGATGGGCATCCCTCTCAAACTCCCTCCACAATATCCTAATCTACTCTTATGCCTCCCTCATGAGTATTCCCATAGACCTCTCCTATACTACACAATAAGCATTCTATCCATTTTTCACAATACACCAAAGTAAACATGCATTTCACAATTTAGCATAGAAGCAACAATAATATGAAAGCAAAACAAAGGAGAAGGTTTCCTACCTCTCCATTGGAGAAGCCTAAACCAAGAAATTTGTCCAAGCTCCTTCCCAAACAATCCAAGCATGCAAGTCCAAGCACTCTCTTTTTCTCTTTCTCCCAATTCTTTTCTCTCCCAAAAAATAAAAAGAACTCTTCAACCAAAACAAAAACAAAACTCCAACCCCCTCAACAAGAGAGGAAATTTTCCATAAATAGACAAGAGGAAGAGTGAGGGTGATGTGGCTCCTTGTAGGATGCCACATCACACATCCTCAAGACCACCTCCCTTTAGTCAACTCAAATCCCAAAACACCATAAATGGGTGGTTGGGTTGAATGACATCTTCAATCCACATCCATCCCTTCCCATGTGTCCTAAGGCACAAATAAATGCAAAAGAAGACAAGTGCACTCCAAAGTCACATTTCCCTTCCCAAAACAATAAATAATCCCTTTTTGGATTCCCAACCCATAGATATGGTTGGTAAGGGGTTTTGGGAAGTGTGGGACAAGTTCAACTTGTCCCACAAGTCCCCTAAAATTGCCCTAAATCTCAAATTCGAGATTCAAAGAGTTTGGAGTGGTCAACACTCAAAACCAAGCATTCAATACATGAGGAAACACAAGGCTCAAGGAGCCAACCATCAAAATTAATTACACCCACTTGACTTCCCTCCAAAACTTAAAATTTAAAGCAAGATGTTAAATTAATCTAAACATACTTAACAAAAGTAATTTAAAAAAAGACATCACAAAAGAAATCACCTACTAAAGCAAGTTAAAACAAGTAATTAAAATTCTTACCCCCTTGGTCACATTAGAAAATTTCCCCCTCATGGAAATTTTTTCTTAACACATAAAAGAACAAAGGTAACACAATACAATTTACTAGTTGCCTTGACGACCAAATGTTGTAACCACCCGACATCCTGTTGTGTTTGGTTCCCAATCCCCCTCATGGTTGTGATCATGTTGTGTTTCCTGCAAAATGCAAAATACCTTCTTCAGCCTTGCGGCCATGTCAAAATATCCAAAATAACCATATGCATGAAATTTACTAACATCTATACGTAATTCAATTAATCATTATTTCTAGGTCTAAATCACAACTTAATTATGCATTTCATCATTATCCAAAATTATAGTAATGTAAATTCAACAACTACATTCTACTCATCATGGCGAAGAAATCCAATGTTAGAACACATGCAATATATCCATATAAAAATAATATCGGTATCCAATAGTCTGTCCATGAGTCAGTGTAGGTCATACTGAAAACAAAATCCAATCATAATCCAAATGCATCTAGTCACAAAACATCTGCTAATCAACATAAGTATAAGTCATGTCCATATCCAAAGTCTGCATAACTCAAAATGATAATCAACTAAGTGTCGTAGGGAAGTGGGCATTACATCCCCCTCCCCTTAGACTAGACTTCCTCCTGGAAGTCACTGAAATAAGTGTGGAAACTGAGCTCGCAATGATGTAGCATCCTCCCAAGTAGCAGCAGTCTCATCGTACCTGTCCCATTGGACCCGAACCTGATCAATCTCTCTGCCGCGAAGGCCCAGGGTCCTGCGATCTAAAATGCACACGGGCTCCACCATCACCGCCTCGATCCCGCACTGCGCAATGCAGTCCAATCTAGCACATGAGAAGGATCAGAAACATATCTCCTAAGCACAGAAATGTGAAATACATCATGGACGCGCGATAAGCTAGGTGGCAATGCTAGACGATAGGCTAAGGGGCCGAGGCGCTCCAAGATCTCAAAGGGACCCACAAATCTAGGAGCAAGCTTAGAACCTTTTCCATAACGGATAGGGCTCTTATGTGGTCTGACACGAAGAAACACCTTCGTGCCTACCTCAAAACTGTGATCTGTCCTATGCTGGTCTGCATACTTCTTCTGTCTATCCTGTGCCTCCTGCAATCTCTGTCTGATCAAGGTAACCTGCTGCTCCATATCCTGTAATAATGCTGGCCCAAGAGAAACCCTGTCCTCAATCCTATCCCAGCTAAGAGGTGTCCTACACTCTCTGCCATATAATGCCTGAAAAGGAGCCATGCCTATAGAACTCTGGAAGCTATTATTATAAGCGAACTCTACCAAATACAGATACTCCTCCCATCTCGACTGATGATCCATCACGTACATCCTGAGCATGTCCTCCAAAATCTGATTCACCCTCTCTGTCTGTCCATCTGTCTCAGGGTGATAAGCTGTGCTGAAATTAATCCTCGTCCCGAGGGCATACTGCATGGTGGTCCAGAAATGGGAGGTGTACAAAGGGTCACGGTCGCAAATGATCTTCCGCGGAATCCCATGTAATCTGACAATCTCATCAAGATATACTCGTGCATACTTTGCACTAGTGATAGTTGGTCTTCACTGGAGAAAAGTGAGCTACCTTCATCAATTTATCCACCGTGACCATGATGGCGTCGTGGTGGTATCTCGACGTCGGCAACCCAACAATGAAATCCATAGAAATGGTGTCCCACTTCCACTCTGGTATGGCGTGAGGATAGAGGAGGCCAGCTGGATGCTGATGCTCGGCCTTCACCCTCTGGCACTCTAAACAGCGGGATACAAAAGAAGCTATGTCTCTCCAAAGTCCTCTCCAAAAGTACAACTGTCTCAAGGTGGCGTGCATCTTCTTCACCCGGGATGGGCTGAATAAGGTGCACGATGAGCCTCTTGTCAAAATGTCATGTCTCAAGCCTCCATCTCTAGGAACATATATTCGACCTCTGTGTCTGAGAAGACCATCTGCCTCTAATGAAAATCCATCAAATCTCCCCTCAAGGGGTCTCTGAGACTCATTCTCTGCTCTCGTTGCAAGGTAGAAACTATCCTGAGGAAGCTGCTGCAAGATCCTACTCCGCAAATCTGTGCCCACTGAGGTGGCCATAGCCACATGTCTCCATCTACTCAAGGCATCTGCCACCACATTCTCCTTTCCTTTCACATGCTCTATCTCCATGTCATACTCACAAAGTAACTCCATCCAACGCCGCTGACGAGCGTTGAGATTGGGCTGCGTGAAGAGGTGGCGAAGGCTCAAGTGATCAGTCCTGAGTGTAAATCTCCGGCCAAGAAGAAAATGTCTCCACCACACTAAGGCATGTACTACTGCTACAAGCTCAAGGTCATGGGTCGGATAATTGAGCTCATAATCTTTGAGTTTGCGAGACTCAAAGGCAACTACTCTACCCTCCTGCATTAACACACCTCCAAGTCCTGCCAAGGAAGCATCTGTGCACACGAAAAACTCTCCATGAGGATCCGGCACTGCAAGGATAGGTGCTCTCATAAGGCATTCCTTCAAAGCATCAAGGCCTGCTCACATCTATCTGACCATAAAAACTTCTTCCCTTTCCGTTGAAAGAGAAGTGATAGGGTGCGTAATCCGAGAAAAGTCTGAACAAACCTCCTGTAGTATCTCGCTAGACCCATGAAACTACGCACCTCGGTCCACACTAGTGGGTGCTGGCCAATCCATGATGGCTCGAATCTTGGAAGGATCGACTGCGATACCTTCCCTAGAAATAACGTGGCCCAAATACGCACTCAGTCTGAAAGAACGCACACTTCTCCAAGTTCCCATAAAGGTGCTTGCTCGCGAAGACACCGAATAACCCTGGCGAAGGTGCTCTTCATGCTCCTCACATGTGTGTGAGTAAATCAGAATGTCATCAAGGAAGATGAGCACGAAGCGATCGAGGAAGGTCCTGAATACCCCATTCATCAAACTCATGAACACTGCGGGGGCATTTGTCAAACCGAATGGTATCATGTAAACTCGTAGTGGCCATATCTCTTGCAGAAAGCTGTCTTGTGAATATCTGTCTCCGCAATCCTGAGCTGATGGTACCCTGAATTAAGATCTATCTTGGAGAAAATGGTAGCCCCCTTCATCTGATCAAATAAATCATCAATGTGTGGAAGGGGGTAACGATTCTTGATCGTTACTACTTTATTCAAATTGACGGTAATCAATGCATAACCAAAGAGATCCATCCTTCTTCTTTACGAAGATAACTGGTGCACCCCAAGGGGATACGCTAGGACGGATTAGGCCTTTCTCCAGAAGGCCCTCAAGCTGCAACTTGAGCTCACATAACTCAGGAGTAGTCATCCGATAGGGTGCTCGTGAGATAGGCTCTGCGCCTGGAACTAGATCTATATGGAAGTCGATCTCACGTGGGGGAGGTAATCCTGGTAGCTCCCCTGGGAACACATCGGCAAACTCTGATAAGATAGGATGATCATCGAGGGAAGGTCCTCTCGACTCATCCTCTGATCTGTCACTGACCGTAATAGATACACATCCGCAACCCTGTCGCACACACCGCTTAAGCTGCATAGCGGAGATGGTGCGAATGGATACGGCCCTCCTAACTCCTGATATCACTGACTCTACTCCAAGATCATCTATGCAAGCAATAGTCTTATGGTAACAATCCACTCTAGCTCTGTGAGCGGACAACCAATCCATGCCTAAAATGATGCCATAAGATCCTAATGGAAGGATCCTAAGATCAGAAGTAGTGGTGAAGGGTCCCAAATCCACTACACACTCCTTGACTAAGGAGTCTACAGAAATCTTGGCTCCAGAAGCCATCTCAACGTCCCAACTACGGCCCTGCCTAACTGCCACCAGCCTACAACGCTCTACTAAAGATGGTGCAATGAATGAATCAGAAGAACCAGAATCAAATAATATAGAGGTGGAAATACCACCAATACTACCTATCGTCTCAATCACAGTACTCTGATGCTCAGCCTGGCGGTTCTCGACCACTGCGTAAATCCGATGACTCCGTGCCATATCTCCAACAGTAGGCTCTGAGCTCTATGTCTTACCCTTGGTAGGGTTATGTGGGCAATCTCTCCAAATATGTCCAACAACTCCGCAACCATAACAGCTGCCTGGTCCTCTCCAGTGGGAAGCAACTCCAGCTGGTACTCTAGATGACTGAGATACAGATCCTGATGATCCGGCTATGGACTGCTGAGGTCTCTGCTGATGAGCTCCTACTGACTGAGCTCTCGGTGCACCCCTGTGTCCGGATGGGACCCCAGGAGGAGGCCCCATACTACGTCCTCTCTCGTGCATCGAATCTCCGAGGAGGTCGGTAAGGTGGGCGGGCTGGCTCTGCCGCCGCGCCGTGGTGGCCTAAATGAAGCTTGCCCCGAACTCGCCTCCACCCCGTGGAGGAGGAACTCGACCCTTCGACCTACTATCCGCATCTACCGGATACGGCTCCGAACTCTATCTCTAGCCCGCCGTGTCTTTCCCCGTGTCTCCTCTCGCAATATAGGCCTTTTCCATGGGCCTCTGCTAATGTCTCGTGGATAGTGAAATGCGCGCACCGCGCCACCTAAATCCAAGTTCAAGCCCCGAATGAACCCGTGAATCCGTACCTGCTCATCCTGCATATAGTCGACGTACTGAAGTAGGTCCAGAAATCGACTCTCATACTCAGCCATCACATCGATCCCGACGGAGGTCATGAAACTTTCTATCCGCTTCTTTGAATAAATCTCCCGGGTAAATACCTACTCCCGAAACGCTCCTCAAATAACTCCCAAGTAACCTTCTCGAGTCGACATGGAGCTTCTGCTCCTCGGTCCTCCACCAGACTCCTGCTCCATCCTTCAGAAGATGGATCGCAACACGAGCTTTCATGTTGCTACTACAAGGACAGAGCTTGAAGCATCCGCTCAAGCTCACCAACCAGGCCTCTGCCTGAAAACCACCTATATCACCTGAACACTGAGATGGTCGCAGCTTTAGGATCTCCCCGATATGGTCTCGCACCTAATGTATGATGAATCCTAGGTCTCTCTCGTATGCTCCTCCCTCTCATCTAGGGCTCGAGACCTCCCTATGTCCCGAGATCCGTCCCCATGTCCCTCTCGTGGTGACTCGCCCTAGCCGACTCGCATGGAATTTTTTTTGCTCTCGTGCTCCTCGCTGTGTCGAGGGGATGCCTGAGCATCTACTGATGGCTCCAAACTATGTCTAGCAAGTCGTCCTCCCAAGGGCTCTCCGCGTATAGCGGCATTGACATCCTGGAGTGTCTGCAAAATCGAGGAGGTAGAGGCTGCGCACGGCCGCTCGGCGGTGGTGGTATGTCTAGGTCTATGTGAAGAGACCCCTCGCCCAATCCGCGCCCCGCACTGATCAAGGCGAGAGTTAGTTCATTGTTCTAGGTCTTGAGCTAGTTTTCTAAATTTGTTGTTTACTATAATTATCAACATTATGGCTTTATATTTTAAAAGTGTTAGTTCTGTACTAAGTTAAGTGTTCCTGTTTCTGTGTTTTCTGCGTGTGCCCAAGGGTCCCAGCTTCGAACCCCTGGCTCTGATACCAAAATGTAATGCCGCTAAAAGGCGACGACGCCACACGCACGACGAACGACGCGGCGACGATGGCGCGCGCAAACATCCTAGTAACCCGAAAAAATGTGACAATTTTTTTTTTTTTTTTAAAAGGTAGAGGATTCTTGTTTGATTTATTTTATACTTTACAAGTTTGTGATATTATATTGACCTTGGGAAAAATAAGCTTTATTAATTTAATCATAATTGTATTTTGATTCAAACAAGAACTATATGGTTGTGCAATTTTTCACATGGGCTTTACTTCAAAATTTGTCATATTCGAGCTCCTTAACGGATAAATAGATGAGTTTCTTAATTTAAAGGTTACAAGACTTATAAGGGTATCTCGACCACCGATCCTGTATTCACATTAAGATCCAGAATTTTAAAAGGTAAAACAAGGTAAATGTATGTATTATGATTTTATTGATCTCTTTATTTTGATATAGTTTAATGTATATGTAGGAGATATATAGATCATAGTAACACAAATATTGCTTATCTTGATGAATTTTAGAAATCTCTTAACATATAATCATCGATATCTCTCCAAAGGAATTTGATACTTTTAATTTAGGTGATAAATATATATAGATATATTATCAAAATTTATATTCAATATTGTCTTATCCAAATTTTATACCTACATTTACAATTTGAAATTTAAGGAATAATAGTCAAATGGGGAAAACATTTCAATATTATACTTTAGCTAAGTGCTATATTAGTCGCTCAACTATAAGGACAAAATTTAAAGGTCTTCACCCTTGTTAACAAACATAACCTTTTCTTTGATTATTTCAAAATAACTCCATTGGAT
Organism: Taxus wallichiana var. yunnanensis; assembly: GCA_018340775.1. Lineage (NCBI taxonomy): Eukaryota > Viridiplantae > Streptophyta > Pinopsida > Cupressales > Taxaceae > Taxus > Taxus wallichiana. The sequence goes on from CM031239.1 coordinate 1,009,064,425, forward strand.
ATCCAAATCTTTTTTTTCGCACTCATGATGATTTAGAAGATCACTTAAATAAGACTATATGCTTAGCATACGTTTGGAATTTGAAAAATTACATGGTGAGTCAAATAGGGGGAAGGCGTTTCAAACCTGAGTTGCATGGTTGAGGATGGTGGGTATTTTTCCACATTTGGCGGCGCCTAAAAGATTTGCAATCCTACAATTTATTGTATCGGCCTGCTGCTCCCCATCGACAAAGCCCCGTGCAGCAGTTTCAAATATTCTAAAGGAAGATTGTAGATGGAGCTACATTCAGAAGGCGTGATGACCCGTTTTATCTCTATTCTGGCCGCGTAAACAATTATTCACCTAGATTTAAGGGAAAAGTCTCAAGAGTTCAACTGGATCCACCCTTATATATTCATTTTTTTATTGTCCCTGGCGCGTGAGAAGTCAAGGTGAGCTCTTTTTTTAACGACCTTGATGCATGGAGGAGGCTGAAGATTATGAAGGAGCTCGGGCGGGAAGTGAGTTTCATTTTCTGGCCGCGGTAGCAAGTGAAGCGGTGGCATCCGGGAGAAACAAAAAAATGGAGCCTTTTTCATTCTATGGGCGCCTAAGCCCAACAGGTTGACAAACTATGTTGTTATCTGTTTAGTATCGAAGGCAAGCATCCTCAAAACTCGGGTTTCACCTTCAGGATAATCTATCACAAGGATTGTGGGACAGAGGAGGCGCCCCAAGGAAATCAAATCGCTAGGGGCAGTGAGAAACGTTGAATTAACAACGGCCTGTCCAGCCGTATCAATATCTGATCAGCTGGCTGAAGAAGACTTGGAGAGCATCTCTTGATAGTCCTTTGTTCATATCTTTGTCATTTTGTATGGTTCTTTTGCCTAGATTAATTGCATTAACGTATGCCTTTGTGAAGTCTGTGATTTGTGATTGAATCACACATTTAACCGTCATGTGTAAGCATTGACAACTAATTCAAACGACTATCTTGCGAGTATTTTAATGGTGTATTATAGTATAGTGTAAGCTCGACTTCGATGAGAGGACGAGTGCTCCTTTGTAGAGTCTCATCTTTGAGCTATTTTACGTAATTAATTTGGTTGTGTTTCCAAGCAGTAGATAGCTAAAATTGTGATCTTGTCAAAGCAATCTGTAAACATAGTTTCTTTTCTTATTTTATTTTTAAATATTATTCTTTTAACTTATTTAAAATTAATCACTTCTTATGTAATAATACACATATGAATATGATGCATATATATTTAAATATATACTTATATGTGTAATATTAAGTAAACATTAAATTATTAATAATATGATTGTGTAAAATTATAATAGAAGCATACATGCGATTAATGCGTAATTATAGTAAAATAACAAGATGTATTTGTTTATTAATTAAGTTTCCAATTAATGTGGAAGATTGCAATTTAGAGTGGAAGGCTATATATTTCATTTATCAAATTGTTTGGATATAAATTAGCATGCATCTAGGTAGTTATAGTATAGATTTTTTTGAGTATTTACCTAATCTACAAACTATCACTTTCGGTTTTGTTTATATAGCTAATCTAAGGGTGTAATAAATTAAGATTTATTCACTTACTTATAACAATTCCAATTGCAACAAAGGTGGAATTGCATTATAAACTAATTTCCATCTAACCCCTCTTATACTCCTAGTTGATATGGGAAAAATAAACCACTCCTACATGAAATTTATTTCAATATTCAAGTAAGAAAGGATTGTAAATAATACAATTAGGCAACATTTATTTACTATCCAAGAGCACAATTTTATAAAACAAAGAACTCCTAAACACAAATTTATCACAAGCTTCCTTGTACACATCATTTCTTTATTATCTTACAATCCTTTCAATAATATACATCTTGCAAGTAAAATGTTGCATTCAACCATGTGACTTTTGATGCAATATAGATTACAATGTCCATTATTTTTGAGTGAAAACAAGATGATACAACTTTCTTTCTCTTACAGATTTACAACAAAATAAAGTATATAAGGTAAATGGAAAGAGTCTCCACAAGCTCCAAGGTGCTCTTTATCCATGCTCCAAGTTCCAAGTAGTTCAATCACAACCAAAATAGGGGGAGAGGCAACACTCTCCTCCCAACCAAAACTCAATGGAGAAGAGAAGCAATCTCCTCCATTGACCCCCGAGCCCCAAACACAACACAATGAAAGGGTGGTCTCCAACTCAAGGCAACAATACTTGCTTCCACAATACAATTTCTTCACAACATTCAAGCTAAAATAGAAGAACAAAGAGACACACAAATAACACCAAACATTTCACAACAAGGCTTGCATCCAAGCCAACAAGAGAAGGAACTATGGGAATGTTTTCCTTATGCCTCCCAATTGAGATGAGATGCCCATCCAAAACCCTCCACAATAAAACACAAGCCCCTATGACTCTTATGCCTCCCTCAAGTACCCCTTTTTCCTCCCATACTCTTATGCCTCCCTCCTCTTATGGCTCCCTCAAAGACAAGGTAGAATGTAAACATTCTTACCCAAGATGGGCATCCCTCTCAAACTCCCTCCACAATATCCTAATCTACTCTTATGCCTCCCTCATGAGTATTCCCATAGACCTCTCCTATACTACACAATAAGCATTCTATCCATTTTTCACAATACACCAAAGTAAACATGCATTATTCACAAATTTAGCATAGAAGCAACAATAATATGAAAGCAAAACAAAGGAGAGAAGGTTTCCTACCTCTCCATTGGAGAAGCCTAAACCAAGAAATTTGTCCAAGCTCCTTCCCAAATCAATCCAAGCATGCAAGTCCAAGCACTCTCTTTTTCTCTTTCTCCCAATTCTTTTCTCTCCCAAAAATAACAAAAGAGAACTCTTCAACCAAACAAAAACAAAACTCCAACCCCTCAACAAGAGAGGAATTTTCCATAAATAGACAAGAGGAAGAGTGAGGGTGATGTGGCTCCTTGTAGGATGCCACATCACACATCCTCAAGACCACCTCCCTTTAGTCAACTCAAATCCCAAAACACCATAAATGGGTGGTTGGGTTGAATGACATCTTTAATCCACATCCATCCCTTCCCATGTGTCCTAAGACACAAATAAATGCAAAAGAAGAAAGTGCACTCCAAAGTCACATTTCCCTTCCCAAAACAATAAATAATCCCCTTTTTGGATTCCCAACCCATAGATATGGTTGGTAAGGGGTTTTGGGAAGTGTGGGACAAGTTCAACTTGTCCCACAAGTCCCCTAAAATTGCCCTCAATCTCAAATTCGAGATTCAAAGAGTTTGGAGTGGTCAACACTCAAAACCAAGCATTCAATACATGAGGAACACAAGGCTCAAGGAGCCAACCATCAAAATTAATTACACCCACTTGACTTCCCTCCAAAACTTAAAATTTAAAGCAAGATGTTAATTTAATCCTAAACATACTTAACAAAAGTAATTTAACAAAAAGACATCACAAAAGAAATCACCTACTAAAGCAAGTTAAAACAAGTAATTAAAATTCTTACCCCCTTGGTCACATTAGAAAATTTCCCCCTCATGGAAATTTTTCTTAACACATAAAAGAACAAAGGTAACACAATACAATTTACTAGTTGCCTTGACGACCAAATGTTGTAACCACCCGACATCCTGTTGTGTTTGGTTCCCAATCCCCCTCATGGTTGTGATCATGCTGTGTTTCCTGCAAAATGCAAAATACCTCCTTCGGCCTTGCGGCCATGTCAAAATATCCAAAATAACCATATGCATGAAATTTACTAACATCTATACGTAATTCAATCAATCATTATTTCTAGGTCTAAATCACAACTTAATTATGCATTTCATCATTATCCAAAATTATAGTAATGTAAATTCAACAACTACATTCTACTCATCATGGCGAAGAAATCCAAAGTTAGAACACATGCAATATATCCATATAAAAATAATATCGGTATCCGCCCAAGTAGGTCATCTGTCCATCATAAGTCGCATCTAGTGTAGGTCATAATCAACATAAGTATAAAACAAAATCCAATCATAATCCAAATGCATCTAGTCACAAAACATCCTTATTTGATTCTAGCTAATCAACATAAGTATAAGTCATGTCCATATCCAAAGTCTCGGATAACTCAAAATGATAATCAACTAAATAATTAGCAATTGTTATAAATTTTAAAGGTAATTTATTAGTTTTAATTTTATCCGGTTATAAATAGAGACTTTTCCTATTATAATGTAGATAGATTGCTTTCACATAAATTTACGCCTATAGAACTTTTCTCAAGTACGATAAAACTTTTTCCCCTATTCTTGTTGTTATGTATCAATTCAATAAGGAAGAATTTATTAAGTAAATTACTTGTTATCGCGCCTCCAAAGTACATGTTAATATTTTAGAAGAATTTTTTTGAGTTAAAGTATTGAAAAAATAATACATTCTAAGAATTCAATCTATTAAGTAGAAAGTGTATTTTATGTCGTGCTGTTTAGTGACACACATGAAACGGCTCCAAAACATCAATCTTACCTATATTGGAAGAAGAAAAAAAAAAACTTGCAAATGCAAATATTAAAACCATCTGATGTGGATTTCTAAATCCATTTCTTATTCTCCGCTTAAAGAATAGCTAAGCTGCAAACATTTGAAAATAGATTTCAATTGTTGTGTCGTTACGTTATCTTTAGAAATAGTCATGGCGTAACACCAACGAAGTTAAGGTTAGTTGAGAATCATTTGATTTGAATTATGACGAACTCACTCTTCTAATTAAATGGGGTTTGGGCAGGAACAAATGTCTTATCCATCACAAGGTTGATCTTAATTACGAAAATCCGAAATGCTGGTCGTTACTGAATTTCAATGGTGAGTTCATGGTAGACACATAGCCGAAACTGGTTGCGAGACATGATATTCATTCAGTTTCAAGGCTAACTCTGCAGCTTGACATGGAGGTAGCGATTTTTCTCCAAACATAACAGGGAGAACCTCTTGCCATGTCCAGCTCCAGAGGTAGCCTAGAAATTGCACGAGTCTCATGATCATGGCCCTACGTTACTCAAAATTCTGACAACGAGAAACTCAATTCGAAAAACACAATAGAAATTGAATATGAACCTTGTTATCTACTGGACAGCGTTCCAAGCATCCTAAAAAAGACATGCCTTCTCATGAGATATTGTATGCTATTTCCATACATACGGATCCCTGCAAATGCAGCCTCGGTCTTCACCATCTAAAATTTGTATTTAAGCAAAGATGAATAATTACCTTGCAGTGATAAAATACAATAGATATTATACCGGTCTAGTAATATATATAGACCGCAGTGTGTGGACAGAATTAATAGCAAAGCAGCAAAACAAAACAAACATGGAAGAGACGATGTAAATTTCAACCGTCTTTGGTGCACAAGTTTCTCGTTCGCATCATACGATCATTTCATGCTCGTAAAAACCATTAGCAGGGTGTTCCCACGAAATTTCATACACGCGGTTACCTCACAACTTTCCCTCTCTGACGAGTGAAAAACGCAGAAAATGAAAGATTCAGAATGTTTAGAGAGTTCTAGGGTCAAATTTTCCACTCTTTCTGCGTAACCGGAGGTCCGGAACACTTCGTTTTCTTCTATGTTTACGATTGCTTAATCGTACAAGAAAATCAATACAATTTAAATCTTTGAATTCGATTTTTCCTCTCCACCGGGGAAGGTTTTTGTTTGTATAGTATACTCCAGTCACTAGATTTCAAAAGGGAATTTCTTGTACGTTTCCATGGAGGAGGTAGTAGAGGGAGCATGCTCACTGTTCACCACACGGCCGACTGTAGTTACATATGCTATCTTTGATTTTCTAGTCTTTGTAAGTGTCGTCTCACTTACTCTAACACGGAGCCCTTCCTTATTGGTCGATGAAAATATATCCATGATTTGTAATATTTCATTGAGGACGACAATATGCATCAAACCAAACACCTCGTAGCGAACGGTTGGATTTGATCTGGGATTCCTATTACAAACATTTAAAAATGATATATTAAAAAAATTTAAATGTAAAACAATCCTCTTCCAAGAGGCATCTACCTTATGATTCCTTCCTGAAAAAACCTCGCAGTTTCAAACTATTTTGTACACTCACGTCATTCAATTAACTCTGTAAACGAGATATATTACCCATAAGACAATAAAGTTAATAACTGACATATATGAAAGATGGTATAATACTCTATGTACACCTTGAGGCTTAATTTCACTTACTTTCCTAATAATAATTCTCAGAATATTCTATTTTTATTTTTATTTTAGAATATTAGACAATACGTGGATAGTGTCATCCTTCCACTCACTACTCTCTTTTATCTAACTTGATTCCTACACTTAACTTGATTCCTACACTTAACTTTAATGTCAAAAAAGTGAGGTGAATTATTATGTATTTCAAGGTAATTTGGAAGTATCCTCTTGGTTTTGTTTCCATTTTTATTTGTCAAAAACAATTGTTGGCTATTGAAATCCCTCACCAACATCTTTAAGAACAATATAATGGATTCTCTTGAAACATACCATATTGTCACTAATATCTTAGTGCATTGGAAGCATCCTATTATTAGTTTACTAACAACATTTACCTCAAAAATGATATACACTTCTATACATTCACGAGATGCAATGAAATTAGTAAATAGATGGAAAAGGAGCTCCATAGAAAGGATGCTTATCCATCCTGCAATGTGTCGTGTATTTGACATTTTTGTTACTTCAAATTGTAGAGTACCTCCAAGAATATCGATGATCTATTATGGATGACTTCTTCATGATAGAAAACAATTTCTCTTTGGAGCACATTTAATGATGATGAAGTTGAAACTCTTAAAATCGTTCACATGCCCTTCCTAAAGATGAGACGTGACATATATAAGAGCATTTTTACATGATAATCCCTCCCATATTCACATCCTTCTATGTATTTCCAAAGAACAACTTAATCATACTTCTCAAACTGATATAGAGTCATCTATTATTCCTACTTCCACTATCCATGTGTCTTGTCCCAATTGATCATGTATTTATATCTATTCCTACATCAATCGTTGTTCCTACTGCATGATCATAGTGCTTCACATGGATATTGTTCTAGAACATTGTCTCTTGAAACCCTTATTCACACTCTATAACCTCAAATATTTCAATTACAACAAGGTACATCCACTACTTCTCATACAATAGATTCTACTTAATTGCGTCATAACCTAATTTCTCTAGAAGTGGCCTCTTATCCCTTGCCTATTTTCTTTTTCTCTCCTAAGATTTTTATTCACGATGGCAAGATTGATCCCACATATTATATTCGGTCATTCCATGTGGCTTTCTTTGACTATGCATCTCATAACATCTTACTTACAAATATTTTCCCTCGAAGTCTCAAGGAATTTTCTTTACAATGGTTTTATTACCTACCCACACATTCGTGTAATCTTTCACTTCTTTGGAAAATCAGTTTCTTGCATAATTCTCTATCAACATTGGGGATAAAGTTTATTATGCTTGAATTTCTAAAGTATGTGAAGGATCTAATAAGCACATCAATGACTATGTTTTACGCTATAAGACTATGCTTACTAAAATTAATAACATTCTAGCTAATTGAAAACTTCAAGATATCTTCACACAAATCTTTCTTACTCCTTGGAAGACACATTTGTATTTCATTAGTTCCACTCATTTGATCATCTATGTCATACTCTAAAAGAGCATGAGGCCAAGTTACTACATATGAATAAACTCAAGTATGTTGGTAGTTCTAGTTATACGACACCTAATTTTAATTTCCAAGAAAACCTATATTCAAAAGCAGGATTGTTGATAATAAGGCTAATAATAACTACACTCTTAATGTCATATCCCAACCTACTAAGCTACAACCACAACCTACAAAAAGGTAACTTACGTATATACTATGTGTTGTTCACATTATCCTAAAGAAACTACTTCATGTAATCTTGTGTCTCTCCCTCTACCACTTGAGGTTAATGCAAGAAATCTGTATTTTAATATTTTTGATGTTAATTCTTATTACAACTATCATAGACGTAATGTTCACTTCAAAAACGATGTATTAAGATCAAACATGTTATACAAGATCTCTTAGTAATGTAAATGTAACTGAATGGGATGAGATTAGTGAATCTTGAAAGTCTACTAATCACAATCAAAATATTAAAATATTTAGTGACCCACTTCCTAATCATGACACTAACAAATATACTTGAAAAGTGCATAATTATTACCATGTACTAACCATACTACCTCTCCCTTCTTATGATCACCCATTGGATGTGATGACTAAAAATTTTAGCCCTACACCGGTTTCTACACTAGTTATCAGTTTTGATGACATTAATATGGATAATATCTTGTTTTTCTTATACTTTTTGTATTAATAGATCCATCAATCAGGTCCCTATATATATTTTTTTCGTTAATCCACATAATGCTGATAGTATATGTTTATTTATATTCAGATACTTATTGCTGAAACTCCTTTGTATTTTTAGGAACATTTCACTCACTCATAATAAATCAATCTCTATTCAATGTTAACTTTCTGGGTAAGATTAATCTAACTATTGGGTGTACATTTTTACATTAGAATACTAACATTTATCACTATATTACATTTTATACAAAATATGTCTGTAAACATGAGTGTTTTACCTTCTTCTAACTTTAAATATAGTTAAGTAGTTTTACTTACATTGTTTTACACAAAAGCAATTTATCTTAGCTAATAGTAAATGGATATTTATGTCACAATTTAGTTATAATCTATTTATCCTTATTATTCTTTATAAATCATTTAAAATTTTAATTTATTTATTTACTTATTGATATAATGTTGTTATTTCTATAATGTGAGGTGACCAACAAATATTGTATGTCATTTTATTTTTTCTATTCAAATTATTATTGTATTTCCACATTCAATATTTGATGTATTTTTATGTTTTCATAGTATTGGTGTGGTATAATTGAGCATACACCATTGTGCATAGAAGAACACTTAGGATGGAATTGGTTTTACAAGTTGGAAAATGTCATTCTCTCTTTAAAATGAGACTAGGTGGGCTTGTTAAAAATGGATGATTTATCTATCCTAAGAAATTAATCAATATGTTTTACTTTGAAAGATGAGAACGAAGGTCTCCATCTTATAAGACTATTTATTTCCCATTTGAAGGGGAGAAAATGTGCAATGACAAGGGGGATTAATCCCTAGGAAAACTAGACAACTTCCTAGGTCACCAACAATTAGGGCGTGCCTAAATCTAATTTTTTAATTATTTTTGGCTACTATTAGAACCTAAAAGTAAAATAAATTTGTGTGAGGTAAATATTAATTGACCTGTTATTGATATTAGTATAAAGTAACATAAATTCTATAGATACACATAAAAGGGCACTATAAGATTTTTCAAGTAAAAATAAAGATTCATATTTTTAAGATAATATGATTTTTTTGGTATTGTTAACCATTATGTAATGTAACTCTAGCTAATTCGGGTTCGAAATATTTTCGTAGAAAAGGTTCATGTACTTTTATAATTTCTCTTGTGTAGCTAGTAGAGACAAGTAGTATAATTAAAGGAAATAATTATTTAATCCTCTATTCCTAATGATTTGGGAGAAATATATCTTTTATTGAAGGAATTAGTAGGCTTGATCCCAATACCACTCTTCACAAAACCATGGGAGTTTCCTAATATTTTTTGTTTATTTACAAAAAATGGTGCTTTGTTCAATTTTGAGTCCTATCCCTTGGTAAAATAAAACTAGTAACCAAACTTGTATAACAAAATGTAGTTTTGAATTTTGAGCACCTCATGTGATTAATTCTCTCCATCCATGGATATTTACTTATCTTTATTTGATAATTTTACAGGATATTTTTATTCAAGTTTTGTATACCAATTTCTCTAAATTAGTGATTTATTATGATCCTTAAGTAAATTTTAAAACATAATTTAATGTACGTAGATTTTATTTATTTATTTGATGAGAAAAATTTATTAATTAAAAATATAACAAGGAAGCCCAATTCAATTATTGCTTAGGGTGCTAATAGCCTTTAATTCTAGCAATGATTGATGTTGTTACTACCACTCAAAATCAAGTTCCCAATGTTAAAGGTTTATAATACTTTTAAAAATTAATTTAAAATTTAGGGAATAATATATCCATTCACACCTCAAATTAGTTGGATATAGTCATTGTTGTTTGCAATTTCTATACTTGGAGCTTCTCACTTACTCACTTGTACTAATTTTGTAACTATTATAATTCAATGATCTTCAAGAGTTTTGATTGTGTTACAAATATATTTTAATGAAAGTTGTGAAACAAAGACATTAGATTGTGGATTTTTTAGTGTTTATCAATTTAAAAATTTCATAATAAACATGATTTATGGTCTATTTTTTTGTACATATGCTCTCAAACATTATCGGTGTATCTAAAAACTTAGGGGTTTTAAAACATAGAAAGAAAAGGGATGGGTTGATAATTAGGTATTGATATAGGTCCCTTTTTTTCAAAGTAATAATTCAACATGTATTTAAAGTGTTGTGGTTCAATGGTTGCTTATAAGTTGTATGATCGGTGTGGCAATTGATTGCAGATATTCACCAAATGGGTTTGTTGACAAAGTTTTAAAAATTTACGAACAAATACAATTCCGAGGATAAGACCAAAATCATAACCTTTACCAACATCCTTTTAGTTTGTATCAAAATGAGATCTTTCAAAAATAATCTAAAAGTATCCATAAAATCATAATTTGAAATGGACTTTTTTAGCATTCTTTTCTTCTGCAATGTGGAAGTATATACACTACATGTGATTTTTTTGCGAAATTCGTGAAAGAGACATGGGATCTTGGAATGCTATGATTACAAAACAGATTTTTCGAGATGAAAGACCTTCAGTTTTTTATTTTAAATTTCAATTTGTAGCTGTAACGTATGTCTCCACAATCTTTTCTAAAATTCTCAAAGCAAGTACCAAACTATTAAAACCAAACTATTAAATTTATAACAAGGAATGGCCATCCATGGAAAAATAATAGAAATCATATTTTTATTAGATGTTGTAGTTGCAATTTTATTTTTATAATGCCTCAATATCCATCTAACATAAAAGTAATACACTTTGGCAATGCGTGCAGAGAGTGCAAGCAACATGGAAAATTTATGTTAATTAAGATCAAACGATGCCTCCATTGAGGCGAATAACTTGGCCATTAATCCACTCTGCCTCGTCTGTGGCGAGGAATGACGCCACTGCAGCAACATCCTCCTTCTCCCCAAGCCTTTCAAACGGGGATTCCATCGCAATGGCTTTAAGCAATTCCGGGCTCTTCCCCTCCAGAAACGGTTCCGTCACGATGCCACCTGGGGCAATGCAATTAGCAGTAATTTTGGTTCCCCTTAATTCCTTGGCCAAAATTCTGGTCATGGTCTCCACGGCAGCATTAGTGGCGGCATAGGCTCCGTATCCCGGTTTGACTGTACCGACAAGTGAGCTGCTGAGGTTTATAATGCGACCGCCGCCGCCACGCATGAGCCTGTTGGCGGCTTCCTTGGAGCACAGAAACACCCCCTTGCAGTTAATGTTGAAGGTTCGATCCCACTCATGCTCTGGTGTATTTGCGATGAATGGAATGCTGAGATCGAGCACGCCCGCGTTGTTCACGATTATGTGGACACCTCCGAACGCTTGCTCGGCTGTGTCGAACAGTTTTGTAACCTCGGAAGAGTTGGAAACATCGGCCCTGAACGTAATCGCTCTCTTTTCATTAGTACCATTGCTATTTATCACGGAAGCCACTTCTTCTGCTTTTTGTTGATTTCCACGTAGTTGATGACGAGTTTAGCTCCCTTGGCAGCCAAGTGAAGGGCAATTTCCTCCCAATGCCTCTGGAGGCGCCTGTCACGATGGCTACACGCCCTTCCAAACTGCCGCTTTTCTTCTGCTCTGTCGCCATTTCTCTTTCTATTTGGCGTTCTTTTTAAAAGTTTTTGCTTGATCAAAACACGATGTTGTTATGCAATGGTTGCGTGATCTTCCTTATATAAGCACCTCACGGGAAGAACGTCAATATTATGTGAGCACTGACCTCATAATTTTATATTTATAAGCATATTTATAAGCCAACAAGTCGTCAAACTTGGCTGAAGTGAAGAACGTCAATATTATGTAAGCACTGACCTCATAATTTTATATTTCGTACGACATTTGGATTTGAATATGGTACTTTGAACAAAATTAAACTCTCCATCGTCTTTTAATATCTTGAAAATATGTATAGATAAAGGCATGATCGAGATTGGAGAAGCGTTGAAAGTGAACGTCGAGTAGGAGAGGAAGAGTTTGGCTTCCACACGCCCCTCCAAGGTTAATCGTAACACTAGAAATCGCACCGAAGTGGTGAAATAGAGATGTTGATAGGGTATATAACATGTTTCACCAAGCAAAATAAGATGTAGAAAGGAAACCTAAAGAGGGGTAGTTATTGAAGAGCTTGTGGGAAGTCTAGGCGCTCTTGTTGTTTTCTCTTCTATTTTTTTAGTTATAGACCGATGGCCATATTTGAGTACCATTAGAATGAGAAAAGTATTGTAATGAGTAGGTCGTTACTGAGGACTAGACTTTGGATGTTGTCATAAAAGTAAGGCCTTGTCGTTTTGTACGCCTAATCTTTAAAGTTGTAGTGTGTGATGTTAGACCTTGAGCTTTGTAGATTGTCAAATCCCACACCATTTTCAAAGGAACATGTATACAAGTGCCACTTGAAATCGATGAGAAAGGGACATAAAATGGATGTGACACAATAATCAATAGTTCCTAAGAGAATTATAGTTTTCTTTTTGATGCAACAATGTCATTAGTACACTTAGTTCATTTTGAGAGGGCGCTAAACCATTTCTTAGGGAAATTGTCTATGGGTTTTCTCTGCAAAATAGGAAGTGGACATTCCAACAAGGTCCAATATAGTTTTCAAACATGAAAAAAAAAAAAATGAAGGAAGTTTGTATGGGATGCATCGAAGAATTTACATTTCATGAATATTAATATTGAAGGAGGAACATGGGAGATGAAGAAAGAGATTGAGGAAGGATAAATCTAAGAATGTGGAAAATGTTGTGGGAACCAACACGAAAACCTTTTATTCTAGAACTATATGGAACATGTGCGAAATTGTTAATACTTAGAAGGAGAAAGGGGTTGCGGTAGATGTACGTTATGGAGGGAACATATGTGGTTGATAAATTCCTCCAAGAGAAACTTAACAAGTTTGAATCCCTTAAACTCTACATATGTTAGATAAGGAAACATAATGTTTATATTTCCTTATGTCATTGATTTCATGAGAATTTATTATTAGAGTTTCTCAATAACTTGATTAGGGTTTCCCCTCATCAGCGGTCTTGATGATGTTGTATTTCAATGAACTCGAAACAAAACCTTGAAATCTCATATCTACAATGCATGCTACGCATAATTATTAAGATTCACTTTTGGAAATGCCTATTAACATGATTAATGTTTGAAGCATTGGAAAAAGAGTAACTTAAATCTCAGAGGACCATCAATACAAAGAGCGATGCATTTTAATCCCAAAATAAAATGCAAATAAAATCACAATCTTCAATGTTATCACAAAGCCAAGAGAAATGCATGGAGGAGAGGAGGCAATCACCTTACAATTTTCTACAAAGGAGAATGAGTCAAAAAAGATTTTAAAAGGTACATTCCAAGGCGTAAAGAGGAACACGAAAACCATACGTGGGACCTCTTATCCTAAATGAAAATCTCTTTTAAATAAATAAATAAAGAGCAAGGTTTTTCGATTGATTGAGACCACTACGTCATTTGGGAATCTCACATCCAGCTATGTTGTAAAGGTATCGAGATCAAGTGGTGATTTGTGCAGAAATAATGGAGGACATTACAAGAGGAGTGTGAGAAATTAACATTGGTGTCTTGTTGGTTGGTAGTACAAGTAATTTGGAAGAGGTAGTGGAAGACCTTTCTTCATCGGGCACTAATGGGGTGATAAGATGTAACAATAGGTTTGGCGAGAACTACATGAAATTTTTTCTCATTAATAACAGTGGTCTAATCATCATTTGAATCTTGTTTCATTTTATCGTGTGACACTTGGCAAGAATCGCCATCAAAGTGAATTCACGATTCATATGATCTAAGGCTTGACATTAAAATCAATTGTTTTGAAGATTAATGTAGATCACACACTAAGAGAATCGAGTTTCTCTTATTTGAATGTCAATGGTTTCCTTAAGGTCTTTGACAAGGTCAACCTTGAAGACAACACATTATTGGGGTCGAGCCATGTAAAATTTAGACTGTCTCCAATGGTTCATTAGTTATTAAACAAATCCCATAAGGGGATAGGAGACCAGAAAACTCAACACATGAGGGGATTTTAATATTGGCTTGCTTGAAGACATGAAATTATCTCATCCAATGGGAAAATGTAACCATAATGTTGCGTATGAACCATGATGTTCCATGGTTAACAATGGTTTTACGGTGCTCGAGTGTTATCAACATGAAATAGGAAAAAATCCTGGCGATGTTTCAAACCCCTAATGCTTGAATTCATGGTACTTCTAGTGGTTATAAGCCAATTATTTGAGGAATATTTCAAGGAACTCAGCCAAATATATAACCAATTAAACAAGGTCAAAGAGTCAATCCAATTATGTATGCTTTATCAAATTCATGTACTTTGAGATTAACATCGGGAAAGGGGTTTCAAAGTTAGAAATATTACCTCATTGAAGACCTTCGGACAAATTTCCTGTCCTCTTTGAAAATTATTAGCACTCTTAAATAGAACACAGAAATACAAATATTATTTTGGTCTATTTCTTGTTCTACTCTATTAAATCAGAGAATACAATATTTATAAAATAACAGTAAACAAAGTCTTATTCAAACTCAAACTTAAAGTACCCTATCTCTACTCTTCAACCTACATATAGACAACATTAACAACACATATACATATCATCTAATGTGATGTCTAATACAAAACATAATTCCCTAAATGCTAACTACAAACTCGCTAAATATTTGGCTAATATTTTTGAATGCCTGACACTCCCACTTAGCCAAATATTTGTCAATCAAGTTATATCACATTGAATCCTTCTTTGCAAAACTCAAACTTATTTCTTAGTAATGCCTTTGTCAATGCATCCACCACCATCATTTCAGTTGCACAATACTCCATTTTGATAGTGTTGTTCTCAATTTGTTCACAGATGAAATGATATTCTATCCCTATATGTTTAACTCTCCCATGATACTTTGAATTATTTGTCATGGCTATGCAACTTTGGCTATCAGACTTTAATATTGTCATTTGGGACTGAGTAACCTCGATGTCCTACAACAATCTTCTCAACCAAATCAATTCTTTTTCATCTTAACATGTTGCTATATATTCTGCTTCTACACTGGAGAGAGAAACAGTTCGTTGTTTGTTACTTTCCCACGAAATGACATCTCCACTAAGGATAAAACAAAACCCTGAAGTTGATCTCTTACTATCAACATCCTCCGCCCAATCTGCATCACAATACCCTATAAGCTACAAAGATTTTTCTGAACTCCCATTGAATCTTATTCCATATTTAGTTGTTCCATTAAGATATCTAAAAAATCTTTTAACTGTTTCCCAATGTTGTGGTCCAGGATTACTGGAATATTAGCTCACAATGCTTACAGCATGTGCAATATCAATTCTGCTAGAAACCATTGCATACCAACATTCTGATATAGAACCATACTCATATAACTTTCTTCTTCTTGTGTTTTGGGACACATCTCTAATGAAAGTTTATTTCCTACTTCCATTGGAGTACTTACTGGCTTGCAATTTTCCAACAGAAATTTCTTGAGAATGTTCCTAATGTACCTCTCTTGGATAAGATATATTTTCCTCTTCTCGATATCTCTTAAAATTTGAATGCCCAAGCAATAATGAATCTCACCATGATCAGTCATCCCAAATTTTGTAGCTAATTGAGACTTAAACAAGCCTAACATCTTAAAATCATTACTCATAATGATGGTGCCATCAAAATTTAAGGATAAAATTACTAGAGACTCACCAATATGATTTATGTAGACTTTTGAATCAGCATTGCAACTTACATATCCTTCATTTTGGAGAAACCCATCAATATGCTCATACCATGCTCTTGAAGATTATTTTATTCCATACAATGTCTTTTAAAGCTTGATACTAATCTCCTTTCCTCTTTGTAAGTATCCTACGGTTATTCCATGTAAACTTATTCCTTTAAGAATCCATTTTAAAATGTAGTTTTTAATATCTAGCTGACGTACATGAAGATCTAAGGCTACTTCCATTCACTAACATAATCATGATGATATTATCATGACTACAAGAGAAAAAGTGTCATGATAATACAAACCCGTAATTTGGGTATAACCTTTTCCACCAAACGAGCCTCATAGCCATCTATTCATGCCCATTAGACTTGTACTTTTGTTTGAATAACCAATTGCACCCAACCACTTTCCTTCAGGTAGAAGAATTGTGAGTTTCCATGTCGATTTTTATGAACAATTCATATTCAACATCCATTGCTTTCCTTAATCTGTGATAAATACTTTGAATTACTTCTTGAACACCGAGTGGTTCATCAACCTCTACATTAAGTGCATGTGATTTAGATGCCTTTTGAGTGGTCTTTCATAGTCTTGTTGATCTATGAAGTTGTTTTCTCTCCTTGTACATCTCTTATGGTTGTGAGGTTACAACTTGTAATGGTCTTACTAGAGTAGAATTCTCATGATCAAATTATTCATCGATCCAAGATAATAAGGCCATGTTTCTAAATCCCTAGCATTTTCCATATCTATTGATTTGTGCGGAACTAAATTTTTGTCAAAAATGACGTCTCTTTTACTAGAATCTCATGTGTTATAGGATCATAAAATCGATATCCCTTTGAATTCAAATTGTATCCAACCATTGTACACTTCTTAATTTTTTTTCATCTAGATTCTTTCTTTCTTCATCGGTATATGTGCATATGCTAAGCAGCCGTAAATTCTTAAATCATTGACACTTGGCTTGCTTCCATTCCATGCCTCATAAGGTGTCTTCTTATGCAATGCGTAGAGTTGGCAACCTATATCGTATATATGTTGCACTAGATATTTTTTTCATCCCAAAAGGCATTATATAATCCACTACTCTTAAGAATGCATCTAGCACTTTCAATAAGAGTCATATTCCTTCTTTCGGTGGCACTATTATGTTGCGGTGAGCAAGGAACAATATACTTTGTACACATAAAATTTTGAAAGCACTTGAGGTATATTCAACCCCATTATCACATCTAAGTTGTTTCAAAGGTTTTCTTGACTACTTCTCACCAAATGCTTTAAAAATATTAAACATTTCTAAGTCACATGATTTATTTTTGATAAAATAAACAAAGTTCATTCTAGAAGAATCATCAATAAAGGTAATAAAATACCTTGTCCCTTTGTGTGACATTTTGTTTGCAACCATAAATATCTGAATGTACAAGTTCCATTTGCTCTTTAGCTCGTGTTGATCCTTTCTTTGGGAAAGAGGATCTATGTTGCTTTCCTAAACAACAACCTTCACACACTCCCAACTCAACTAGTAGATGTAAATTAAAATCTTCCACAAGCTGCTCTAATTTTAATATTCGAAGCGAGTGAGTATTTGCATGTCCGAATCTATGATGCTAAAGAACTATATCAGATTATTTCATTATTTTTGTTGTTAAAACCACATCAAGTACTTGCTGCATATAACTTGTATATATTTCCATATCTAGTTCCCTTAGAAATAATTAATCCTTTAACATCCTTTAGGACACATTCCTTGTTGTCAAACTATGCAATTATCCCAAGACATCGGTAATCTTGCTCACTCATAAAATACTTTTACTAGAGCATGTACATACCATACATTTTGGATTTTCTTATATCCACGATCCGGCATTTATAATGGGATATCTCAATTTTGATCATCTCACATTTCCTATCATTTCCAAGATTGATAGTCTTACTTTTGAGTGCTTCTTTATATGCCATAAACAAACCTCTCTTAGGTGTCATATGTTGAGTTGCTCCTGAATCTAAATACCAACAATTTGAAAAATAAAAAATTGGGGTTGTGACAGCCAAAAACAATTTTTTTGGTCATTTCTTGAGGTCATGTTAGCTTCAACATCCTTCCTTTTCTTTACCTCTTCTACCCATGCTAACCACTTTCGACATTGTTTCTTAAAATTCCCATGAGCTCCACAATGAAAGAAATTTCCCTTATTTTTCTCCTCCTTTGTGTCTTTACCATTCTTTGAGACATTGGACTAAGAGGGATGAGATTTTTTGTCACTCTTCCTTTTTACTTTTCCCTTATATCCTACTGAAAAAAATGTTGTAGGATTCTCATCATTCAGCCCCCTGTCACACCCACTTTTAACACACACACAACAACAACAATACAAATACCAGGATGATTTTTTTTTGACTTATGATGCTACTACACAACACCACAAGGCTCTAAGTAGAGAAACTCAACAATGCATAAGACACTTACATAAGTCATCGACTCACATAAACACATGACAAAACCATATACATGACGATGCCACACTTTCCCAAATGAACGAAAGCTAGCAAAGACCCAACCACAAGAAGAAGGGACCCAAGGGATGGAAATCCCGACACACACATTTCCATAAATATATCTTAGTTAGGATTAGAAATCCAAGATATTCACTATGCAAGGATAATTTTTACTTTTTCCATTTAACAGTTCAAAATTCATTCCACAATCAACTTACAGTTCGACCATATAGGTTAGCTCTTTATCCCTTATGATAATCTCCGTGATTAACATAAGTACTTGCCATATTTCAAAAAGCATACAAAGTTCCCATTCTCTCATTCTTATGATAAGATTATGCTTTTCAAATATTTATCCAATGTTTAAATTTTACCCTTACTACAAAAATGAATCTGACGTGATGTCGAGTAATAAATCTTAGGATTAAGGGTGATTTAGGTTCATGATACCTTTTCCCCACAATATTCTTCAATCACGGTATATTTATTTCCCTACCATAGTTAATATAATTCAATCTCTTGTTGAATCCATTCAACATTTCCTCACCAAGAAATTATATATATATATATATATCCATACTTTGTTTTCTCGAAAAATGATCTCACCAAGAACAATTCATAATCTTTATAACACATGAAAATGTTTAATTGAGTTATAAGGACTCCAGGAGTGTCCTTGGTCCTAATCACAAAACTTGCTTTTTTTTCTTAAATGATTGCAATATGGTTTCATTATTAGCATTGCTTTAAAATAGAAGGAGCTACAGAAGTATTTGTCTAACATCCTGAAGAAGTATAAGATTGGAAACATTATAAGCTACACATGAACCACAAGTGATTTGTGTTCAAGGTAAGATCCCAAGAATCAGAATTTCATGATCCCACATGTGAAATTGTCTTTTATTCTTAATTTCGTAAAAAGGGCATAACTCAAGCACACCTACACACCTCTAAATTACGTAATGAACTAGCTCTAAAACTCTTACACAGGTTGCTTAATCTCCCAAAGTCCACGGAACATAACTTCTTGTTTAGGACTTGGTGACTTAAAGGTTAAGAGTTGATTCAGTCCTTCACTTTACCACAATAATAATATGATGCAATAACCTATGCTCCCTATCATACATTAAACAAATATGGTGGTCTAAACATAATATATTGTAAAGCAACATTCATACATTCACAAGATTGGGATGAGTGATTGTTAGGAAATATATATTAGTGCTCCATTTGTATGGGTGAATAATAATTACATGTGTAATTATTATTATGATAAATTAGTGAAAGTACATTTACTATGTAAATGTAAATAGTAAATGTAAAATGTGGTTAGTAAGTGGTAAGTTAGTAAGTTAGAATAATTGCTCTTGAATTTTTTTGGAGTTAGAGGATTTTGGGAGTGCTTGTGGTATTTTTTGGAGCTTATTGGTGAAGTCTTTGGGTTTGAAGGATCTGGGAGATTGATTCTTGGAACAAGCTCTACCATGGCAAGGTAGGAGCTATACTCTTGCTTAATGTTCTTCTTTTATTTTGTGTATATGTGCTTGTTTTTAATGTTTTGATATGCTTGTTGGGTGCTTTTGTAGATTTCCTAAGTGTGGTGTAGGAGGGGACTATGGGGAGAATTCATGTAAGGATTCATAAGAGTTTATTTCATGTTTTGGAGGGAGTTTGGGTTTGGTGCCCCATCTGGAACAAGGAAAGCTTGTATTTCTTACTTGTTCATTTTATGAGGGAGGAATAAGAGAATGAGGGAGGAATAAGAGTATGTGGGAGGCATAAGAGGTACTTGAGGGAGTCAAAAGAGTGTGTAAGGGTTTTGAGATATGTGTTGAAGGTTTTAAGGTGGGCCCATTTCCCATTGGGAGGCATAAATGACCTCCCCATAGGTTCTTATAACTTTGGCTTTTAATTTTGAAGCCTTGTATATTTTGTTGTTTTCCTCATTGTGTTTGTAGTTTGAGTTGGTTGTGTTTTGTAATGGTTGTGAAATACTTAGTTCTGTGATGTGGAAGCTTATTTATCGCCATGTGATGGATCAAACTTTCATTGCAATGTGGTTGTGGCTCAGGGGCCAATGAGGAGGATGGCTTCTCCTCCTCATTGGATATTTTGATTGGGTGGAGAGTGTTGCCTCTCCCCCCATTTTTGTTGTGGATTAAGAAAATCATGAGGAGCTCTCTTGTTGATGATGTGAAGCTTGGATATTTTATTGGAGTCCTTAAGAAATCCCTTCTTATGAGAAGCCTTTTTGTTTTTCCCACTTAGGGTGGAGGACTTGTAATATTGTAGTTCATCTTAGTTTCATTCTTGTAAAATTTTTCCTGCTTTAAGTGGAAGACATTGTAATAATATTGTGAAGAAAATTTGCATTCAATTATTGGATATGAAAGTTGTATTGTATATTGAAAAATAGAAAGAAATATTTGTGTTGTAAAGCTAGTCTTTTGAAATAGAAAAGAAAGTTTTTTATCTTTATTTGAAATTGTATTATTGTGAATGAAAAAGAATAAATATAGAAGTTGTAAGATGCAAATAGTGTATACATAGTAAACTTGAACGTAGAACAAAGTTGTTATAGTTATTTTGAACATATAAGTTGTAGTGAAAATGGAAATAGGCAACAAATTTAAAGTATATTGTTATATTGAAATGTTGCATTTTGTAGTAAGGAAAAATAACAATATTAGGAGTAGATTTAGTTCCTTTTTCTATTGGGTTTGAAAGAAAATTTATTGAACAAAATGAAAATAGTCTTGTAGTTATTGTTGTTACTACTAAAATAGAAAATTCTTTAAAAAGGAGTAAATGTACTATGGAATGAATAGATGAGTTAAATCTTACAACTGGACATTTTAGGCACTAAATTTTAAGCTCAGAATGAATTTTTAGAACACTTTAGTAACTTTTGTTTTTGAGAAATCTCATATTTAAAGGTTCTACATCTAAGAAAAAGGACCGCCACCTTGTGTAGAGCGGCGGTCTCATAACTACCGCTTAGGAAAGGCGGTGGTCTCAGAACTGCCGCTCTAGCAAGGTGGAGGTTCGTGAATCATCACCCAGGTGGGGTGGATGTCCCATGACCTCCGGCCTACACTAGGTGGTGGTTATATCATTTATGGCAGACAATCACGGATCTACGCTTGTGCAAATTCTAACTTGTAATAACTAAATTTTAAGTATGTAAAATTTACAAGGAAACCTCCAGCAATCAAATAATGGTGAAATCTCATTGTTTAAAGAAATAAAATCTTTAAATGGTGGATTCAAAGTACTCAAACTTGTATTTATAAATGGGAGTAGGGTTTTCCCCAAATGGAGAACTCCAAATACAAATAGTTTGTAATAAAATCATATTTGAAAAGGAAATCCCTTCAATCCTTGAATGAAAGACATTACAATAATAAACCTACAATCTAAACTAATCTAAGCTTGATTTATTTTTAGACTCCCCCATAATTCTTCCTCCCTTATTCCCATGGCTTCCTTTGCTCCAACCTATAAATTAAACAAGAGAAAATAGACCAAATGAGGAGAATAGAATAAAAGAAAGGTTTTAATAAGAATTCATAAGGAATTTTAGGGCTAGTTTGGAACCCTAGGATCTAGTGGCCACAATTGAATTTATCTAAGGGTGGAGGATTTATTATCTCTCGAAAATGCACCCTATAGAGAGATAGCTGCAGGTGTTCTAGGCTTGAAAAATTTATCTCTCTTTCGTAGATACAATGGAAACACCTTAGGTCTATGGATATACCTATTTTGAGGTGAGTCCGATATCAAGGTCAGTTCCTTATTGATGTATCATAAACTGATTTTCTAGGGTTTAAGGGTAAAAGATGGCGGTAAAATGATTTAAAACTAAGGTGATACACCAAATTTTTATGATGTCTTTGACTGAGTATATGCATAATTGATACAAGATGAATTTTTGATGCACAGGTGAATGGTTTTCTGAAGATAATTAAGAGCAAACACTTCGATGTATTGAGGGATAAAATCACAATAGTATTTCTAAGTCACATACACATTAATATTATGCAAAAATTACTGAATTTGCAATATGGTAAGATGATTAATCAGGGAATTCACATTCACAAGATTAATGGAACATATACAAGACTGTAAATAATTGGAAAGGTAGACAATACTTCACATTCAGAGGGAAAAACTGGCAGAAATTGCTTCAACACTCTTGTATCTAAAAGTCCCCCTTTGTGCTTTGCCAAGGCACACAATATATAGCAAAATTGATTCACCCACCCTTCCTAAAAAATAGACTAAGGTTGTACTCACCCATGCATTCTATTTTTATCCTTTATTTAATAAATAAAAGAATAAAATAAAGAAGTCAATACAAAGAGGCATTAATAGCCTTGGGTTACATCTCAGTCAAGTTGCAGTTGACTATTCTATTTTTAAGAAAAGCATGGGTTAATAATTTTCTAATAATAAATATTGTTTGATGAGTAAGTCTTCTTCTTGGTGCATGCAAATTTGTCCTTTTGTGCTTGATGTGACATCTACAATTCTGATCTACTTTCCTCCTTGGATGCACATGCAACAATTATTTCCCTTTGTGTGAGCAAAATCAATTACATTATTTACAATACTTTGTAAAAATAATTAACTCAAACATCTATCTTAGTTTACAAATTAATATAATTTTATATCCCAACAACTCTAAAGATAAAACTACCAGTATAGGTTGAGAGTAATAAGGTATATCTTTTTGACACAAGAAGATAAATTCTTTTTTTTCACTTAACAACTCTTTACTTCATCAATATGTTTACAACATCACACACACACACACACACACACACACACACACACACACACACACACACACACACACACACACACACACACACACACACCATTATAAGGATTGCAATAACATTTTGTTATACCTTGCATTACATTATTGTCAAAATCTAGCAAGATTTACTAACTCAAAGTTAAAACCTAGTTTCCTTACCATTATTCTTTATGAAAAATAGCCATGGATACATCGTTCCCTATTCATCATGACACACAAACCAAAGGTGGCAGAAATATTCTAATGTACTTTGACTTAGAAACAAATAGGTAAACAATATTGGTCAAAGCAAACATAAACTATCTTCAAAATTGTAATTATACAACAAGATACACATAACTATGCCATGATCATTTTATATCATTCGCAATAATATTTTACAAGTTTTAGTTTCAGTTAGTTATAACACACTACTCCACAAGTACAAAATACTAAGGCATTGTGCCCTTCTAACTTTCCCAACAATTACTATTCCAGAGCCTTTCAACACATTTAAGCATTGGAGAAAAATAACTTCATTAGAAAAATCGAAGCTACTTTATACAATTCATTCAATTTTTCTACTCACGAAATCCATCTGTACATTTTAGCCTAAGTCATTTCGCGAGAACTGAGCATGATAAGGAATACACATTGGAAATAGTATGATATTATTAACAATATCATGGAAGGAAACCTTCTATTTAATGAAATGGATCTAAGATATAAACACTAACAAATTCTTGTTCACGATAAAATTTCCACCATGTCAAATAAAAAAGAAGTCATATGCTTCAATTATGAACAATGTCTCTAAAACAAAAAAAGTTTTACAATCAACCAAGTAGGGCCAATGGCCTTATAAGTCAAACACGGGTTGTTGAGTGGATTAGGATTTCAATCATGTAATCATATAAATTATATGATTGAAGTCTAATACTCCCACCATCCATCAAAATTTCCTTAATTAACAAGTGACTCCACAATTAATAATGATAAAAAAATGAACGCTAACAAAATGTCAAAAATAGTCATTTCCTAGCAGCCAAGTTACTTGATATATCCAAAAGCTTTTTTAACAAGTACGGAACAATGACAAGTCTCCAAAACTACCCAAGCCATTCTTGCAAGTTATTGTTCTAAACATCCATCAAAAATTCATAGTACTTTTAATTCATAATCCTCCATATTTAATCAATGATTTCAATTTAAATAAAAAGGAACACCACTTTCTCATCACAAGTTCTTTTAAAGTAACCATCATTACCATAATCAATTCCACTCTTATATATACATTTATATGTACCACCAAATTCCATTAACAATCTTAACAACAATTTCCATCATAAATCAACACAATATATACATATATATATATATATATATATATATATATATATATATATATATATATATATATATATATAATCATCAACAAGCCATCATATTAATAGAGGTTTAATAATCATCAACAAGCCATCATATGCAAGATTCATAATCAAGTTACCAATACTTAATTCATAATATAACAACACAATAACCATACATTAATCATAAAGGCAATTAAAACTACTATTCACTAGTGATTAGAGAGTTTCAAAAACCTAGACGCAATAACAATGTTTGATCCTTACTCCCTACTTGAGCCTCAACAAATAATCAAACTCAGCAAGGTTTCGCTAATGAAAGTAATGGTCTGAATCTATTATAACAGTTATGGTGTATCATATTCTAAGGTCAAATCAACCATTTTGGACCAATACAAAGAGAATTTGACTATTCTAAGGTAAATTACATTTACCTTATAGAAATAAATAGTCCTCAACTACCTGAAATGGGAAACCCTCTTTTACCATAACTATTGAAGACACATCATTCATGCTTCCGTAAGATAATAAAATATTGCATCCCATCAAGGGAAGGCTATTAAGCCACACTGGTAAGTTCGATATCCCAAACAAATCACATACCAGATCAAAATTAATAGGGTAAATTTTATTTACCTTTATTCTATCAAAACCCTACATCTTCCTAATCCAACAAGGTTCGCATTTACGAACTCGGTTTTAACCTTGTCACAAAAGTGAGGAGTTAATGATGAAGTCGGGAATTACTATTCCCTATTTATGAGGTGCATATGCACACCTTCCTTATGATATTATTAGGTCGATGAAACTTTCAAAAGACCATTAAATCCTGTAAATAAACCAGTAGTTCTATAACATAAAAATTTCAGATACCTGGATATAATATGGTTATTAAAATTATTGGAGACCATGAAATCTAAGAAATAGGGTTTGATTAATCAAACCAAAATTAACATTATACAACATGCACCATATTACAGTCAACCATAAATTTTCTTTCACAAAAACAAGTTACAATCTCCCAAAATTTTAACTTTACACAAACAACTACAACCATCCTACACCATTAACACTCGACAATATTCTATAGTTATAACATGAAAAATCAAGGGAAAAGGAGAGGTTTCACATAAAAATGACTAAACCCATAATATATCTTCAAGGAAAAATTACCTAGAAAGAACTTCTTAGAGATATACCCATCCACAATAACCCAAAATCACAAAGTTTGGGAATGATAAGGGAATAACCCACAAGGTAGAAAATGAATAACCAAAAACCACAAAAATCCAACTTCAGATGTCATTTCAGAGGAAAAGAATGATTCATTTCATGAGATTGAACATTCTAGCATAAAAATCAAATAGGTAGTAATTATCATGCCTGATATAAGCTTCTGAATATGCATAGATGTCTACTAGGCCCTTGAACCACAATGTTTGGCAACATTCCTCATTTATTTTGTTTTCTGTGTGTTATTGTTTTATTCCAAGCTCCCCTTGAAATGGCACAAGCTAAGTGGACATGGTAGCAGCCATGGAGGATGTTTCTGCATCAGCGAATCAAATTTACTTGGAAGTTTCAAAGGCTATTTAACAAAACCAATCTGCACAAATCCTGGTCTCTTGTAGTCCACGCAGCCAACATCCTAATTTTGTGTTTCAATCCTACAAAACATATGCCAAAGCATGTCTTAATTAAAACAATAAAGAAAATCAGGTTGCCAACAACCCCACGCACCCACTTGCTAGTAATAAATAATAATAAATGTGGAATCCAAAACTAAGAAGGATAAAACAAGAGTGCCCAGCATTGAATTTATTAAATGAGGAGCATGCATGGAGGTCAGACCGCTATCAAGGGGGTAAAATGGTGGTTGAAGCATTAAACAAAAAATTTATCTTGGAATCCACCTTGTAATGCCCACAATTTTGACATTCTAAAACCACACTAATCCTTAAATAGCTATCTGGGAAGTCGCAGAAATATTATTTTTGTTTTAAGTTATAAGGTTGCAAGGGTGTCAAACCCTAATAGACATTAAATTAATCTCCACCCATATTTACTATGTTACAAGGATGGAACAGGTCTAAATTAAATGATTAAATATTCTTAATTTATCTCTAAGGTCAAATTAATTACAATCAACTAGGAAGGTGCCATAATTTTTTTACTTGGTTAAATGTTCTAAACACAAGGTGGTAACCTTATCATATTCATTCATAGTCTTACTACAAAGCATCACAGAGAGGTAGACCATAGTCATGCACCATATCTAGATCCATACATGTATGCTCACAAAATAAAATTTTCATTCCCCATTCCCTCATTACATTCTTCCTACAATCATCTACCCATTTTATCCCATAGTTCTTGTAGTAATTCTATAGAGCTCCACTACCTCACTTGTGTCTCTTTTTCTTTGCCAAGGGCACACGTATAAATAGGCATCTGAGCTCTAACAAACTCCTCTGCAACCTCAGATCTGGCCCCAAGTGTCAAGGTGTGGGTTGCCCCAGGCGCATGCCTCTCCATGTCATGATTAGATTTTTGGATCTTCCTATCACAAGGTATATTCCTTCCAGGACACCCTATTGCCAGTGGAACCTTATCTAAATGGAACATGTTCTTCATGTGTTCTATCCAAAAGGTCGAAAATAGCTAAGTCCCGAATTGTTCTTGCGGGCACATGTCCTTGGTTACCCTTTTGAATTCTCGCCTTGCACCTACGTGCCTTTATGATTTGGTAGCTACATTAGGGTCGTGTCATCACCAATTCGGCACTATGATAATTCTCCACCAAGAACTCCTCGTGCTATGATTATTTTATTAATGCACAACCTTTAGTTTGGTGGATGTAATCTCAAAACACAACAACAAACATAACACAAGAACACCATAGACTATGATACGAAGGAATGATGAAAATCTGAAATATAAGTGTAAATTATAATATCAACATGAAATTGTTACAATCTCACCCATGAGGTACTTCAAGTGTTTCTTGATCGCACTTTCCTTCCAACAATAACTATGGGAGAAACTTCACAATGGATTATTTAAAACATCTTCTAAATGATGGCTTCCTTTACACACTTACTCATACAATATTTCTCACTACTTCCCTCTATATGCTAAATGAGGGGGTGGCCTCTTTATTTATAGGAATTCCCAAGCTTATCCACCCTATCTCTAAGATAGGATAGGAAATCTCTTCCACCAATCATATTCCATGCCTAAACTCTTTCCTTTACATGTAGGCTTATCTTTTAAGATAAGATAAACCTTATCATCTCACATGGGTTTCACTTTTTTAGACTTTTCCACAAATAAAATACATAAAATATTTATGACATCACTCTTTGTCTAAATATAATATTTCTAATTCCTAATCATGTAGACCCTACTTCTCTACTTATCCCAACTTTGACATTTTAACATTACTAGACCACTTACAACAAATATTTACTTTTACAACATTCCTATTGTACTTTGACTATTACCGTACTTTACATTATTGCGCATGCACTGCATCGATGGCGCCATTATCTTCTATTGATGCCACTACTAATTATACTTAACAACATCTTATTCCTAATACATACATTAATAAAATAGAAATTACGGAGAAAAATTTTAATGTTGACATTTTCCCCTTCCTAGCTTCTACTCCGTCCTGAGTAAACTCTATGGACATTTCAAGCTGGTTCCTAGAAAATCTTTAACTTGTCATGGTTGACCCATTTCGTAATGGGAGTACCATCCAATTCCTCCATTGATATGTACCACTTTCATGCACAACTGCTATTTTGTAGGGCCCCATCCATTTGGGAAGAATTTTTCTCTACCTTCTTTTTTGTATCTAGAATCATATACTAGAACC
Source organism: Taxus wallichiana var. yunnanensis (assembly GCA_018340775.1). Lineage (NCBI taxonomy): Eukaryota > Viridiplantae > Streptophyta > Pinopsida > Cupressales > Taxaceae > Taxus > Taxus wallichiana. The sequence continues at coordinate 1,009,093,208 of CM031239.1, forward strand.
AAGTCATTCACATGAAATGGAGACCAACTGATCTTTTGATCAAAGTATTCCTTCGCTTCATTTTCTTCTTATAGCTTGTATCCTTCTCTATTTCCCTCATTTCCTCTACCAAATGAAGATGTACCAACCTTTCTTTTACTTGAATCACTTTCATCCATCCTTTCATTTTTCATAACTCTCCAAAGTGGGAATATCAAACTCAATAGGAAGAAGCGGATCAATGCCATAAGCCAATTGAAATGGGAGTATCCCGTTGCTGACTTCGATGTTGCCCTATATGCCCACAATGCTGCATGAATCCTTTTATCCCACTTATGTACCTGCAAGGGCTGCATCTTTTGCTAGAATTTGACATAACACAAAAAAATTCGTTCCACTTGTCCATTTGTGCTTTGCTTGTATGTTGGTGCCTTCTGTGCTTATAAGAAAACTTATTGACTAGGATTCTACCACCTCATTAATGAAGTGACTTCCTTGATCTCGTTAAAATTTCTAATGGACAACCAAATCACAGTGACAATGCGTTCATATATGAACCTTGCCACTTCATCCATGGAAGTTGTTTTCAATGGCCTAGCTTGAACCCACTTGGTTAAATAATCGTGGCAACTACAATATACTTATTTTGGTGTGGGGTAGTTGGAAGTGGACCTACAATGTCTATTCCCCACTTTTCAAAGGGACCAAAAGAATAGGGCATAATGGATCGATGAAGTCTTACGGTTACCATGTGTTTGACAAATATCACATGTCTTACAATAATTATAACAATCTCTAAAAAGAGTGGGCCAGTGATAACCTGCATCCAAGATCCTTCTTGTTGTAAGTTTTCCAGAGAAGTGTCCTCCACATGTACCATTGTGGAATTATTCTATCAGCTCCTTCCCTTGATCATGTCCAATCGCTGCTCTTGATCTTGTCCATCAGGTCCTATTCGAAATAATACTCCAAATGAATATGGAATAGAATATCTTCCTCTTAGTCTTTGCATTGGCACCATTAGAAAACTTGAATTCATTCAGATAATTCCAAATATCTATGTATTCACTAGGGATTATGTCAAGGGATAACAATGTTGCATCTAGGAAATCATCATCATCACAAGATGAACCTAAACCATCATAGGCTCAAGAGATTGCATCGTATTGACATGCTTCTTTCCTAGCCTATCTATAATATCAAATTCAAATTCTTGTAGCAAAATTATCCATCTTGCTTATCCTCCCCGATGGGTTAGGCTTATTTACAATATATTTTAAAGCCTAATGATTCATTATAACTATAAATTTCTTCCTAGCAAGTAATTTATAAACTTCTTTATAGCAAAATGATAGCTAGAGCCTCTTTTTCAGTTATAGTGTAATTTACCTCAAGCCGCTTTGCTCATTTATCTACTCCCAAAGTAAACTAGATGATCATTCCCATTTTCATCTTTTTGGCTCGTGAGTACTTCCTAGTGTTGCATCCGAAGCATCAAGTATACACAATGAATGGCTTGCTCCAATTTGGATTCTTTAAAATAGGTGAAGACACCGGAGCTTTTTTGATTGTTCAAAAGCTTCATACGCCTTCTTTCCCTGGTTCATAAGTAACATCCTTCTTCAAGAATTGGGTTAGTGGCATGCAATCTTTGAAAAGTTCTTGATGAACCTTCTATAGTAACCCACATGGCCTAAAAATGATCTCAACTTACTTTTATTCATAAGAAATGGTAACTCTTTGATTTTTGAAACTTTATCAGGATCAATACCAATACCATCTCTAGATACAACATGCCCTAAAAAACACCTTTAGAACAACCAAAGACACACTTTGTAGGGTTTAGTGAGGCTTGTGCTTCATCTAACCTTTGAAATGTTGTCTCCATCTCAGTGCGGAGTGGTCCATCTTGCTCCCATAGATGTAAAAATCATCCAGAAATACTCTGATGAAGTTTCCAATGTAGGGTTCAAACACCCTATTCATCAAGCTGGAATGTTTCTGGAGCATTACACAACCTAAAAGGCATAACTCTATAAGAAAATGTTCCCCAAGGAGTGGTGAACGTAGTATTTAGCTGATCTTTTTCTGCTATATGAACTTGGTTGTATCCATTATATCCATCAGCAAAACTATAGCACTCCTGGCTAGCTACTTCATCCAAGATCTAATCTGAGAATGGAAGAGGGTAATGATCCTTCTTTGCTGCCTTGTTAAGCTTCTTATAATCAACACAAATGTGTAGTTTCCATTATTTTTTATTGAGATCACAATGGGAGAAACCCATTCTGAATTCTCCACAACAAATATGAATCTGCATCAAGCAACTTATCTATTTCTTCTTTTACAGTCTTGGAAAAATTAGGATTCATTCTATATGGCATTTTCTTTATGGGCTTAGCACCATCTACCAACTCAATAGAATGTTCTACCCAACTTACTTGACGGAGTTCCTTGTAATCAAAAGTGAATATGTGTATGTACCTTGAAAGAGCTGGAGGTAGGATTCCTTCTCACTCTCCATCACAAAGATCACCAATCTTTATTTTTGGAGACGATCATCAATTTCTTCTTCGAGATAATTTTATAGGGTCATGAGTTGATGTGACTGGAAGGATATCCATGATCGAAACATCAACCTCACTTTCTTCCTTTTTCGTGTCTACTTCACTTGTACTAGAGTAATCGAGAGGATGTCTAATCATCGCTTTCATCACTTGAATCCATATGTTCTTCCTTATGATGCCAAGGGATCATGTTTATCTTCATCCTCTCTCTCCCATGTCCAAGTGTCATTAAGCCTTCATTCCAATAGTTTTTGGATGAACTCTCCTTAGCCATGGTCTTCCCAACAACATTGGGTACACAAAAGCATTACCATTTTTCATCACCCGAAAGTCTACCACACATATAACACCCATAATGAGATATTGCCACATTTGAAACTACACCTTCTGGTTTAGTTTTTCCCTTATTTAATGACTTTAACATAAGTGTTGAGGGTGATCAATTTTTAAACCCAACATATTCTTTACAAACTCGTCATTACATTAACCGCAACACCTCCATCAACTAATAAATCATGAATTGAAATACCATTACATAATACCTCACTTTTGAAGTGTAGGGATCGCCTCTTCCTCCAAAATAGGGACCTCAACCTCCTTCCTTCGCCGAGCATTGAGTCCACTTCGCAGCTCCCGCCTCTTCTCAGAAGACATAGCTAGAAGTTGACCATATATAATATTTACAGGCCTTTTGGATAGATATTCTAAGATGGAGTATGGTCCTTGCCCCTGTGAAATCAGAAAATCTTGCACACCCAAATTTCTTCTCCTATGTTTCTTACTAGTTTCTCCTTTCATCTTCTTAGGATCATTTCCATCTTGGTTATCTTTTTCTTTCTTTCTTTTTGTTACAAACACATCTGATTCATTATTTATGCTCTTATCTACTACATCAAAAGAATTCACAGTGTGCTTTTCTTTTATCATTATCTCTTGTACGGATGTAGAAGCTCTATCTAGACAATTATACTTATAATGACCCTTTTATAACAACCATAACATACGACTTCAGAAATATTTCTTTTGGACCTCTATCTCCTCCCGAGAACTAAATTCTTTTCCTCAAGAATATTAATGGTTAACTCGGCCCATCTTCCTAAGCAGATCTTCATACTTAGTAGATGTACAAGGAGAAAGATTTTTGCTCACCGAGAGTGGTTGTGGATTCAACCAAAGGTGTTGGTGTAGGATCTACTTTAGCAACAATTTCTTGGGCTTCTCTTCCATGCTTTCTTCTTGCCTTCTTGTAATCTCTTTGCTTGTTCAATGGTAGATGGGTGGTCATACTTCACTCGTTGTCTCGATTTCGGCTTCATCCCAAGAATGAAGTGCTTACAGAGAGGAGATTATCCACACCATTCATCAACCCATCCACTAATCCTTCCTTCTGGATCTAGGCATCAAGCTTCCTCCTTAGCTCTAGAACACGAGCATGATAATCTCTTATCTTCTTCTTCTCTCCTTGGGCTAGATTTGTGATCTCGATCATGAGATCTACATATTTTTGTTGTTCACCAAATTCTTCAAGAAAACTTTCAGTTAATAAATCCCATGAGTTTTTCAACATTATCACCTAGTGTTTCAAACCACCTAAGTGTTGAACCATCTAAAAAGGTAGGAAAAATTCAGTCCATTGTTCCCTTCTTATGAGGCCATTACAAATGCAAGATTGTTTAAACTCTTGAATGAAAGAGGAAGCATCTTCATTAGATTGGGCTGAAAAAACAAGAATCTTCCCCATTTTTAAATGTAACCACAGTGAAATACCAACTCACAAGTACAATCAGTAAGACTTATGTGCATAAATAATTGGACTCACTACAATAGAAAGTGACTTTACACCTTTCTACAGTAAAATAGGAATGACCACGGTAAAACTTGACTTACTGCGGTAAAAACTGACTTTACTGTGGTAAACACTATTCACGGTAAAAATAAAGTTACTTGTGGTAAATACTATTCACAATAAAAGTGAAGTTACTTGTGGTAAATACTATTCACAATAAAAGTGAAGTTACCATGGTAACTACTATGCACAAAGAAAAACAAGGTTACTCTCCAAATGATTTCGACTAAGTGGGAATATCTCTTCTAAAATCCACTAACGAGGAATGGTCCGACAACGGAACCAAAATGTCATCACCAATCCGAACTATGATAATTCTCCACTGGGAACTCCTCATGCTATGATTATTTTATTAATGCCATGACCTTTAGTTTGGTGGATGTAATCTGGAAACACAACAACAACCATAACACAATAATACCATAGACTATGATATGAAGGAATGATGACAAATCTGAAATATAAGTGTAAATTATAATATCAACATGAAATTGTTACAATCTCACCCACGAGGTACTTCACGTGTTACTTGACTTCACTTGCCTTCCAACAATAACTATGGGAGAAACTTCACAATGGATTCTTTAACACACCTTCTAAATGATGGCTTCCTTTACACACTTACTCATACAATATTTCTCACTACTTCCCTTTATATGGTAAATGAGGGGGGTGGCCTCTTTATTTATAGGAATTCGGGCTTATCCACCCTATCTCTATGATAGGATAGGAAATCTCTTTCGCCAATCATATTCCATGCCTAAACTCTTACCTTTACATGTAGGCTTATCTTCTAAAATAAGATAAACCTTATCATCTCACATGGGTTCCACTTTTTAGACTTTTCCACAAATAAAATATACAAAATATTTATGACATCACTCTTTGTCCAAATATAATATTTCTAATTCCTAATCATGTAGACCCTACTTCTCTACTTATCCCAACTTTGACATTTTAACATTACCGGACCACTTAAGATAAATATTTACTTTTACAACATTCTTATTATACTTTGATTGTTACTATACTCTACATTATTGGTGGCACCGTACTTATGGCACCGTTATCTTCTATTAGACGCCACTACTAATTATACTTAACAACATTTCATTCCTAATACATACATTAATAAAATAGAAATTATGGAGGAAAATTTTAATGTCGATAGTCCCAACATTACCCCACACTTCACCTGTTCTTCATCCTCGGGAACCTTTTCAAAGAATGCAAGATAAAAATGCAAGGCCTTGCCTTGGAAAAAAAAAGGAGGGAAAGAATAAAGAATGGGGAAAGAGAATAGAAGGAAAACTACTCAAAGAAGAAGGGGAAAATTTTTCCTTGCAGATCAGCCTCTAGGTTATTCCAAGCACTAGCTTCATCCGCACTCTTGTGCAAAGGTCATTAACCAATGTACTCACCTCATCAAAGGTTAACCCTTCCCATTTTGTGTTAATGGTCTCCACCACGATCTCAGGTTACTTTGCATAATCTTCCGGGCATCCATCTTCCTTGTAATGACCTTGTAGAGCACTTTTAGCCGACTTTTGATGGAGACTCGTTGGTTCTCAATAGCTTCGACTTCTTTTCCATTTCGGCTAGGATCTTTTCTCGCTTGGATCTATTTCCCTTATTATTTTCTCTCAAGTCTTTTAGGTTGGCCTCGTCGCTGCAAGTAGCATGCTTCTCACCTTGTCTTGATCAGTGTAATGGTCATTAGCGACCCTCGCAGGTTTATGCAGATATCTTCACCTCAACAAGCACCTTGTTGTATTCGCCATGAGTGTGACGAATTTCAATTTATCTTCCTTCTCCAAGCGCACAGCCTACCTCCTCTCGCCAACTCCAAGGCCAAATGCTACCTTTCCATGGTGACAATCGAGTCAAGTCCTCTAGATATTTTAGGGAGGATCCATACTTTTAGTGGGAGGGTTAAGGTCTAGGTGCTTCATGATAATCACTTGGGAGATGAGCTCCACCTTCTTGTACCCTGAATTTTCCTCCTGAAGCTCCCTTTGTAGTTGAGTGTTGATCAAATTTTCAAGGCTGAGTTCCTTCGTTAGCTTAACTACTTCTTCCTTCCTCTTTTCCAACAGGTCCTCCAAGACTTTAACCCTGTCATTTCTGCAGAAGAGCCTAGCCTCAATTTCCACGGAGACCTTGTTGAGCGCATTACACACTTGCTCATCCGATAGTTGTTGCGTGTTTATAATGGGGTTGTCCCCCTTTCCTTTGGACAATGCTAGTACTACTCCTTGGTTAACCTCGAACTCGGGCTCATCGAGGTGGGAGTCAAATGCCCATGATAGCATCTTCCTTGTGTGCGGGTATCCACCCTCAAGATCAAAGGACTCCATGGCGGTGAGCTCCTTGGTGGGCATGGTACTCTAGAAACACATGCGCAAAACTTTGTTGGGGTCATCAACATATCCCATCGTTATTCTTCCCCCTTCCACACGTTTACTTCCCATGCGCACGCCCTTGGGAATAGTTACTAAAAGAGTTGGGCCTTTTGTGCTACCCACACTCTTCTCCCTCTTCTCTTCCTTGAATTCACCAAGCACAAGCTTTCGCACCGTGCTTCAACTCCTCATCAACTAAGTTATTATCTTCTCTCGCCTCCTTGTCACTCTCTCATTCACCTCCTCCCCGAGTGAGCTTGGGCATACCTAGCCCTTAGTACTTGTCGTCACTCCTTTCCTCATTCATGCACCTTCCTCTCCTTGATCACCCTTCCTCCTTATAAAGATGAAAGCATCATTTGTATCTTCTGCTCCTTCTTCCCCCAAATCATGGACATTAATCAGCTCCTGATCCACCTCCAACTCTCCCTCTTCATCATCATCCTTTTCACCTATATAGGTGTTCGGTAAATCCATATCTTAGGACTCTAGTTCTTTTGTCCCCTATTCTTCTTCCTTCACAGAAAACTCTGGAGTTGGGGATGTGGTCTTCTCTTCATCTGAGGGTTCTTCGAGGATGGTGGCTTCACGAGGCTCCGGGTGGTCTTCTCACGACCACCGTTCTCCTCTTGTTTCGAGACATAGGTACTCGGCCCCGTGGTATCTACATCCTGGTTCTCCTCCGCCCTTTGTTCCTCTTTCTCTTCTCTCTCCTTACACTTTGGCATGGGATTCTTTCTGCCAATAGGGTCATCTGGGATGGATATCTCATTCTCCACGTATGCACCCTTTTCAAATTTTGGCCTTATGCATAGGTAGATCCTGGCAGAGCGGCGCTCCTAAAGCAATAGGTAAGGTCAAAATCCTTACAATATGCACATCCTGTGACACGTATCTTTCAATGTATGCGCGTGCTTCTCTGGGTAGACCAGCTTCTTTCTCATCTCCCTATGCTCTCTGTCAAGGGTGGACAACTCCAGGTTTAATTTCTTTGATTCCTTGTATCTGTTTACCCTCGCTTAGAAAAATTGGGCAGTAAACGAGAATGGGAGTTTACACCATGGACTCCAACTGCCATCCACCAAAATGAACCTACCAATGCGAAGTTCCTAGAGATTGTGAACTCGCTTCTCCTTCGATCATTTGTGAGGAGTTTTTCAGAATCGCCATTCAACCCGAATACCTTCCTAAGGCTTGTATACCATTTGTCTAAGCACGCCTTGTGTACCCCTATCATTGATTCACATGTTTATTTCTAAAATCTCTCCATAGGTGAGGGATCTTCAAAGACAGTACTCCCACACGAGCTTGTCGATGCATCCGCACCCCCCCGAGAACACAATTGTTAATAGAGTGTTTCCAAACAGGATCTTCCCTCCATTCTCCACGCTGCTTATGATTTCATCTGCTATGTATTGGGAGATGTTGTATTCGGTGCCTTCTGCGACCTTCCTATAGACATTCAGCCAGGCTTTTCACCTGGGTCCACCTTTCTTGTCCATTCAGCTTGGAGACAAGGTGCATGGCCATCTTCATCACCGGATCACTAATATCCGAGACGTCATAGTACCTTGATCCCTTCTTCAATTCCTAGGATGCTATGGTTTCTCTAATTACCTCCTCATCCTAGAGGTCATCTATGAGCGCATCCCCTTTATAGTTTAGGCCTATGAAGTGTGAAATTAACTGGGGAGTTATGCACATTTTGCACCCTACAAAGCGAAGAAGTCTTCGTGTACGCATGTCATCAGCCATTGGTACAAGCGCTCAGGCTTCCCAAAATATGGCAACTCATAAAGTTAGAGAAGCCCTGCCTTCTCCATTTTCACCTTGACCACGTCATTGTAGATTGGCAACCCGTCAGGTGTTTGTTTGTTTGTGGGGTGCACTAGCTCCAGCGCCATTTCCTTTGCGATTATGCTTGACTGGTGATTGTAGTCGATCACGGTCATCTGTCTTATGTGGGACTCCCACTCTTGCCCTAACAAAACCCCATCTGGGTACTACATCTCTGAATACCATTCTTCATTCATATCCAAGGGTATTTCCTCTTGTTTCTTCTTCCCTTTTGCCTTACCCTTTCCCTTCTTGGATTGTTCTACAGGTTTACCAACTAGTTTCGTGGCCATCATTTTACCCTTTGCTTTCATTCCCAGGTTATCCTGCGAGTTATTTGGACGTTTTCTCGTGTGCCCCGTGCCCTAAAACACAAACCCTAATCTCCTTTGATCACAACACTTCTTCACAACATCCTCACACATGTGAATCACTTCACTTTGGTTTTTATATCTAACGAACTAATTGCGCTTAAGTTTTTGGGATTTTCCTTCGCATGAGTTAGTTCTCAAACCCTAGCTCTAAAAGAAAATCAGTCTTCTTGTTTTTGCAAAGTAAAATAATGAACTACCCACTCTTGTATCTATATCTTTTCCTACTTTTATGTATTTAAGGCTAGGCTACCTACCACCGTATGACAATGTTTAATGTAGCGTTTTCAAACAACACCGACTTCAATGCTACTCCTTACGCGCCCAATCAGGTGCGCGAAAATTTTTCCAACCTTCTGGTGCACAAACAATCCATCTTGATAGAAGACTCTTGTGCGCATGTTACCAAAGCACCAAAGGAACTTCTTCCATCCTCATGATTCTTGCTTTCACCTACCTCATGTTTTTGTTGTTTTTCTCCTTGTACATGGATTTCCAATGTAACCTTATTTTTCACCTATCGAAATCCTCCTAGCAGAATAACTCCAAGTTTCTCTTCATCATCTCGAGCCTCACCCCACACTAAAATGATGCGCGGTCCTCTCGCGCATTCATAATTCAAAAGTAATAAGGTTGCCAGCGCCAAGGCGCAAAACAAAACAACAACGTGAAAGGGAAAAACAAGAAAGGAAAAGCATAAAAGGAAACTCTAAACTAATTGGAAAACTTCCTTATTTACAAACACCAAGAAGCATTATTTATAAGTAGGGCTTCTACCTACTCCTATCAAGTGTCAGGTAATTTTGTTCCATCCGCTTCAGAATAGCAAAGACGTGCTTGAATCAAGGATGTATGAAATTACGTAAGGAGCCAACCAATGCACCTTCAACTTTCCAGGATGGTGCGAAATTTTGAATCATATAGTAATACCATCCGCCAACCTCAAACTATTTGTTCTTAATATTTTGTCATGACATGCCTTTTGTTTTTCCTTCTCGGGTGTTTGGCTCCATCTTGCTAGTGAGTGCCTTTCATCCAACTTCATCAATTCATCTATTCTTTCTTCCAACACTTGCTCATCGTCCAACCCTCCTGTGTGCACTATACATAGAGATGGTAGCATGTGAATTCGACGGTAAAACTACTTTCGCGCCTAACACCAATTGAAATGGTGTGGCCTTGTACGTCATTTTATTTTTTCTATTCAAATTATTATTATATTTCCACATTCAATATTTGATGTATTTTTATGTTTTCATAGTATTGGTGTGGTATAATTGAGCATACACCATTGTGCATAGAAGAACACTTAGGATGGAATTGGTTTTACAAGTTGGAAAATGTCATTCTCTCTTTAAAATGAGACTAGGTGGACTTGTTAAAAATGGATGATTTATCTATCCTAAGAAATTAATCAATATGTTTTACTTTGAAAGATGAGAACGAAGGTCTCCATCTTATAAGACTATTTATTTCCCATTTTAAGGGGAGAAAATGTGCAATGACAAGGGGGATTAATCCCAGCAAACTAGACAACTTCCTAGGTCACCAACAATTAGGGCGTGCCTAAATCTAATTTTTAATTATTTTTGGCTACTATTAGAACCTAAAAGTAAAATAAATTTGTGTGAGGTAAATATTAATTGACCCCGTTATTGATATTATTATAAAGTAACATAAATTCTATAGATACACATAAAAGGGCACTATAAGATTTTTTTCAAGTAAAAATAAAGATTCATATTTTTAAGATAATATGATTTTTTTGGTATTGTTAACCATTATGTAATGTAACTCTAGCTAATTCAGGTTCGAAATATTTTCGTAGAAAAGGTTCATGTACTCTTTATAATTTCTCTTGTGTAGCTAGTAGAGACAAGTAGTATAATTAAAAGAAATAATTATTTAATCCTCTATTCCTAATCATTTGGGAGAAATATATCTTTTTATTGAAGGAATTAGTAGGCTTGATCCAAATACCACTCTTCACAAAACCATGGGAGTTTCCTAATATTTTTTGTTTATTTACAAAAATGGTGCTTTGTTCAATTTTGAGTCCTATCCCTTCGTAAAATAAAACTAGTAACCAAACTTGTATAACAAAATGTAGTTTTTGAATTTTGAGCACCTCATGTGATTAATTCTCTCCATCCATGGATATTTACTTATCTTTATTTGATAATGTTACAGGATATTATTATTCAAGTTTTGTATACCAATTTCTCTAAATTAGTGATTTATTATGATCCTTATGCAAATTTTAAAACATAATTTAATGTAATAGATTTTATTTATTTATTTGATGGGAAAAATTTATTAATTAAAAATATAACAAGGAAGCCCAATTCAATTATTGCTTAGGCGCTAATAGCCTTTAATTCTAGCAATGATTGATGTTGTTACTACCACTCAAAATCAAGTTCCCAATGTTAAAGGTTTATAATACTTTTAAAAATTAATTTAAAATTTAGGGAATAATATATCCATTCACACCTCAAATTAGTTGGATATGGTCATTGTTGTTTGCAATTTTCATACTTGGAGCTTCTCACTTACTCACTTGTACTAATTTTGTAACTATTATAATTCAATGATCTTCAAGAGTTTTGATTGTGTTACAAATATATTTTAATGAAATTTGTGAAACAAAGACATTAGATTGTGGATTTTTAGTGATTATCAATTTAAAAATTTCATAATAAACATGATTTATGGTCTATTTTTTGTACATATGCTCTCAAACATTATCGGTGTATCTAAAAACTTAGGGGTTTTAAAACATAGAAAGAAAAGGGATGGGTTGATAATTAGGTATTGATATAGGTCCCTTTTTTTCAAAGTAATAATTCGACATGTATTTAAAGTGTTGTGGTTCAATGGTTGCTTATAAGTTGTATGATCGGTGTGGCAATTGATTGCAGATATTCACCAAATGGGTTTGTTGACAAAGTTTTAAAAATTTATGAACAAATACAATTCGAGTGGATAAGACCAAAATCATAACCTTTACCAACATCCTTTTAGTTTGTATCAAAATGAGAGCTTTCAAAAATAATCTAAAAGCATCCATAAAATCATAATTTGAAATGGACTTTTTTAGCATTCTCTTCGCTGCAATGTGGAAGTATATACACTACATGTGATTTTTTTTGCGAAATTCGTGAAAGAGACATGGGATCTTGGAATGCTATGATTACAAAACAGATTTTTCGAGATGAAAGACCTTCAGTTTTTTATTTTAAATTTCAATTTGTAGCTGTAACGTATGTCTCCACAATCTTTTCTAAAATTCTCAAAGCAAGTACCAAACTATTAAAACCAAACTATTAAATTTATAACAAGGAATGGCCATCCATGGAAAAATAATAGAAATCATATTTTTATTAGATGTTGTAGTTGCAATTTTATTTTTATAATGCCTCAATATCCATCTAACATAAAAGTAATACACTTTGGCAATGCGTGCAGAGAGTGCAAGCAACATGGAAAATTTATGTTAATTAAGATCAAACGATGCCTCCATTGAGGCGAATAACTTGGCCATTAATCCACTCTGCCTCGTCTGTGGCGAGGAATGACGCCACTGCAGCAACATCCTCCTTCTCCCCAAGCCTTTCAAACGGGGATTCCATCGCAATGGCTTTAAGCAATTCCGGGCTCTTCCTCCAGAAACGGTTCCGTCACGATGCCACCTGGGGCAATGCAATTAGCAGTAATTTTGGTTCCCCTTAATTCCTTGGCCAAAATTCTGGTCATGGTCTCCACGGCAGCATTAGTGGCGGCATAGGCTCCGTATCCCGGTTTGACTGTACCGACAAGTGAGCTGCTGAGGTTTATAATGCGACCGCCGCCGCCACGCATGAGCCTGTTGGCGGCTTCCTTGGAGCACACAGAAACACCCCTTGCAGTTAATGTTGAAGGTTCGATCCAACTCATGCTCTGGTGTATTTGCGATGAATGGAATGCTGAGATCGAGCACGCCCGCGTTGTTCACGATTATGTGGACACCTCCGAACGCTTGCTCGGCTGTGTCGAACAGTTTTGTAACCTCGGAAGAGTTGGAAACATCGGCCCTGAACGTAATCGCTCTCTTTTCATTAGTACCATTGCTATTTATCACGGAAGCCACTTCTTCTGCTTTTTGTTGATTTCCCACGTAGTTGATGACGAGTTTAGCTCCTTGGCAGCCAAGTGAAGGGCAATTTCCCTCCCAATGCCTCTGGAGGCGCCTGTCACGATGGCTACACGCCCTTCCAAACTGCCGCTTTTCTTCTGCTCTGTCGCCATTTCTCTTTCTATTTGGCGTTCTTTTTAAAAGTTTTTGCTTGATCAAAACACGATGTTGTTATGCAATGGTTGCGTGATCTTCCTTATATAAGCACCTCACGGGAAGAACGTCAATATTATGTGAGCACTGACCTCATAATTTTATATTTATAAGCATATTTATAAGCCACCAAGTCGTCAAACTTGGCTGAAGTGAAGAACGTCAATATTATGTAAGCACTGACCTCAAATTTTATATTTCGTACGACATTTGGATTTGAATATGGTACTTTGAACAAAATTAAACTCTCCATCCTCTTTTAATATCTTCGAAAATATGTATAGATAAAGGCATGATCGAGATTGGAGAAGCGTTGAAAATGAACGTCAGTAGGAGAGGAAGAGTTTGGCTTCCACACGTCCCCTCCAAGGTTAATCGTAACACTAGAAATCGCACCAAGTGGTGAAATAGAGATGTTGATAGGATATATAACATGTTTCACCAAGCAAAATAAGATGTAGAAAGGAAACCTAAAGAGCGGTAGTTATTGAAGAGCTTGGAAGTCTAGCGCTCTTGTTGTTTTCTCTTCTATTTTTAGTTATAGACCGATGGCCATATTTGAGTACCATTAGAATGAGAAAAGTATTGTAATGAGTAGGTCCTTACAGGCTAGACTTTGGATGTTGTCATGAAAGTAAGGCCTTGTCGTTTTGTACGTCTAATCTTTGAAGTTGTAGTGTGCAATGTTAGACCTTGAGCTTTGTAGATTGTCAAATCCCACACCATTTTCAAAGGAACATGTATACAAGTGCCACTTGAAATCGATGAGAAAGGGACATAAAATGGATGCGACGCAATAATCAATAGTTCCTAAGAGAATTATAGTTTTCTTTTTTGATGGAACAATGTCATTAGTACACTTAGTTCATTTTGAGAGGGTGCTAAACCATTTCTTAGGGAAATTGTCTATGGGTTTCTCTGCAAAATAGGAAGTGGACATTCCAACAAGGTCCAATATAGTTTTCAAACATGAAAAATAAAAATGAAGGAAATTTGTACGGGATGCATCGAAGAATTTACATTTCATGAATATTAATATTGGAGGAGGAACATGGGAGATGAAGAAAGAGATTGAGGGAGGATAAATCTAAGAATGTGGAAAATGTTGTGGGAACCAACACGAAAACCTTTTATTCTAGAACTATATGGAACATGTGCAAGATTGTTAATACTTAGAAGGAGAAAGGGGTTGCAGATGATGTATACGTTATGGAGGGAACATATGTGGTTGATAAATGCTTCCAAGAGAAACTTAACAAGTTTGAATCCCAAACTCTACATATGTTAGATAAGGAAACATTATGTTTATATTTCCTTATGTCATTGATTTCATGAGAATTTATTATTAGAGTTTCTTAATAGTGATTAGGGTTTCCCCTCATCGCCGGTCTTGATGATGTTGTATTTCAATGAACTCGAAATAAAACCTTGAAATCTCATATCTCTGATAATGCTACGCATAATTATTAAGATTCACTTTTCGAAATGCCTATTAACATGATTAATGTTTGAAGCATTGGAAAAAGAGTAACTTAAATCTCGAGAGGACCATCAATACAAAGACGATGCATTTTAATCCCAAAATAAAATGCAAATAAAATCACAATCTTCAATGTTATCACAAAGCCAAGAGAAATGCATGGAGGAGAGGAGGCAATCACCTTACAATTTTCTACAGAGGAGAATGAGTCAAAAAGATTTTAAAAGGTATGTAACACACCAAAATTACCAACACAAGGACAACACAGTGGAATACAGGATAATTTTTTTTTGACTTACTTGAAGATAATACGACACTACACAAGTTCTCTAGGGAATACAATCAACTAAAGACCTGCTTTCCACAACACGGACCCACATTGGTTACAGATAAACATGAGGCACACAATTAGGACACAATGGTTCCTCTAAAGTATGCAATTTTACAACAAGGTTTTCCCACAGAAGGTTTCTTTAGATTCCTGTTTTAGCTGTAAGTGTTTTTACATTCTTTACTTTTCGCAGAGGAATCACGATAGGAGAATCTGAAAGTCATGTCTCCTTTGAAGAATTTTCCCCTACCTTGATAATGTTAAAATACAGTGTAAACCAATTATAGAATAGCAAGAGGTTACTTCATTTACTTGATTAACTTATTCATTTGTGAGGAGGCAGTTAATTTCTCAAGGCTCTTAACTTTATCAATCTGTTTTCGACGTTGTGCTTTTGAACATATATGTTTTACCTTTTCAAGTGGTCAATTTTATTTTATTTTATTTTATTCCAGTACATGACCGTCTAACTCTTGGATTCATCATTAAGATCTTATTAGTTATTAATAAGATTTCATTGGGGTCAAGAGTCTAATCAGAAAAATTAAAGGTTTCACTTGGGCTTCACTTGAAGAGATAGAAATAAGTATATTGTTTACATTTTCAACGGGTAAGACAGATCGAAGAGTTTCTTAGGCAAGTTCCTTCTATTTATTATAATCTTATTATCTTCCAAGAATTCAATCATTGATTTCACCTTAAGGCCGTTCTGAGGGTTTACCACAATAAGAGATTGTTGATTAGTTTACGCGGGATCACAAGGTATATTTGTTTCTCTTGTTTTCTTTTTGCTAGGTTCAAAAACATAGTCCTCTACCAAACGACACAAGACCAAGGTAACTAGAGCAATGCAAGATGATTCAAGTTTGGATAATTAGAATTAGGTTTGACAATTCAAGGATAAATCATATTCTGAAAAGTGAAAATTCAACAAAGGATACGCATGTCAAACAAGTTCATTTAATCTTATTGACGATAATATTTCTCAAATTGACTTTCAAACGATAACAACAACCTCCATGAGAACAATACAAAATTATAACACAATGCCTTCTAGATAGTCTCCACAATTTCCATACCAATGATGTAAAGCAAAAGAAAAACATTCGTACAACAGCAGTTCCTAAGAAGGATGGAATCCACTTTCTACACGTGTTTCTTTTTCTCTCTCTTTGTTTTTTTTTCTTTTCTACTCAGGAAATCCTCCTGCACATTTGTTAGCACAGGTCAGTTCGCAAGAACTGAGCACGATAAAAGCTATAACATTAAGACAATATGTTGTTATCTACTGTTTCAAGGAAGGAGAAAAACACCGTTGATTATGAAAAATAATCTAAGAGTCTAAACAAGAGCAATTAAAGAGTTGTCCAATAGCATAAAATGTCTGAATAAAAGGGGACGACACAACTCTATTTAATTATCATTTTCTCATTGGAGCAGTTAATAAACATCATAGTGAATTTCACTCATATCACAATAATGACCGTCATTTTAACAAGATAACATTTCGAAACAAAAACAATTACAAGAAGAGAATTAATTTCAAACGTGATATGTCCCTATTTGTTTAAGTTAGTTCACCAAGCCAAGGACTCACTATGTCATTGGAAGATTCCAAACAATCAATCGACATGAGAACATCTAAACCAACATGACTTATTAATATTAAGATGATGTGCCTATAACAGTTAATTTTATGTTAGCACAGAATAAATAAATTGGAAAGAAAAGGGATGAGACGCACAAATGACCCCGTATGGGCCACGTCCTATTCTAGCAATCCTTCTATTAAACTTTCTTCTAATCAAGAGAATGTCTTAAGAAAAAGGACAAACTTTGACAAGACCAAACATAACCATTATAAATCTTACAGGAGGGTTACTCAATCATTCACAAGAACACAACACAGGATACATAGCTTCCAAAGGATCTATCGTCAACAACAAGTCAACTTTAACCTTTTTGGTCAACACATAACCATTCTACTACAATGACAGCAAGGAGGTCGTATCACAACGATCATCACAAAAACCAGTCAACCAATGAGTTTCCAAACACACCAAACTCTAAGTCACAGGAGAATGAAATTTAAGCATCTTTATGGAGCAAAATGTAGAGTAATTACTTACGCATAAAACCAACATCCCAATTTTAAGATTTGAAAACTTCCTCACTAATGATCAAGTAGCTCTCGTATCCTCCAACATGTGTGAAACAAAATCAAGGTAAGAAAGAGTATTTCCTCTAACATTTTAAGCTATCCAAAAGAAATGTGAGTATCGTCAAAAGAAAACATTCCATAGGTTCAGCTACATTCCTCAAAACATACAACAGTCACCAAGGAAGAGAAGGTGGTTCCAAAGACAACAATCTCCAAACGGTGAACATGAATTGATATCAATTATGAAAATCAAACATGACACTCGAAGAATAAAAGTATTTCTTTGGGCGATTCAAACAAGTAACAAAAGCAACTAACCTAGTTGAGAGTAATATCAACTTGGCTCAATTCGATAATCAATCAAGCTAAGCACACACCAAGCCAACCGGGAAGGGTTACTAGAAACTAAAACAACTAAAAGAAAAGAATAGAGACAGGAAAAGCATCATTCACCTATACACAATGCACTTGCAGTGCTCAATCCCTAATTCGCAAATACTCGGCATAACCCAGAACTAAAGATCTCGAACCGAAACAAGAATAAGAACAAAACAGGAACTGTAAGGTTGAGTCCAACAACAATGTTTGATAAATCATTCAAATCGTGAGACCAACACCTAAAACTCGAGAATTTTCATTACAAGACCCCCGCCTCTTTTGTTTTATTAGTCTTAAGAACAAAGTTCACCCAAATAATATTTATTAAAACCCAGAAAACAATATAAGGGCTTCAACCAACGCAATCATTTCTAACGCCAAAACAAGTACAAACTAGCCAGGAAAGTGGAAACCAAACAGTATACCATCACACGAGACATTAATATGAAGAGTAGGGTTATTTAGTGATTCAATTAAATAACAGCATAAGAATTAATGGTATAGAGAATATCGTGCCTGATTAAGCTCCCGCAGTCGATAACAAGATGGACGGGGCCTGCAACAGCAACCGAAGCCTAAATCCATTTCTTCAAGCTCGTTGGGCACCCAAACATCGAACATCTTCACGTTGGCACAGGTAGGAGTTCACAGCCAGGGTGGGTGGTCTAAAATGCTTGCCATCATTCTCCCAACACCGCTCCAAGATCAGCCCTAGAACTCCTGTAGGCCCCATTTTGGCAATTGAACTTAATCCTTCGTCATACATCCAAACACCTCCACCATCTCCATATGCATCTGATTGTTTCTAATTTGGACCTCCTAACCTTGGTGCTCTCATATTAGGAGCAGCCCTAGTTTGAGACAAAGCAAAAGAAGATGGCTTTAAAACCAAAAACAATCTCTTGGTACAGACTCCATATCCATAAAACAGTCCCTAGACTTAGCATCCTCAATTAAGGCTGACCAGTCACTAGATTGCTTCAATGCAGCTGCTTTGCGAGCTCGTGCCAGTGCCACATTCATGCGGCGAATAACATCTACAAGGCCAACCCCATGATTTGAAGCTTGGACACAAAATATACTGATTACATCACACTCCTGGCTCTGAAGGCATCTACCATAATGATAAATAAACCTTTTCCTTCATCAGATCTGAGGACAGCATCAAACTCTCGGTGCAAACATTTCAGCTGTAGCTTGAAAGTGTGATAATTCCATCAGCACCCTTTATGCCTGCCAACATAGTGACTCGTAGAAGATGCTCATATAGTTGCAAGGCAAATTGTGCTTCACGAATACTCTGATATGAAACAGATCCGCCCCTATCAGATTCTCTTCCATGAGTTACATCCTACAACAAGTAAGATCTCAATAGAGACTCTTTGTAAATAAATTTCATCAGGCCTGTTGGTAACACCCTCACTGTCACGAATCGGTTTTGGAGAAACGACTCAGTGCAAGCTCTGGATCTGAGGAATATCCTGCTACCTTCATCTCCCAAGACATTTTCTTCAACATTGCATAGATCTTCTGTGCCTGTGGGTGTGATCTGTCACCAATACAAAAAGCATGCGCCATTTTATTGGCTTTAAACTAACTACACCAAGCTTCTTTTTTTTTTTTAATTCCTCTATCCTTCATCGACCTCCTACAAGCTCTCTTGCAAGCAAACTGTGCTTCAAGATTATTCCGATATGAAACAAATCCACCTCGATGAGATCCTCTTCCATGAGTAACATCATGGAACAAGCAAGATCTCAGTAGAGGATCTCTGTAATAAATTTCATCGGGTCTCCTGGTAACACTCAAACTGTCACTTAATCGATTTTGATGAAAATATCTTGAAGGAGAAATCCCGAATTGAGGATGCAGTCGAAATAAAACAGATAACAACATATCTGGACAGTCTGCCTGTTGGAAACGCTCCAAAAACGGCCTGAATACAGCCAAGCTTGATAGGCCAACAGGAACGAGCCAAAGTGTGACCGAAGTCACCAGAATCGGACACAAGGAGGTAGATACTCATCTACGGGCAGAGTGGAAAATGTGAAACGGCCAAGGCGGTTTGTGCTTCGTGAATATTCTGATAAAGAACAGATCCGCCTTGAAGGAGAATCCCAAATCTGAGGATGCATCTGGTACTGAACAGATAACAACATAGATGGACAACCCGCTTGCTGGAAGCGCCCAAAACGGCTTCCACTACATCGAAACACACCTGCCGCCTGGCTACTTACTGTGCAGGTCGTTTGTTGTGGTTTCCCGACTCGAACACACCTCGTGGCACCCAGAGAAAGTTGAGGTAATGCGCCTGTGACTGAAGCTTCATCTAAAACCGCCATATCAAACCCACGCGGCCAGACCGAAAGAAAACCGTGGGCAAACTAAACAATCCTCCTTGTTCACGCGGCCGGGGAAGACAGAAAAGGACGCGCCCAGGAGGAACGGAAGGAGACGTCTCATACACGCCTGCTACACTGGCTTGTAGCTTCATCTCACCATCATGTCAGACCCATGCGCATTGAATAGAGGATCAGAAAGAGATCATGGCAAGGAAAACGGGGCTCCTCCCACTGTCACACGCCACCCAGGAGATTACAGACATTTAAGAAGTGACATGATATGTCACCCATCCGCCAGCTCAGAAAAGTAAATTGCAACGAGGCACTACAAGGTACATTCCAAGGCAAAAAGAGGAACACGAAAACCTTATGTGGGACCTCTTATCCTAAATGAAAATCTCTTTTAAATAAATAAATAAAGAGCAAGGTTTTTCGATTGATTGAGACCACTATGTCATATGGGAATCTCACATCCGGCTATGTTGTGAAGCGTATTCGAGATCAAGTGGTGATTTGTGCAGAAATAATGGAGCACACTATAAGAGGAGTGTGAGAAATTGTAACGCCGCGAAATAGACGACGCCACACTCACGACATCGACAAAGACGACGCCGCAACAAACAAGCGACCCGAAAATGCGACAAACTTTTTTTTTTTTTTTTTGGTTGTATGGCGAATTATTTACCTACGAGTTGCTTCCACCTGGCTCGATGAGTATTAATTACATCGGGCGAGTTCGGAACGGGTTGAAAACCACCTCGGTCACGAAGGTGCTTCGAAGGCAGAGATATTTGGATCTATCTCATTCGACGCCCCACAGAGATTTGCAGGGTCGTCATGCGAGTTAGATTGTTTAATGTCTGGAAAAATCGTGTTGACAAAATACCTGAAAGGTAACCCAAGAGGATGATATAGTTTATTTTGAATTGAATACATGAACCACTTCGATTGCTATCCTGACTTTATTATTCAGTCATATTACGTTATTTCAAAAATTTAATACATTTAGGTATACGTATATATATATATACTTACTTTGTCATTCAACTATATTACGTTATTTCGAAGTTAATACATTACATTATAAGTAATTATAGATTTATATATATATATATATATATTTATATTTACATGCGATATATATATATATATATATATATATACATATTTAAGAAGGGAAGACACCCATTCGGTATATACTTGTTACCGATCTGTTTTATTGCTTTGTATATTGTTAATATACTTAGATATACATACTACCATACTTATCTATAATGCGTATAAGAAAGTTTAACTACCCACTATTGATTATATATGGCGCTAAACCTAAAATTGAAATTTCCTTTGCACATAGAAACAAGAGTCGGCCTGGGGAACTTTTCAACATAAGGTATAAATGCTATGGCTGGACGGTGGGTGCCAACCACCACCCGTCCACCATTAAGACTTCTTCCTAACGTGCAAGAAACAAACTGGCCGCACCATCCAATTAACTTCACTAAAATTTGCAAATCTTTCTCTGCCCAGCCGCCTACAACACTGAAACGTGTTAAAAAGCACAAGGAGACATTGCACAGTCACCCAGGCCGCGTGGATACAGGCGAGTTTAACAGCGAATTGACTGGCTTTGTCCTTTTTTTTTTATCCTTTTATTCTCTGTGCTGTTCCTGGTGGGTGAGGAGACGAGCACTTCCACCATCATTGGTTGCAGCAGGAGGTGTATGCTTCTGGCGGGGATCAAATAAGATGTGTGCGTAGAGGGACAGTCCGGCGTTTTGAGACCGAGGGAGGCCGACTGGTACGGGCCGCGCACAGGCCGTGTTTAAAATCCCTTTTTTTTTTTATTTGCATTGTATATATGCGTAGGCTGCTGTATTTACAGTGGGCAGAAAAAAAAAGGGGAGGGAAAGACGTGAGGTCCCTAGGCCCTGGCCGCACAACAAGAACAAGCTGTAGCAAGGAGGCCCGTGGCGATTCCAACAAGCAGGTTGTTCAGCTATGTTGTTATTTGCACAGGGTCGAAAACATCCTCAACTCGGAGCTGTTTTAAGTAAAATAACTATGCATCCAGTCGATTAAGGGACAGGTTGTAGAGCCAGGCCCCTTTGGCATTCTAACAAGCTGTTTCCCAGTCGAAGTATCGCTAAACACAGACAGCCATGCTGCCGCGGATAAGTGTTAGAGAAAGAAAGACGAAGATACAAGTCGGTGCAAAGTAAATCAAGTTGTCTATCAGGCATGTTGAACAACACGTCTACCGGATGCTTTTTGTGTCGCCGCTTATTTCCCTCCACACAAACGGGAGCCCGATAAACAATGAAGAGTGCGTGGAAGAATTTCGAGCGGGTAAAACTAAACATAAATAAAGTCCAGGTTCTCAAGCGGTGTAGCTCGTGGGGAAGAACTCCTGGAGGTGATTTGTATTGTTACAGTCATAACAACTTTTAAAGTTTGCAAATAGAATGAAGGCCATCAAATTTGGGAAAATCGACTGTTCTTAAACTATTGTTTTTTTTTTTTTACATATTTGTAAGAGTCTGTTCAGGATTGAATGTTTCTTCAAATTTTGTGTTTTCCCATTTCTGTGTGGATGAATTTATCCATCGATTCGCCCCCCTCCCATTCACACCCACACACCAAAAACGTGAACTGGACTTTTCTTGCCTGAACACGAATGGTTTCCAGTCTATTGCAACACTATTAAATAGGCGACCACAACCCGTCTGTGCAAGCACTGCAACAGTTTAAATGTTCGCTGTGCAATCATTTTTGCCATTTCAACAACAATATAGAATAAAATATGTTATGATATAAATAATATATACATAAAATATAACTAAAGTGGTATGAAAATTTATCTATACATCAATTATACAATATAGATGTTTTAGGAAGCAAATATAAGATTTATACAAAGGATTAAATAAAACATTCTTAGGAAGCAAAAGGACATGTAAATGAGATGAGGGAAAATTTAAGCTTTTGATGTATAAAATTAAGAGTAAGTTATAATATTGAAAGGAGTTTTTTTTTTTTTTTTTTGGTTAAAATTCCCAACACCCTTCAAGAGGGCTCTAAAATTACTTTAAAAGGTTTAAAACAAGAACTACTAACATGTAAATAAGATTAACAACTCATGAGAGGTTCCAAATCAAGAAAGAAAGAGAATAGATAAAATGTCATCCTTTCAACCTTTAATTCCATCTATATTACATGCTTATTATTGGAGTTCAAAAGAACAACTTTCATTCAACATTTGTTACAACACTTTCCAATAAATCTTAGAGCAAGAAATACTATCATTCCAATGCAACTTTCCTTAAAAGTCTTATTACAACATACCCTACTTCATGTGGAATAAATTTACAACAATGGAAGCTAAAGAAAGCAAACAATATTACATTTTTTTTTTTTTCTTTCTCCACTCAAGGTGGGTAATTACATGATATTTTTAACAATGTCAACAACAAGGTTCTTGTGCTCCCAAGAGTTCTTCTTCCATGCTCCAAGTTCCATGAAGATTCAATCACAACCAAGATAGGGGGAGAGGCAACACTCTCCTCCCAACCAAATCTCAATGGAGAAGAGAAGCAATCTCCTCCATTGACCCCCGAGCCCCAAACACAACACAATGAAAGGGTGGTCTCCAACTCAAGGCAACAATACATGCTTCCACAATACAAGTTCTTCACAACATTCAAGCTAAAATAGAAGAACAAGAGACACACAATAACATCAAACATTACACAACAAGGCTTGCATCCAAGCCAACAAGAGAAGGAACTATGGGAATGTTTTCCTTATGCCTCCCAAATGAGATGAGATGCCCATCCAAAACCCTCCACAATAAAACACAAGCCCCTATGACTCTTATGCCTCCCTCAAGTACCCCTTTTTCCTCCCATACTCTTATGCCTCCCTCCTCTTATGGCTCCCTCAAAGACAAGGTAGAATGTAAACATTCCTACCCAAGATGGGCATCCCTCTCAAACTCCCTCCACAATATCCTAATCTACTCTTTTGCCTCCCTCATGAGTATTCCCATAGACCTCTCCTATACTACACAATAAGCATTCAAACCATTTTTCACAATACACCAAAGTAAACATGCTTTTTTTCACAATTTTAGCATAGAAGCAATAATAATATGAAAGCAAAAACAAAGGAGAGGGTTCCCTACCTCTCCATTGGAGAAGCCTAAACCAAGAAACTTGTCCAAGCTCCTTCCCAAATCAATCCAAGCATGCAAGTCCAAAAACTCTCTTTTCTCTTTCTCCCAATTCTTCTCTCTCAAAAATAACAAAGGAGAACTCTTCAACAACACAAAAACAAAGCTCCAACCCCCTCAACAAGAGAGGAAGTTTCAATAAATAGATCAAAGGTAAGGGTGAGGGTGATGTGGCTCCATGTAGGATGCCACATCACACATCCTCAAACCATCTCCCAAGGTCAACTCAAATCCCAAAACACCATAAATGGGTGGTTGGGTTGAATGACAACCCTCTTCCACATTCAACCCTTTCCCATGTGCCTTAAGGCACAATTAAATGCAAAATGAGGAAAATGCACTCCAAAGTCATATTTCCCTTCCCAAAACAATAAATAGCCCCCTTTTTGGATTCCCAACCCATAGATATGGTTGGTAAGGGGTTTTGGGAAGTGTGGGACAAGTTTAACTTGTCCCACAAGTCCCCTAAAATTGCCCTCAATCTCAAATTCGAGATTCTAAGAGCATGGAGTGGTCAACACTCAAAACCAAGCATTCAATACAAGAGGACACACAAGGCTCAAGGAGCCAACAATCAAAATTTATTACACCCACTTGACTTTCCCCAAGGCTTAAAACTAAAACAAGATATTACATTAATCAAACACACTTAACAAAAGTAATTTAACAAAAGACTTCACAAAAGAAATCACCTACTAAATCAAGTAAAACAAGTAATAAAATTCTTACCCCCTTGGTCACATTAGAAAATTTCCCCCACATGGAAATTTTCTCAACACATAAAAGAATAAAGTAACACAATACAATTTACTAGTTGCCTTGACGACCAATGTTGTAACCACCCGACATCCTGTTGTGTTTGGTCCCCAATCCCCCTCATGGTTGTGATCATGCTGTGTTTCCTGCAAAATGCAAAATACCCTCTTCGGCCTTGCGGCCATGTCAAAATATC
Source organism: Taxus wallichiana var. yunnanensis (assembly GCA_018340775.1). Lineage (NCBI taxonomy): Eukaryota > Viridiplantae > Streptophyta > Pinopsida > Cupressales > Taxaceae > Taxus > Taxus wallichiana. The sequence continues at coordinate 1,009,118,408 of CM031239.1, forward strand.
CAAAATAATCATATGCATGAAATTCATTAACATCTATACGTAATTCAATTATCCATTATTCTAGGTCTAAATCACAACTTAATTATGCATTGCATCATTATCCAAAATCATAGTAATGTAAATTCAACAACTACATTCTACTCATCATGGCGAAGAAATCCAATGTTAGAACACATGCAATATATCCATATAAAAATAATATCAGTATCCAATAGTTTGTCCATGAGTCAGTGTAGATCATACTGAAAACAAAATCCAACCGTAATCCAAATGCATCTAATCACAAAACATCATGCTAATCAACATAAGTATAAGCCATGTCCATATCTAAAGTCTGCATAACTCAAAATGATAATCAACTAAGTGTCGTAGGGAAGTGGGCATTAATGTAGATCACACATTGAGAGAATCAAGCTTCTCTTATTTGAATGTCAATGGTTTCCTTAAGGTCTTTGGCAAGGTCAACCTTGAAGACAACACATTATTGGGGTCGAGCCATGTAAAATTTAGGACCTGTCTCTAATGGTTCATTAGTTATTAAACAAATCCCCATAAGGGGATAGGGAGACCAGAAAACTCAACACATGAGGGGATTTTAATATTGGCTTGCTTGAAGACATGAAATTATCTCATCCAATGGGAAAATGTAACCATAATGTTGCGTATGAACCATGATGTTCCATGGTTAACAATGGTTTTACGGTGCTCAGTGTTATTAACATGAAATAGGAAAATATCCTTGGCGATGTTTCGAAACCCCTAATGCTTGAATTCATGTTACTTCTAGTGGTTATAAGCCAATTATTTGAGGAATATTTCAAGGGGAACTCAGCCAAAAATATAACCAATTAAACAAGGTCAAAGAGTCAATCCAATTATGTATGCTTTATCAAATTCATGTACTTTGAGACTAACATCGTGGAAAGGGGTTTCAAAGTTAGAAATATTACCTCGTTGAAGACCTTTAGGACAAATTTCCTGTCCTCTTTGAAAATTATTAGCACTCTTAAATAGAACACGAAATACAAATATTATTTTGGTCTATTTCTTGTTTACTCTATTAAATCGAGAGAATACAATATTTATAAAATAACATTAAACAAATTCTTATTCAAACTCAAACTTAAAGTACCCTATCTCTACTCTTCGATATGGAACCATACTCATATAACTTTCTTCTTCTTGTGTTTTGGGACACATCTCCAATGAAAGTTTATTTCCTACTTCCATTGGAGTACTTATGGCTCATGCAATTTTCCAACAGAAATTTCTTGAGAATGTTCCTAATGTACCTCTCTTGGATAAGATATATTTTCCTCTTCTCGATATCTCTTAAAATTTGAATGCCCAAGAAATAATGAATCTCACCATGATCAGTCATCCAAATTTTTTTAGCTAATCGAGTCTTAAACAAGCCTAACATCTTAAAATCATTACTCATAATGATGGTGCCATCAAAATTTAAGTATAAAATTACTAGAGACTCACCAATATGATTTATGTAGACTTTTGAATCAGCATTGCAACTTACATATCCTTCATTTTGGAGAAACCCATCAATATGCTCATACCATGCTCTTGAAGATTATTTTATTCCATACAATGTTTTCTAAAGCTTGGATACTAACTGCTCCTTTCCTTCTTGTATGTATCCTTCTGGTTGTTCCATGTAAACTTATTCCTTTAAGAATCCATTTTAAAATGTAGTTTTTTATATCTAGCTGACGTACATGAAGATCCAAGGCTACTTCCATTGCTAACATAATCATGATGATGTTATCATGACTACAAGAGAAAAAGTGTCATGATAATACAAACCTGCAATTTGGGTATAACCTTTTTCCACCAAACGAGCCTCATAGCTGTCTATTAATGACCCATTAGACTTGTACTTTTGTTTGAATAACCAATTGCACCCAACCACTTTCCTTCCAGGTAGAAGAATTGTGAGTTTCCATGTCTGATTTTTTATGAACAATTCATATTCAACATCCATTGCTTTCCTCTAATCTGCTGCATAAATACTTTGAATTACTTCTTGAACACTGAGTGGTTCATCAACCTCTACATTAAGTGCATGTGATTTAGATGCCTTTTGAGTGGTCTTTCATAGTCTTGTTGATCTATGAAGTTGTTTCTCTCCTTGTACATCTCTTATGGTTGTGAGGTTACAACTTGTAATGGTCTTACTGGAGTAGAATTCTCATGATCAAATTATTCATTAGATCCAAGATAATAAGGCCATGTTTCTAAATCCTTAGCATTTTCCATATCTATTGATTTGTGTGAAACTAAATTTTTGTCAAAAATGACGTCTCTTTTGACTAGAATCTCATGTGTTATAGGATCATAAAATTGATATCCCTTTGAATTCAAATTGTATCCAACCATTGTACACTTCTTAATTTTTCATCTAGATTCTTTCTTTCTTCATCTGGTATATCTGCATATGCTAAGCAGCCAGAAATTCTTAAATCATGGACACTTGGCCTGCTTCCATTCCATGCCTCATAAGGTGTCTTCTTATGTAATGCAGTAGTTGGCAACCTATTTTGTATATATGTTGCACTAGAGATTGTTTCATCCCAAAAGGCATTATATAATCCACTACTCTTAAGAATGCATCTAGCACTTTCAATAAGAGTCATATTCCTTCTTTCAGTGGCACTATTATGTTGCGGTGAGCAAGGAACAATATACTTTTGTACATAAAATTTTGAAAGCACTTGAGGTATATTCACCCCCATTATCACATCTAAGTTGTTTCAAAGGTTTTCATGACTACTTCTCACCAAGTGCTTTAAAAATATTAAACATTTCTAAGTCACATGATTTATTTTTGATAAAATAAACAAATTTCATTCTAGAATAATCATCAATAAAGGTTATAAAATACCTTGTCCCTTTGTGTGACATTATCTGCATTGCACCATAAATATTTGAATGTACAAGTTCCATTTTCTCTTTAGCTCGTGTTGATCCTTTCTTTGGGAAAGAGAATCTATGTTGCTTTCCTAAACAACATCCTTCACACACTCCCAACTCAACTAGTAGATGTAAATTAAAATCTTCCACAACTTGCTCTAATTTTAATATTCGAAACGAGTGAGTATTTGCATGTTCGAATCTATAATGCTAAAGAACTATATCAGATTTTTTCATTATTTTTTGTTGTTAAAACCACATCAGGTACCACTACATATAACTTGTATATATTTCCATATCTGGTTCCCTTAGAAATAATTAATCCTTCAACATCCTTTAGGACACATTCCTTGTTGTCAAACTATGCAATTATCCCAGCATCGATAATCTTGCTCACTAATAAAATACTTTTTACTAGAGCATGTACATACCATACATTTTGGATTTTCTTATATCCACCATCTGGCATTTGTAATGGGATATCTCCAATTCTGATCATCTCACATTTCCTATCATTTCCAAGATTGATAGTCTTACTTTTGGGTGCTTCTTTATATGCCATAAACAAACCTCTCTTAGGTGTCATATGCTGAGTTGCTCCTGAATCTAAATACCAACAATTTGAAACATAAAAAATTGGGGTTGTGACAACCAAAAACAATTTTTTTTGGTTATTTCTTGAGGTCATGTTAGCTTCAGCATCATTCCTTTTCTTTACCTCTTCTACCCATGCTAACCACTTTCAACATTGTTTCTTAAAATTCCCAGGAGCTCCACAATGAAAGAAATTTCCCTTATTTTTTTCCTCCTTTGTGTCTTTACCATTCTTTGAAATATTGGACTCAGAAGGATGAGATTTTTCATCACTCTTCCTTTTTACTTTTCCCTTATATCCTATTGAAAATAGTGTTGTAGGGTTCTCATCATTCAGGCCCCCTGTCACACCCACTTTTAACACACAAAACAACAATACAAATACCAGGATGATTTTTTTTACTTATGATGCTACTACACAACACCACAAGGCTCTAAGTATAGAAACTCAACAATGCATACGACACTTACCTAAGTCATCGACTCACATAAACACATGACAAAACCATATACATGACGATGCCACACTTTCCCAAATGAACGAAAGCTAGAAAAGACCCAACCAAAAGAAGAAGGGACCCAAGGGATGGAAATCCCTACACACACATTTCCATAAATATATCTTAGTTAGGATTAGAATCCAAGATATTCACTATGCAAGGATAATTTTTACTTTTTCCATTTAACGAGTTCAAAATTCATTCCACAATCAACTTACTGATTCGACCATTTAGGTTAGCTCTTTATCCCTTATGACAATCTCTGTGATTAACATAAGTACTTGCCATAATTCAAAAGCATACAAAGTTCCCCATTCTCTCATTCTTATGATAAGATTATTCTTCTTAAATATTTATCGAATGTTTAAATTTTACCCTTACTACAAAAGTGAATCGACCGATGTCGAGTAATAAATCTTAGGATTAAGGGTGATTTAGGTTCATGATACCTTTTCCCCACAACATTCTTCAATCATGGAATATTTATTTCCCTACCATAGTTAATATAATTCAATCTCTTGTTGAATCCATTCAACATTTCCACACCAAGAAATTTTATATATATATATATATATATATCCATACTGTTTTCTCAAAAATGATCTCACCAACAGCAATTCATAATCTTTATAACACATGAAAATGTTTAATTGAGTTATAAGGACTCTAGGAGTGTCCTTGGTCCTAATCAAAAAACTCATTTTACTCTTAAATGATTGCAATATGGTTTCATTATTAGCATTGCTTTAAAACAGAAGGAGATACGAAATTATTTGTCTAACATCTTGAAGAATTATAAGATTGAAAACATTATAAGCTACACATGAACCACAAGTGATTTGTGTTCAAGGTAAGATCCCAAGAATTGGAATTTCACGATCCCACATGTAAAATTGTTTTTTATTCTTAATTTCGTAAAAATGGCATAACTCAAGCACACCTACACACCTCTAAATTACGTAATGAACTAGCTCTAAAACTCTTACACAAGTTTCTAATCTCCCGAAGTCCATGGAATGTAACATCTTGTTCAGGACTTGGTGACTTAAAGCTTAAGAGCTGATTCAGTCCTTCACTCTACCACAATAATAAGAGAAATGCTTGTAAGAGAAATGCTTGCATTTTCTTCTTGTTTTTACCTTGAGGGAGCCATAAGAGTTGAGGGAGGCATAAGATTGGATGGAGGGATAAGGGGTACTTGAGGGAGGCATAAGAGTTGTTTGGGGTATTGTGTTTTGCATTGGAGGCTTCTAGGTGGCACCCATTCCCATTGGGAGGCATAAGTGGCCTCCCATAGGTCTTACTCTTATGGCTTTCTTGATAAGCCTTGTGACTTTTTGTTTTGATGGTTTCCCTCTTGTTGAGTTGTTGATTCTCTTGATTTGAAGGATTATGGAATGCATGTGAAATGTTATGTTTAGTTATGTAGAAGCTAGTAGTTGCCATGAGTTGGATTTTCTCCCATTGTGATGTGGTTGGGGCTCGGGGGCCAATGGAGAGGATAGCTTCTCTTCTCCATTGGGTATCTTGGTTGGGAGGAGAGCATTTCCACTCCCCTTGCTTTGTTGTGAATCAAGAAAACTATGGAGGAGCCACCTTGTTGATATTTGGAGCATTGGAACCTTGTTGATGACAATGTGAAACCACCATGTATTTTTACCCACCTTGAGTGGAGGAAAAGTGTAATATTGCTTTGTATTTTAGCTTCCATTATTGTAATTTTGTTCCCACATTAAGTGGAATATATTGTAACAAGATGTTCAAGGAAAGTGGTATTGATTTTCATTAGTAAGGTTGTAATGTGGATGGAATTAAAAGTTGAAAGAAAGACAATCTATTTATTCTCCTTTAACTTGGCTTGGAACCTCATATGAGTATGTTGATCTTGTTGACATGTTAGTAGTTCTTGCTTTAAAACTTAATGGAAATATTGTTGGACTCTTTTGTGGAATGTTAGGAAATTTACAAAAAAATATATACATATTAGATTTCATTTTGTTGCTTAAAAGAGAGGTATTGAAAAGTGAGAACATTAGTGCATATTCTCTTCTTGTATTATGGAGGAAAGACTTAAATTTTAAATGGCTTCCAATATGCAAATAAAGTAAATTATGTCCTAGCTCTATTATGTTTATCTTCATTTAAGAAATCATTGAAAATCCATTTGCAAATTAATAAAGGAAATGAAATCAACCTATTTGAAGTCCCATGCAATGGTTATTAAATTGTGTAGAAGGAAATTCTAATGCAAAGACTTTAAACTTATTAAGTTTATTATCCAATACTCCTTAATGCGTAACAAGGATACTAATATTTTAAATAATATTTCATATTAAAGTAGTAATAAAAGTAATGGGCTTACTATTACTAAATCGTATTAATACCATTATACTATTGATGTTTCTTTCATATTAACAAAGGATATTAATCAACCGCAGACCAAACAAAGCTGTGCTAGTTTACACTTAAAACCATACATTCATATCATATAAAACAATTAAAATAACTAGATGATGATACATCTCTCTATAACCACCGTGTATTAAGATTGTAATAAAATACTTGTAGAATGATCATGTATTTGCAAAGCAACTTTGCTCCATGAGTATTCGATGTGAAATAGACCGCCTCTTCCCTGAAACATTCACATTATTTGCAGATAGGTGTGCTTCATGAATGTTCGATATGAAACAGATCCACCTCTATGAGACTCTCTTCTATGAGCTGCACCGTAAAATGAGTATGTTCTTTATAGAAAAACTTTGTAATATTTTGCTCCAGGTCTCCTCGCAACACTCTCTCACTGTCCTTGATCGGTTTTGATAAAATATCTTGAAGGTGAGTCCCGAATTCGAAAATGCATACGATGATACCGAGCAAATAACAACGGTTGGACAGCCTGCTTGGTTTAAGCGCTTAAAAGTTCACTCCTATGCCGCGTCCACTGTTGCTGGCCGTTTCTCGTGTGGGCCGCGGCCTCGGATCCCGCCACACTCACCTCGCAGCACCCGATGAAAGTGGAGGTAACATGCATATTCTTCACTCACCCGTAGCTTCATCCAACAACCACCTTGTTCAACCGCACGGCCGGGAAGAGTTAAGTCGGTTGGGTAGACCAAACGGGGAAGGCGGCGGGGGCGTAAGATCTCCGTATCCTTTTAATGAAGTAAATGTTGGATGCGGCCTTGAGGAGAGGTCAGCACGCAAGGAGGGAGTCATAATGGTTGCCAGGAGTTTGTTGAGTCACCCACCGCCCCAACCATAACATTTAAGCTTAAGTTTGAAATGCTGTACTTTACAAGTTAATGAAAACACGGATAACTAGTTAGGTTAGTTAAGTATTAAATACTATATAATATAATAGTGGCATGACAGTAAAACATAATTTTCATATAATATCATACTAGATATAAATAAGGAATTATGTATAACTAAACATATAAAATCATACAATGCAATAAAATAAATTAGTGCCAAGTATATATCGTAATGTGTAATTCCTTTATATATATACATATATATATATATATATATATATATATATATATATATATATATATATATATATATATATATATGTATAATACACACACACAAACACACACATATATATATATATTATAATGTATTAAATCGGGAGCGATAATAATATAACTGGATAATAAAATAAAAATAAAAATTGAGTGGTTAGTGTATTCACTTCAAAATAAATTATATCATACTCTAGGGTTAACATTCAGAAATATTGTTATTACGATATTATCAGACATTAGACTAATTAACTCGAAGGACGACCCTTCTTATCTTTGTGAAACGTCGAATGAGATAAAATTAAACATCATTGACCTTGAAGCATTATCGTGGATTTGTTGTAGTTTCGAGCTGTGTATGCGGACTCACCCGCAAAAAAAAAAAAAAATTTAGTCGCATTTTCGGGTTGAATGTTCATGGAAGCAAGTTCTCGCTCATCGCCATTGTCGTTTTTGTGGCTTTACATCCACCCCATCCTTTCTCTTCCCTCTTCTATAAAATTAGAACTCCTTGCTTTGTTTTGGGTTGTTGAATATTTTGCATACTTCCTTTTGGGTGAATTTTTCTTTGTGTGAAGCTCTTACTTTTGGAAGGAGATTGGAGACCCTTGCATGCTTGTTGGTTGTTAATTTTGACTGTATTTTGGCATTGGAAAGCTTACTCTTTTGGAACTCGATAACTCCATCATGGAGAGGTAAGAGCTTGGCTCTTGAAATACTCTTTTATTTATGAATGTACATGTTATTGTGTGAATGTTTTAGCATGTTTGTGAGTTTTTGGGTAGAATGCCTAGGAATGGTGTATGAGAAGACTATGGAGTACTCTTGAGGGAGGCATAAATGCTTTAGGGGGTATAAGTGTGGAGGAGGTGCGATTGGGTTCCACCTTATAAAAAGAAATATCTTGCATTTCTTTACTGTTATGGGGTGCCATAAGAGGTTTGGGAGGCATAAGGAAATGTGAGGAATAAGGGGTACTTTGGGGAGGCATAAGGGCAAGACAGGGTTTGTACCCATTTCCCCTTTAGGAGGCATAAGTAGCATCCCCATAGTTTCTTACTCCTTTGGCTTGCTTGATGAAGCCTTAGTATTGTTTTGTCATGTGTTAATGTAGTTGCAAAAATACATTACGGGTTTTGACTGTGTTTTTATTTTGAAATGTGCATGTTGAAAGATTGTATTGTGGTGTGGAAGCCTGTTGTTGCCATGGGTTAAAATACATTTCTTATTACTTTTCGTTAGGGTTTGGGGCCAATGAAGAAGGATGGCTTCTCCTTTCATTGGATGTTTTGTTTGGGTAGAGATCATTTCCTTTCCTCTGTCTTTGTTGTGATCAAAATTGGAAAAATGAGAAGAATGTATGTTGTTGTTAGAAGCTGAGGAAAGATAGTTTGAGGTCCCTTGTGAAATAAAATTTCATTGTAACCTTCCCACTTGAAGTGGATGATCTTGTAAATATTGTAATGGAAAGATGTTGTACAGATTTGCAAGTGAAATTTGAAATGTAAAATGTTATACTTTGTATTTAGTTTAGAAAGAATCATACGTGCTTGGTATAATGTATTTTGTAATCAAATGGAAAGGAAGTTGTAAGTTGTCTTTTTAATCAATAAATGAATGTACTAATTTTTTCAAATTGCATTGTTGTATTTGAATCTAATTATTTCAATGTATTGGAATCTCTCGCTTAAAATAAGAAAATATGTATGAAGGATAGTGTAGAACTCTATCTTTGAAATGTGAAAATAATTAGAAATCGACTTTGTATTCGGATTTTAAATGGTTTGATTAAATCACTTAAATGTATTAGACTAGAATGGAAATGAATCTCCATACTTGGAAGGTGAAAAATGATAAATAAATCCTTTAGAAATTGATCTCTGTTTTGTATTTCATCCTGGCAAATAATTTATCTAAAATGAACAATTTGAACCTGCAATTCAAGAAATAAAAATGAAACATTAAAATTGAACATGCTATGATGTAAATGAATTCAATTTGGGATAAAACACTTAAGGAAATCTTTCAAACATTGCAAAATCGGGCTCAATCCATTTGCAGTCCCTCTTGCTGTTAAAAGTTGTAAAATTGATTTACAACTCAATCAAACCAATCAAATCTGGTTTTCCATCCTAAAAACATCCTAGAACAATCCTCCATGTCTGTTGGACATGATGAGTGAAGGAAAGAATCAAATTTTTAACAAATCCTTTAAGTCAAAATTTACAAGCTCGCACAATATAAGTTTGAAGGCCGTTTCCTTAAAATTGACCCCTTAAAATTTATCAAAATCTAAAATTAATGATTTCTGTGCAAAGAGGACGTCGAGATCTTTCTAGAAAGTCCTCGTTTTCTCAAAACCGAGCTTTTATAAAAAGTTATGTCCTTTTACTTCATTTTCCCCACGGACCCCCGCCCCACTTTTCCCCTTGTCGCCTTTCATAGGGTGAAAATTCGAACTTAACCTTTTTTAAAAAATTTGGGAAAATTTTCCAACTTTTCCCCGCCGCTTTGTCGTCCCGTAGCCAATCAGAAGCTGCCATGTGGCCTTACAAGGCAACATGAGGCGCGGAATCCGTTTTGACCTTAGTGTTTTAGAAAAATTTTGGGAAAATTTTCTAGTTTTCCTCCGCTGCCCACAACTAATGGTAGGATGATACGTAGTAGCCCTAGGCATCGGCGGAGGCATGGAACATTTTGTAACTTTGAAACTTTAACTTTTTGGTTTGGTGAAAATCCCAGAGTTTCCTTGGCGCCCCACGCCCCGCAACCAATGGAAGGCTGATGCATAGCAGTCTTAGGTGACAACGGAGGCACGAAACGTTTTATAGCTTTGAACTTCTTACCCTTAAAATCTTAAAGTCAAAAATCTCTCCAACAGCCTGACTTCTAGCAAGAATTTTCTCATGCCGACACGTGTCCTCTTCGGACCCACGGCGCGTGGAGGCAAATTGTGCTTTTACCCGAAAAGGAAAAATGCCAAAACTCTTCCCGCTCCACCGACCGCGCAAGAGAAAATTTTCACCCTTGTGTCTGCTGGCCCATCCTTGGGGAAAATTTTCACCCCAAGGCCCACCGGCCCATAAGTTGAAAAATATGAGGAGTTAGGAGGACTTCTTTATATCATTGGAAAATTTTGAATGCCTTAAGTGTGAGAAAATCAAGTTGAAACTTTAAGCCTGTTAGAGAGTGGGTATGGTGAGGAATTTTCCCTCTGAACCTAATTGAAACTTCTAACCCTAAATTTTGGACCTTATGACCTCTAATAATTGTTAATAAAAGAAAAGTATGTTCTAGTAGATTAGAATTGTTCGGAACTTGTTAGTGATAGTTGTTGTCTTATAACATGGTTGTAGATTCTTTTAATAAAAAAAATTATTCCATAATTTTTCCCTAACTAACCCTAGGTTGTTTCTTGGGTTTTTAGTGGGTTGTTTTAGTGGGCGTTACACTCGGTATCAGAGCAGTGGTTCAAAATCTTGGACCATTGGGCACACTAGAAAAATGGAGACATGAAACTTAAACCTAGCACACTTTTAAATCTAGAACACAATTTAGTTAGAAATTATATAATTTTAGTAAACATGGAAATTGAATAAAACTTAGAAAAATGAACTAACTCTCTCCTTGGTCTCAGTACGCGGGGGTGCAGATGGGATGAGAGGCCTTTTCACATAGACCTAGACTTACCACCACTAGTCATGTTGTAGCAACCATCCTACCCCAGATTTTGCAGACTCTTCAGGATGTTAATGCCGTTATACGCAGAGAATCAGTAGGAGGACATACATCAAGACATGATAGAGCCCCTTCCATTGAGGGTTAGGTATCTCCTCGACCGGCGAGGAGTATAGAGGAGAGAACTCCCATGCGAGAGTTAGCTAGGGTAGAGTCACACAAATGGGACAGGGTGACCGACTTTGAGAGCATAGAGAGAGTTCTCTGAGCCCTAGTGTTAAGGATGAGCATGCAGAGAGACCTAGAGGCCATTAGACCATAGCTGCAGATCACATCAGGGAGATCCTGAATCTTTGACCATCACATTATTCTGGTGACGTAAGTGGATTTTAGTCAGAGGCCAGGTTGGTGAGCTTGAGCGGATGCTTCAAGCTCTGTCCTTGTTCTAGCAACACAAAAGCTCATGTTACGATCCATCTATTGAGGGATGGATCTGGTGTTTGGTGGAGCACAGAGGAGCAGAAGCTCCATGTTGATTTTGAGACAGTTACCTGGGAGCTTGAGGAGCATTTCAGGAACATATATTTGTCATAGAGGTTCATACAACAGTGGATAGATGAGTTTAATGACCTCCATCAGGCATCACTCACAATGGTTGAGTATAACAGTAGATATTGGATCTACTCAAGTATGTTGGTTATATGCATAATGAGCAGGTGCGGATTGACAGGTTCATATGGGGCCTGAATCTAGACATTGGAGGTGCAATGCGGATCCATTGTCCATAGAAATTAGCTGAGGTCATCGAGAAGGCCTATATAGCAGAGGAGAGTCGGGGAAAGACTCAAAAGGCTAGAGACCGAGTCCGGAGCCGCATACAGTAGATGCAGGACAACAGATCGAGGGGGTCAATACCTCTTCCTCATGGTGGACAAGGTTCAGCACAGTCATCTTTTAGACCACAACAGTAGCAGTAGTAATAGTAGTCTCACCCACCTTATAGACCTCCACAAGATTTGATGCACAGAGAGGACGGAGTATGGGGCCTCCTCCTAGGGGTCCCATCAGGACACAGGGTGCCCAGAGAGCTCACTCAGCAGGAGCTCACCAGTAGAGACCTCAGCAGACCGCAGCCAGATCATCAGGATCCACACCACAAACCTCAGAGTACCGACTGGAGGGCTACACAGGGGAGAGGATCAGGAGGGTGTTTTGGTTGTGGTGTTACTGGGCATTTTTGGAGAGATTTCCCACATAACCCTAATAACAAGGGTAAGACACAGATCTCATAGCTACTGTTGGTGATATGGGGTGCAGTCATAGGATGTATGCAGCAGTCGAGAACCATCAAGAAGAGTGTTAGAGTACAATTATTGAGACTACAGGTAGCATTGGTGGTATTCCTACCTGTATCTTATTTGATTCTAGTTCTTCTGATTCTTTCATTGCACCATCTTTAGTAGAGTGATGTAGGCATGTGGTAGTTAGGCAAGGTCATAGTTGGGATGTTGAAATGGCTTCTGGAGCCAAGATCTCTGTAGACTCCTTAGTTAAGGAGTGTGTGGTAGATTTGGGACCTTTTGTCACTACCTCGGATCTCTGTATACTTCCTTTGGGCTCTTATGGAGTCATTTTGGGTATGGATTGGGTATGGATGGATTGGTATTTATATTTGTAAATCATTTCTTATTCTCCGCTTAAAGAATAGCTAAGCTGAAAACATTTGAAAATAGATTTCAATTGTTGTGTCGTTACGTTATCTTCAGAAATAGTCATGGCGTAACACCAACGAAGTTAAGGTTACTTGAGAATCATTTGATTTGAATTATGACGAACTCACTCTTCTAATTAAATGGGGTTTGCGCAGGATCAGATGTCTTATCCATCACAAGGTTGATCTTAATTACGAAAAGCCGAAATGCTGGTCGATACTGAATTTTAATGGTGAGTTCATGGTTGACACATAGCTGAAACTGGTTGCGAGACATGATATTCATTCAGTTTCAAGGCTAACTCTGCAGCTTGACATGGAGGTAGGGATTTTTCTCCAAACATAACAGGGAGAACCTCTTGCCATGTCCAGCTCCAGAGGTAGCCTAGAAATTGCACGAGTCTCATGATCATGGCCCTACGTTACTCAAAATTCTGACAACAAGAAACTCAATTCGAAAAACACAATAGAAATTGAATATGAACCTTGTTATCTACTGGACAGCGTTCCAAGCATCCTAAAAAGGACATGCCTTCTCATGAGATATTGTATGCTATTTCCATACATACGGATCCCTGCAAATGCAGCCTCGGTCTTCACCATCTAAAATTTGTATTTAAGGAAAGATGAATAATTACCTTGCAGTGATAAAATACAATAGATATAATACCGGTCTAGCAATATATATAGACCGCAGTGTGTGGACAGAATTGATAGGCAAGCAGAAAAACAAACAAACATCGGAAGAGGCGATGTAAATTTCAAGTGAAGAAGTTTCTCGTTCGCATCGTACGATCGTTTCATGCTCGTAAAAACCACTAGCAGGGTGTTCCCATGAAATTTCATACACGCGGTTAACCTCACAACTTTCCCTCTCTGACGAGTGAAAAACTCAGAAAATGAAAGATTCAGAATGTTTGGAGAGTTCTAGGGTCAAATTTTCCACTCTTTCTGCGTAACCAGAGGTTTGCAACACTTGGTTTTCTTCTATGTTTACCACTGCTTGATCAATACAATTTAAATCTTTGTATAGGAGGAGGATTTGGTTTTTCCCTCTCCACCGGGGCAGGTTTTTGTTTGAATAGTATACGCCAGTCACTAGATTTCAAATGCAAATTTCTTGTACGTTTCCACGGAGGACGTATTAGAGGGAGCATGCTCGCTGTTCACCACACGGCCTACTGTAGTTACATATGCTATCTTTGATTTTCTAGTCTTTGTAAGTGTCGTCTCACTTACTCTAACACGGAGCCCTTCCTTATTAGTCGATGAAAATATATCCATGATTTGTAATATTTCATTGAGGATGACAATATGCAGCAAACCAAACACCTCGTAGCGAACGATTGGATTTGATCTGAGATTCCTATTACAAACATTAAAAAATGATATATTAAAAAAATTAAAATGTAAAACAATCCTCTTCCAAGAAGCATCTACCTTATAATTCCTTCCCGAAAAAACCTCGCAGCTTCAAACTATTTTGTACACTCACGTCATTCAATTAACTCTATATTATTAAATGTAAACGAGATATATTACCCATAAGACAATAATGTTAATAACTGACATCTATGAAAGATGGTATAATACTCTATGTACACCTTAAGGGTTAATTCCACTTACTTTCCTAATAATAATTCTCAGAATATTCTATTTTTTATTTTTTATTTTAGAATATCAGACAATACGTGGATAGTGTCCTCCTTCCACTCACTACTCTATTTTATCTAACTTGATTCCTACACTTAACTTTAATGTCAAAAAAAGTGAGGTGAATTATTATGTATTTCAAGGTAATTTGGAAGTATCCTCTTGGTTTTGTTTCCACTTTTATTTGTCAAAAAAAATGTTGGCTATTGAAATCCCTCACCAACATCTTTAAGAACAATATAATGGATTCTACTGAAACATACCATATTGCCACTAATATCTTAGTACATTGGAAGCATCCTGCTATTAGTTTACTAACAGTATTTACTTTTAAAATGATATGCACTTCTATACATTCACAGATGCAATGAAATTAGTAAATAGATGGAAAATGAGCTCCATGGAAAGGATGCCTATCCATCTTGCAATGTGTCATGTATCTGACATTTTTTGTTACTTCAAATTGTAGAGTACCTCCAAGAATATCGATGATCTATTACAATTGACTTCTTCATGACAACAAACAATTTCTCTTTGGAGCACATTTAATGATGACTGAAGTTGAAACTCTTAAAATCGTTCACATGCCCTTCTTAAGGATTAGACATGACATATAGAGCATTTATTACAAGATAATCCCTCCCATATTGACATCCTTCTATGTATTTCCTATGAAAAACTTAATCGTACTTCTCAAACTGATCCTTACGTAAATTTTAAAACATAATTTAATGTACGTAGATTTTATTTATTTATTTGATGGGAAAAATTTATTAATTAAAAATATAACAAGGAAGCCCAATTCAATTATTGCTTAGGGCGCTAATAGCCTTTAATTCTAGCAATGATTGATGTTGTTACTACCACTCAAAATCAAGTTCCCAATGTTAAAGGTTTATAATACTTTTAAAAACTAATTTAAAATTTAGGGAATAATATATCCATTCGCACCTCAAAATAGTTGGATATAGTCATTGTTGTTTGCAATTTCCATACTTGGAGCTTCTCACTTACTCACTTGTACTAATTTTGTAACTATTATAATTAAATGATCTTCAAGAGTTTTGATTGTGTTACAAATATATTTATATGTTTATATATTTTAATGAAATTTGTGAAACAAAGACATTAGATTGTGGATTTTTTAGTGTTTATCAATTTAAAAATTGTCATAATAAACATGAATTATGGTCTATTTTTTTGTACATATGCTCTCAAACATTATCCATGTATCTAAAAACTTAGGGGTTTTAAAACATAGTAAGAAAAGGGATGGGTTGATAATTAGGTATTGATATAGGTCCCTTTTTTTAAAAGTAATAATTCAACATGTATTTTAAGTGTTGTGGTTCAATGGTTGCTTATAAGTTGTATGATCAGTGTGGCAATTGATTGCAGATATTCACCAAATGGGTTTGTTGATAAAGTTTTAGAAATTTACGAACAAATACAATTTCCAGGGATAAGACCAAAATCATAACCTTTACCAACATCCTTTTAGTTTGTATCAAAATGAGAGCTTTCAAAAATAATCTAAAAGTATACATAAAATCATAATTTGAAATGGATTTTTTTTGGCATTTTTTTCTGCTGCAATGTGGAAGTATATACACTACATGTGATTTTTTTTGCGAAATTCCTGAAAGAGACATGGGATCTTGGAATGCTATGATTACAAAACGGATTTTTCGAGATGAAAGACCTTCATTTTTTTATTTTAAATTTCAATTTGTAGCTGTAACGTATGTCTCCACAATCTTTTCTAACATTCTCAAAGCAAGTACCAAACTATTAAAACCAAACTATTAAATTTATAACAAGGAATGGCCATCCATGGAAAAATAATAGAAATCATATTTTTATTAGATGTTGTAGTTGCAATTTTATTTTTATAATGCCTCAATATCCATCTAACATAAAAGTACTACACTTTGGCAATGCGTGCAGAGAGTGCAAGCAACATGGAAAATTGATGTTAATTAAGATCAAACGATGCCTCCATTGAGGCGAATAACTTGGCCATTAATCCACTCTGCCTCGTCGGTGGCGAGGAATGACGCCACTGCAGCAACATCCTCCTTCTCCCCAAGCCTTTCAAACGGGGATTCCATCGCAATGGCTTTAAGCAATTCCGGGCTCTTTCCTCCAGAAACGGTTCCGTCACGATGCCACCTGGGGCAATGCAATTAGCAGTAATTTTGGTTCCCCTTAATTCCTTGGCCAAAATTCTGGTCATGGTCTCCACGGCAGCATTAGTGGCGGCATAGGCTCCGTATCCCGGTTTGACTGTCCCGACAAGTGAGCTGCTGAGATTTATAATGCGACCGCCGCCGCCACGCATGAGCCTGTTGGCGGCTTCCTTGGAGCACAGAAACACCCCCTTGCAGTTAATGTTGAAGGTTCGATCCCACTCATGCTCTGGTGTATTTGCGATGAATGGAATGCTGAGATCGAGCACGCCCGCGTTGTTCACGATTATGTGGACACCTCCGAACGCTTGCTCGGCTGTGTCGAACAGTTTTGTAACCTCGGAAGAGTTGGAAACATCGGCCCTGAACGTAATCGCTCTCTTTTCATTAGTACCATTGCTATTTATCACGGAAGCCACTTCTTCTGCTTTTTGTTGATTTCCCACGTAGTTGATGACGAGTTTAGCTCCCTTGGCAGCCAAGTGAAGGGCAATTTCCCTCCCAATGCCTCTGGAGGCGCCTGTCACGATGGCTACACGCCCTTCCAAACTGCCTCTATTCTTCTGCTCTGTCGCCATTTCTCTTTCTATTTGGCGTTCTTTTTTAAAGTTTTTGCTTGATCAAAAGACGATGTTGTTATGCAATGGTTGTGTGATCTTCCTTATATAAGCACCTCAAGGGAAGAACGTCAATATTATGTAAGCACTGACCTCATAATTTTATATTTATAAGCACATGTAGACTAAAAGTCATTAATTGGAGGAGCCACCAAGTCGTCAAACTTGGCTGAAGTGAAGAACGTCAATATTATGTAAGCACTGACCTCATAATTTTATATTTCCTACGACATTTGGATTTGAATATGGTACTTTGAACAAAATTAAACTCTCCATCCTCTTTTAATATCTTCGAAAATATTCTTTATCTGCCCCTCTTGAATGATCCCCATTCGGGGTGGCTATGTGCGAGGGGCCGTGTTCTATCTCCCTTCGACGCTTTGTACTGTTTTTAGCACTCCTCTTTCTTCTTCCTTTCGCGTGTTTCTCCTTCCTCTCTCATCTTCTCTTCTGCACTCCTTCTTTGTTGTAGGGTGGGGGCCCCAACCCCTCCGATTCATAGCTCCGGTCAAAAGCGTTTATCAATCAAATATATATATATATATATATATATATATATATATATATATATATATATATATCTTCGAAAATATGTATAGATAAAGGCATGATCGAGATTCGAGAAGCGTTGAAAATGAACGTCACTAGGAAAGGAAGAGTTTGGCTTCCACGTGTCCCCTCCAAGGTTAATCGTAACATTAGAAATTGCAAGAAGTGGTGAAATAGAGATGTTGATAGGGTATACAACATGTTTCAGCAAGCAAAGTAAGATGTAGAAAGGAAACGTAAAGAGGGGTAGTTATTGAAGAGCTTGTGGGAAGTCTAGGCGCTCTTGTTGTTTTCTCTTCTACTTTTTTAGTTATAGACCGATAGGCAAATTTTTGTACCATTAGCATGAGAAAAGTATTTTAATGAGCAGGTTGTTATAGGACTAGACTTTGGATGTTGTCATGAAAGTAAGGTCTTGTCGTTTTGTACGTCCAATCTTTAAAGTTGTAGTGTGCAATGTTAGACCTTGAGCTTTGTAGATTGTCAAATCCCACACCATTTTCAAAGGAAGATGTATACGAGTGCCACTTGAAATCGATGAGAAAGGGACATAAAATGGATGCGACGCAATAATCAATAGTTCCTAAGAGAATTATAGTTTTCTTTTTTGAGGCACCAATGTCATTAGTACACTTAGTTCATTTTGAGAGGGCGCTAAACCATTTCTTAGGGAAATTGTCTATGGATTTCCCTGCAAAATAGGAAGTGGACATTCCAACAAGGTCCAACATAGTTTTCAAACGTGAAAAACAAAAATGAAGGAAATTTGTAGGGGGATGCATTGAAGAATTTAAATTTCATGAATATTAATATTGGAGGAGGAACATGGGAGATTAAGAAAGAGATTGAGGGATGATAAATCTAAGAATGTGGAAAATGTTGTGGGAACCAACACGAAAACCTTTTATTCTAGAACTATATGGAACATGTGTGAAATTGTTAATACTTAGAAGGAGAAAGGGGTTGCAGTATGTACGTTATGGAGGGAACATATGTGGTCGATAAATGCTTCCAAGAGAAACTTAACAAGTTTGAATCCCTTAAACTCTACATGTGTTAGATAAGGAAACATAATGTTTATATTTCCTTATGTCATTGATTTCATGAGAATTTATTATTAGAGTTTCTCAATAGTGATTAGGGTTTCCCCTCATCAGCGGTCTTGATGATGTTGTATTTCAATGAACTCTGAAACAAAACCTTAAAATCTCATATCTGCAATGCATGCTACGCATAATTATTAAGATTCACTTTTGGAAATGCCTATTAACATGATTAATGTTTGAAGCATTGGAAAAAGAGTAACTTAAATCTCAGAGGACCATCAATACAAAGAGCAATGCATTTTAATACCAAAATAAATGCAAATAAAATCACAATCTTCAATGTTATCACAAAGCCAAGAGAAGTGCATGGAGGAGAGGAGGCAATCACCTTACAATTTTTTGCAGAGGAGAATGAGTCAAAACAGATTTTAAAAGGTACATTCCAAGGCAGAAAGAGGAACACAAAACCTTATATGGGACCTCTTATCCTAAATGAAAATCTCTTTTAAATAGATAAATAAAGAGCAAGATTTTTGATTGATTGAGACCACTGTCATATGGGAATCTTGCATCCAGCTATGTTGTGAAGCAGACTCAGATCGAGTGGTGATTTGTGCATAAATAATGGAGGACACTACAAGAGGAGTGCGAGAAATTGGCATTAGTGTCTTGTTGTTGGTAGTACAAGTAATTTGGAAGAGTTAGTGGAAGAGCTTTCTTCATTGGCACTAATGGGGTGATAAGATGTAATATTAGGTTTGGCAGAACTACATGAAATTTTTTCTTATTAGTAACAGTGGTCCAATCATCATTTGAATCTTGTTTCATTTTATCGTGTGACACTTGGCAAGAATCGGCCATTAGAGGGAATTCACAATTCATATGATCTAAGGCTTGACATTAAAATCAATTGTTTGGCAGATTAATGTAGATCACACATCGAGAGAATCGAGCTTCTCTTATTTGAATGTCAATGGTTTCCTTAAGGTCTTTGGCAAGGTCGACCTTGAAGACAACACATTATTGGGGTAGAGCCATGTAAAATTTACGTTGTCTCTAATGGTTTATTAGTTATTAAAAAAATCCCCATAAGGGGATAGGGAGACCAGAAAACTCAACACATGAGGGGATTTTAATCTTGGCTTGCTTGAAGACATGAAATTATCTCGTCCAATGGGAAAATGCAACCATAATGTTGCATATGAACCATGATGTTCCATGGTTAACAATGGTTTTACGGTGCTCAGTGTTATTAACATGAAATAGGAAAAAATCCTTGGCGAGGTTTCGAAACCATTAATGCTTGAATCCATGGTACTTCCAGTGGTTATAAGCCAATTATTTGAGGAATATTTCAAGAGGAACTCAGCCAAAAATATAACCAATTAAACAAGGTCAAAGATTCAATCCAATTATGTATGCTTTATCAAATTCATGTACTTTGAGATTAACATCAGGGAAAGGGGTTTCAGAGTTAGAACAATTACCTTGTTGAAGACCTTCGAGACAAATTTCCTATCCTCTTTGAAAATAATTAGCACTCTTAAATAGAACACAGAAATGTAAATATTATTTTGGTCTATTTCTTATTCTACTCTATTAAATCAGAGAATACAATATTTATAAAATAACAGTAAACAGATCTTCTTATTCGAACTCAAACTTAAAGTACCCTATCTCTACTCTTCGACCTACCTATAGAAAACATTAACAACACATATACATATCATCTAATGTGATGTCTAATACAAAACATTATTCACTTAATTGTAACTACAAACTCGCTAAATATTCAGCTAATATTTTTGCATGCCTGACACTTCCACTTAGCCAAATATTTGTCAATCAAGTTGTATCACATTGAATCCTTCTTTGTAAAACTCTAAATTATTTTTTAGTAATGCCTTTGTCAATGCATCTGCCACCATCATTTCAGTTTCACCGTACTCCATTTTGATAGTGTTGTTCTCAATTTGTTCACAGATGAAATGATATTCTATCCCTATATGTTTAACTCTCCCATGATATTTTGAATTCTTTGTCATGGCTATGCAACTTTGGCTGTCAGACTTTAATATTGTCATTTGGGACTGAGTAACCTTGATGTCCTACAACAATCTTCTCAACCAAATCAATTTTTTTTCAACTTAACATGTTGTTATATATTCTACTTCTGCACTGGAGAGAGAAACAGTTCATTGTTTGTTACTTTCCCACGAAACGACATCTCCACTAAGGATAAAATAGAACCCTAAAGTTGATCTCTTACTATCAATGTCCCCCACCCAATCTGCATCACAATACCCTATAAGTTGCAAATATTTTTTTAAGCTCCCATTGAATCTTATTCCATATTTTGTTGTTCCATTAAGATATCTAAAAAATCTTTTAACTGTTTCCCAATGTTATGGTCCAGGATTCCTAGAATATTAGCTCACAATGCTTATAGCATGTGCATTATCAGGTCTGCTAGAAACCATTGCATACATTAGGCTCTCAACAACATTCTGATATGGAACCATACTCATATAACTTTCTTCTTCTTGTGTTTTGGGACACATGTCCAATGAAAGTTTATTTCCTACTTCCATTGGAGTACTTACTGGCTTGCAATTTTCCATCAGAAATTTATTGAAAATGTTCCTAATGTACCTCTCTTGGATAAGATAGATTTTCTTCTTCTCCATATCTCTTAAAACTTGAATTCCCAAGAAATAATGAATCTCACCATCATCAGTCATCTTAAATTTTGTAGCTAATTGAGACTTAAACAAGCCTAACATCTTAAAATCATTAGTCATAATGATGGTGCCATCAACATATAAGGATAAAATTACTAGAGACTCACCAATATGATTTATGTAGACTTTTGAATCAGCATTGCAACCTACATATCCTTCATTTTGGAGAAACCCATCAATACGCTCATACCATGCTCTTGAAGATTATTTTATTCCATACAATGTTTTTTAAAGCTTGCATACTAACTGCTCCTTTCCTTCTTGTATGTATCCTTCTGGTTGTTCCATGTAAACTTCTTCCTTTAAAAATCCATTTTAAAATGTAGTCTTTTATATCTAGCTGACGTACATGAAGTTCCAAGGCTACTTCCATCACTAACATAATCATGATGATGTTATTGTGACTACAAGAGAAAAAGTTTCATGATAATTAAAACCTACAATTTGGGTGTAACCTTTTTCCACCAAACGAGCCTCGTAGCCATCTATTAATTACCCATTAGACTTATACTTTTTTTTAAATAACCACTTGCACCCAACCACTCTCCTTCTAGGTAGAAGAATTGTGAGTTTCCATGTCTGATTTTTTATGAACAATTCATATTCAACATCCATTGCTTTCCTCCGATCTGCTGCATAAATACTTTGAAGTACTTCTTGAACACTGAGTGGTTCATCAACCTCTACATTAAGTGCATGTGATTTAGATGCCTTTTGAGTGGTCTTTCGTAATCTTGTTGGTCTCTGAAGTTGTTTCTCTCCTTATACATCTCTTATGGGTTGTGTGGTTACAACTTGTAATGGTCTTACTAGAGTAGAATTCTCATGATCAAATTATTCATCAGATCCAAGATAATAAGGCCATGTTTCTGAATCCTTAGCATTTTCCGTATCTGTTGATTTGTGTGAAACTGAATTTTCATCAAAAATGACGTCTCTTTTGAATAGAATCTCATGTGTTATAGGATCATAAAATTGATATCCCTTAGAATTCAAATTGTATCCAACCATTGTACACTTCTTACCTTTTTCATCTAGATTCTTTCTTTCTTCATCTGGTATATGTGCATATGCTATGTAGCCAGAAATTCTTAAATCATTGACACTTGGTTTGCTTCTATTCCATGCCTCATAAGGTGTCTTCTTATGCAATGCAGTAGTTGGCAACCTATTTTGTATATATGTTGCACTAGATATTTTTTCATCCCAAAAGGCATTATATAATCCACTACTCTTAAGAATGCATCTAGCACTTTCAACAAGAGTCATATTCCTTCTTTCAGTGGCACCATTATGTTGCAGTGAAAAAGGAACAATATACTTTTACACATAAACTTTTGAAATCACTTGAGGTATATTCACCCCCATTATCACATCTGAGTTGTTTCAAAGGTTTTCCTGACTACTTCTCACCAAATGCTTTAAAAATATTAAACATTTCTATGTCACATGATTTATTTTTGATAAAATAAACAAAGTTCATTCTAGAGGAATCGTCAATAAAGGTAATAAATACCTTGCCCCTTTATGTGACATTGTTTGCATTGTACAAGTTCCATTTTCTCTTTAGCTCGTGTTGATCCTTTCTTTGGGAAGGAGAATCTATGTTGCTTTCCTAAACACCATCCTTCACACACTCCCAACTCAACTGGTAGATGTAAATCTTCCACAAGCTGCTCTAATTTTAATATTCGAAGCGAGTGACTATTTGCATGTTTGAATCTATAATGCTAAAGAACTATATCAGATTTTTTCATTATTTTTTGTTGTTAACACCACATCAAGTATTGCTACATATAACTTTTATATATTTCCATATCTGGTTCCCTTAGAAATAATTAATCCTTTAACATCCTTTAGGACACATTCCTTCTTGTCAAACAATGCAATTATCCCAGCATCAGTAATCTTGCTCACTGATAAAATAATTTTTACTAGAGCATGTACATACCATACATTTTGGATTTTCTTGTATCCACCATCTGGCATTTGTAATGGGATATCTCTAATTCCGATCGTCTCACATTTCCTATCATTTCCAAGATTGACATTCTAACTTTTGAGTGCTTCTTTATATGCCATAAACAAACCTCTCTTAGGTGTCATATGCTGGGTTGCTCCTGAATCTAAATACCAACAATTTGAAAGATAAAAAATTGGGGTTGTGACAACCAATAACAAATTTTATTGGTCATTTCTTAAGGTCATGTTAGCTTCAGCATCATTTCCTTTTCTTTACCTCTTCTACCCATGCTAACCACTTTCGACATTGTTTCTTAAAATTCCCAGGAGCTCCACAATGAAAGAAATTTCCCTTATTTTTTTCCTCCTTTGTGTCTTTACCATTCTTTGAGATATTGGACTCGGATGGATGAGATTTTTCATCACTCTTCCTTTTTACTTTGCCCTTATATCTTGTTGAAAAAAATGTTGTAGGATTCTCATCATCTAGGCCCCCTATCACACCCACTTTTAACACACAAAACAACAGTACAAATACTAGGATGATTTTTTTTTTGACTTATGATGCTACTACACAACACGACAAGGCTCTAAGTATAGAAACTCAACAATGCATAAGACACTTACCTAAGTCATCAACTCACATAAACACATGACAAAACCATATACATCACGATGCCACACTTTCCCAAATGAAGAAAAGCTAGCAAAGACCCAACCACAAGAAGAAGGGACCCAAGGGATGGAAATCCCCCACACACATTTCCATAAATATATCTTAGTTACGATTAGCAATCCAAGATAATCACTATGTAAGGATAATTTTTACTTTTTCCATTTAACAGTTCAAAATTCATTTCACAATCAACTTACAGTTCGACCATTTAGGTTAGCTCTTCATCCCTTACGATAATCTCTGTGATTAACATAAGTACTTGCCATAATTCAAAAAGCATACAAAGTTCCCCATTCTCTCGTTATTATGATAAGATTATGCTTCTCAAATATTTATCCAATGTTTAAATTTTACCCTTACTACAAAAGTGAATCTGACGTGATGTCGAGCAATAAATCTTAGGATTAAGGGTGATTTAGGTTCATGATACCTTTTCCCCACATCATTCTTCAATCACGGAATATTTATTTCCCTACCATAGTTAATATAATTCAATCTCTTGTTGAATCCATTCAACATTTCCACACCAAGAAATTATATATATATATAATATATATATATATATATATATATATATATATATATATATATATATATATATATATCCATACTTTGTTTTCTCGAAAAATGATCTCACCAACAGCAATTCATAATCTTTATAACACATGAATGTTTGTTCAATGTGTTATAAAAATGATTTTTATTAGGACCAAGGAATCTGAGTTAAACATTTTCATGAGTTATAATGACTCATGTGAGTGTCCTTGGTCCTAATAAAAAAAATCATTTTATTCTTAACTGATTGCAATATGGTTTCATTATTAACATTGCTTTTTGAAAATGTGACTCAGTGAGAAGGAATAAAATCAATTATTTGTTTCTAACATCCTGAAGAAGTATAAGATTGGAAACATTATAAGCTCCACATGAACCACAAGTGATTTGTGTTCAAGGTAAGATCCCAAAAATTGGAATTTCACGATCCCGCATGTAAAATTGTTTTTTATTCTTAATTCCATAAAAAGGGCATAACTCAACCACACCTACACACCTCTAAATTACGTAATGAACGAGCTCCAAAACTCTTACATAGGTTGCTAATCTCCCGAAGTCCACGGAATGTAACATCTTGTTCAGACTTGATGACTTAAAGCTTAAGAGCTGATTCCCTTGAGGGATCCATAAGAGTTGAGGGAGGCATAAGAGTGGATGGAGGGATAAGGGGTACTTGAGGGAGGCATAAGAGTTGTTTGGGGTATTGTGTTTTGCATTGGAGGCTTTTAGGTGGCACCCATTCCCATTGGGAGGCATAAGTGGCCTCCCCATAGGTCTTACTCTTATGGCTTTCTTGATAAGCCTTGTGACTTTGTTGTTTTGATGGTTTCCCTCTTGTTGAGTTGTTGATTCTCTTGTTTTGAAGGATTATGGAATGCATGTGAAATGTTATGTTTAGTTATGTGGAAGCTAGTAGTTGCCATGAGTTGGATTTTCTCCCATTGTGATGTGGTTGGGGCTCGGGGGCCAATGGAGAGGATAGCTTCTCTTCTCCATTGGGTATCTTGGTTGGGAGGAGAGCGTTGGCACTCCCCTTGCTTTGTTGTGAATCAAGAAAACTATGGAGGAGCCACCTTGTTGATATTTGGAGCATTGGAACCTTGTTGATCACAATGTGAAACCACCATGTATTTTTACCCCCTTGAGTGGAGGAAAAGTGTAATATTGCTTTGTATTTTAGCTTCCATTATTGTAATTTTGTTCCCACATTAAGTGGAATATATTGTAACAAGATGTTGAAGGAAAGTGGTATTGATTTTCATTAGCAAGGTTGTAATGTGGATGGATTTGAAAGTTGAAGGAAAGACAATTTATTTATTTTCCTTTAACTTGGCTTAGAACCTCATATGAGGATGTTGATTTTGTTGACATGTTAGTAGTTCTTGCTTTAAAACTTAATGGAAATATTGTTGGACTCCTTTTGGAATGTTAGGAAATTTACAAAAAAATATATACATATTAGATTTCATTTTGTTGCTTAAAAGAGAGGTATTGAAAAGTGAGAACACTAGTGCATATTCTCTTCTTGTATTATGGAGGAAAGACTTAAATTTTAAATGGCTTCCAATATGCAAATAAAGTAAATAGTGTCCTAGCTCTATTATGTTTATCTTCATTTAAGAAATTATTGAAAATCCATTTGCAAATTAATAAAGGAAATGAAATCAACCTATTTGAAGTCCCATGCAATGGTTATTAAATTGTGTAGAAGGAAATTTTAATGCAAAGACTTTAAACTTAGTAAGTTTATTACCCAATACTCCTTAATGCGTAACAAGGATACTAATATTTTAAATAATATTTCATATTAAAGTAGTAATAAGAGTAATGGGTTTACTATTACTAAACCATATTAATACCAATATACTATTGATGTTTCTTTCATATTAACAAAGGATATTAATCTGAACCGCAGCCAAACAAACTGTGCTAGTTTACACATAAAACCATACATTCATATCATATAAAACAATTAAAATAATTTAGATGATGATACATCTCTCTATAACCACCGTGTATTAAGATTGTAATAAAATACCGGCAGAATGATCATGTATTTGCAAAGCAACTGTGCTCCATGAGTATTCTGATGTGAAATAGGCCCGCCTCTGCCCTGAAACATTCACATTATTGCCAGGAAGACTGTGCTTCATGAATGTTCTGATATGAAACAGATCCACCTCTATGAGACTCTCTTCTATGAGCTGCACGGTAAAATGAGTATGTTCTTTATAGAAAAACTTTGTAATATTTTGCTCCAGGTCTCCTCGCAACACTCTCTCACTGTCCTTGATCGGTTTTGATAAAATATCTTGAAGGTGAGTCCCGAATTCGAAAATGCATACGATACTGAGCAGATAACAACGGTTGGACAGCCTGCTTGGTTTAAGCGCTTAAAAGTTCCCTCCTATGCCACGTCCAGCCTGCTGCCTGGCCGTTTTCTGTGTGGGCCGCGGCTCTGGATCCCTGCCACACTCACCTTGCAGCACCCGATGAAAGTGGAGGTAACATGCATATTCTTCACTCACCTGTAGCTTCATCCAACAACCACCTTGTTCAACCGCGCGGCCAGGGAAGAGTTAAGTCAGTTGGGTAGACCAAACAGGAAGGCGGCGGGGGCAGAAGATCTCCGTATCCTTTTAATGAAGTAAATGTTGGATGCGGCCCTTGAGGAGAGGTCATCACGCAAGGAGGGAGTCATAATGGTTACCAGGCATTTGTTGAGTCACCCACCGCCCCAACCATAACATTAAAGCGTAAGTTTGAAATGCTTTACTTTACAAGTTAATGAAAACACGGATAACTAGTTAGGTTAGTTAAGTATTAAATACTATATAATATAATAGTGGCATGACAGTAAAACATAATTTTCATATAATATCATACTAGATATAAATAAGGAATTATGTATATCTAAACATATAAAACCATACAATGCAATAAAATAAATTAGTGCCAAGTATATATCGTAATGTGTAATTCCTTTTTACATACATACATACATACATACATACATACATACATATATATATATATATATATATATATATATATATATATATATATATATATATATATATTATAATGTATTAAATCAGGAGATAACGTAATATAACTGAATAATAAAATAAAAATAAAAATTGAGTGGTTAGTGTATTCACTTCAAAATAAATTATATCATACTCTAGGGTTAACATTCAGAAATATTGTTATTACGATATTATCAGACATTAGACTAATTAACTCGAAAGACGACCCTTCTTATCTTTTGTGAAACGTCGAATGAGATAAAATTAAACATCATTGACCTCGAAGCATTATCGTGACTGTTGTAGTTTCGAGCCTGTATGCGGACTCACCCTGGAAAAAAAAAAAAAAAATTAGTCGCATTTTCGGGTTGAATGTTCATGGAAGAAAGTTCTCGGCTCATCGCCGTTGTCGTTTTTGTGGCTTTACATCCACCCCATCCTCTTCTCTTCCCTCTTCTATAAAATTAGAACTCCTTGCTTTGTTTTGGGTTGTTGAATATTTTGCATACTTCCTTTTGGGTGAATTTTTCTATGTGTGAAGCTCTTACTTTTGGAAGGAGATTGGAGACCCTTGCATGCTTGTTGGTTGTTGATTTTGGACTATATTTTGGCATTGGAAAGCTTACTCTTTTGGAACTCAGACAACTCCATCATGGAGAGGTAAGAGCTTGGCTCTTGAAATACTCTTTTTATTTATGAATGTACATGTTATTGTGTGAATGTTTTAGCATGTTTGTGAGTTTTTTGGGTAGAATGCCTAGGAATGGTGTATGAGAAGACTATGGGGTACTCTTGAGGGAGGCATAAATGCTTTGGGGGGTATAAGTGTGGAGGGAGGTGCGATTGGGTTCCACCTTATAAAAATAAATATCTTGCATTTCTTTACTCGTTATGGGGTGCCATAAGAGGTTTGGGAGGCATAAGGAAATGTGAGGAATAAGGGGTACTTGGGGAGGCATAAGGGCAAGACAGGGTTTGTACCCATTTCCCCTTTAGGAGGCATAAGTAGCATCCCCCATAGTTTCTTACTCCTTTGGCTTGCTTGATGAAGCCTTAGTATTGTTTTGTCATGTGTTAATGTAGTTGCAAAAATACATTCTGGTTTTGACTGTGTTTTTATTTTGAAATGTGCATGTTGAAAGATTGTATTGTGGTGTGGAAGCCTGTTGTTGCCATGGGTTAAAATACATTTCTTATTACTTTTTGGTTAGGGTTCGGGGGCCAATGAAGAAGGATGGCTTCTCCTTTCATTGGATGTTTTGTTTGGGTAGAGATCGTTTCCTTTCCTCTGCCTTTGTTGTGATCAAAATTGGAAAAATGAGAAGAATGTATGTTGTTGTTCTGAAGCTGAGGAAAGATAGTTTGACAGTCCCTTGTGAAATAAAATTTCATTGTAACCTTCCCACTTGAAGTGGATGATCTTGTAAATATTGTAATGGAAAGATGTTGTACAGATTTGCAAGTGAAATTTGAAATGTAAAAAGTTATACTTTGTATTCAGTTTAGAAAGAATCATACGTGCTTGGTATAATGTATTTTGTAATCAAATGGAAAGGAAGTTGTAAGTTGTCTTTTTTAATCAATAAATGAATGTACTGATTTTTTCAAATTGCATTGTTGTATTTGAATCTAATTATTTCAATGTATTGGAATCTCTTCTTAAAAGAAGAAAATATGTATGAAGGATAGTGTAGAACTCTATCTTTGAAATGTGAAAAAAATTAGAAATCAGACTTTGTATTCTGGATCTTAAATGGTTTGATTAAATCACTTAAATGTATTAGACTAGAATGGAAATGAATCTCCATACTTGGAAGGTGAAAAATGATAAATAAATCCTTTAGAAATTGATCTTTGTTTTGTATTTCATCGTGGCAAATAATTTATCTAAAACGAACAATTTGAACTTGCAATTCAAGAAATAAAAATGAAACATTAAAATTGAACATGCTATGATGTAAATGAATTCAATTTAGGCTAAAAAAACTTAAGGAAATCTTTCAAACATTGCAAAATCGGGCTCAATCCATTTGCAGTCCCTCTTGATGTTAAAAGTTGTAAAATTGATTTACAACTCAAAAACCAATCAAATCTGGTTTTCCATCCTAAATACATCCTAGAACAATCCTCCATGTCATTGGACATGATGAGTGAAGGAAAGGATCAAATTTTTAACAAATCCTTTAAGTCAAATTTTACAAGCTCGCATAATATAAGTTTGAAGGCCATTTCCTTAAAATTGACCCCTTAAAATTTATCAAAATCTAAAATTAATGATTTCAGTGCAAAGAGGACGTCAAGATCTTTCTAGAAAGTCCTCGTTTTCTCAAAACCGAGCATTTTGTAAAAATTTATGGCCTTTTTACTTCATTTTCCCCATGGACCCCCCGCCCCACTTTTTCCCCTTGTCGCCTTTCATAGGGTGAAAATTCGAACTTAACCTTTTTTTAAAAATTTGGGAAAATTTTCCAACTTTTCCCCATTTGGTTTTGTCGTCCCGTAGCCAATCGAAGCTGCCATGTGGCCTTACAAGGCAACAACGGAAGCGTGGAATCCATTTTGACCTTAGCGTTTTAGAAAAATTTTGGGAAAATTTTCTAGTTTTCCTCCGCCACCCACAACTAATGGTAGGATGACACGTAGTAGCCCTAGGCATCGGCGGAGGCATGGAACATTTTGTAACTTTGAAACTTTAACTTTTTGGTTTGGTGAAAATCCCGAGTTTCCTTGGTGCCCCACGCCCATGCAACCAATGGAAGGTGATGCATAGGAGTCTTAGGTGACAACGGAGGCACGAAACATTTTATAGATTTGAACTTCTTACCCTTAAAATCTTAAAGTCAAATTTCTCTCCAATAGATTGACTTCAGCAAGAATTTTCTCATGCCGACACGTGTCCTCTTCGGACCCACGGGCGCGTGGAGGCAAATTGCGCTTTTACCCTAAAAAGGGAAAAAATGCCAAAACTCTTCCCCGCTCCACTGACCCGCGCAAGAGAAAATTTTCACCCTTGTGTCTCTATTGGCCCATCCTTGGGGAAAATTTTCACCCCAAGGCCCACCGGCCCATAACTTGAAAAATATGAGGAGTTAGGAGGACTTCTTTATATCATTGGAAAATTTTGAATGCATTAAGTGTGAGAAAAATCAAGTTGAAACTTTAAGCCTATTAGAGAATGGGTATGGTGAGGAATTTTTCCCTCTAAACCTAATTGAAACTTCTAACCCTAAATTTTGGACCTTATGACCTCTAGTAATTGTTAATAAAAGAAAAGTATGTTCTAGTAGATTAAGATTGTTCGGAACTTGTTAGTGACAACTGTTGTCTTATAACTTGGTTGTAGATTCTTTTAATAAAAAAAAATTATTCCATAATTTTCCCTAACTAACCCTAGGTTGTTTCTTGGGTCTTTAGTGGGTTGTTTTAGCGGGAGTTACACTCGGTATCGAGCAATGGTTCAAAATCTTGGACCATTGGGCACACTAGAAAAATGGAGACATGAAACTTAAACCTAGCACACTTTTAAATCTAGAACACAATTTAGTTAGAAATTATATAATTTTAGTAAACATGGAAATTGAATAAAACTTAGAAAAATGAACTAACTCTCTCCTTGAGTCGTGCAGCAGGGGTGCGAGATGGGATGAGAGGCCTTTTCACATAGACCTAGACTTACCACCACTAGTCATGTTGAAAGCAACCATCCTACCCCAGATTTTGTAGACTCTTAGGATGTTAATGCCGTTATACAAGAGAATCGGTAGGAGGACATACATCAAGACATGATAGAGCCCCTTCCATTGAGGGTCAGGTATCTCCTCGACCCAACGAGGAGTATAGAGGAGAGAACTCCCATGCAGAGTTAGCTAGGCGAGTCACCACAAATGGGACAAGGTGACCAACTTTGAGAGCATAGAGAGAGTTCTCTGAGCCCTAGTCTTAAGGATGAGCATGCAGAGAGACCTAGAGGCCATTAGACCACATTGCAGATCACATCGAGAGGAGTCTGAATCTTTGACCATCACATTATTCGGTGACGTAAGTGGATTTTAGTTAGAGGCCGGGTTGGTGAGCTTGAGCGGATGCTTCAAGCTATCGTCCTTGTTCTAGAACACAAAAGCTCATGTTACGATCCATCTATTGAGGGATGGATCTCGGTGTTTGGTGGAGCATAGAGGAGCGAAGCTCCATGTTGATTTTGAGACAGCTTATTACAGGAGCTTGAGGAGCATTTCAGAACATATATTTGTCATAGAGGTTCATACAACAAGTGGATAGATGAGTTTAATGACCTCCATCGGGCATCACTCACAATGGTTGAGTATAACAAAGTAGATATTGGATCTACTCAAGTATGTTGGTTATATGCATAATGAGCGGGTGTGGATTGACGAGTTCATATGGGGCCCGAATCTAGACATTGGAGGTGCAATGCGGATCCATTGTCCATAGAAATTATGAGGTCATCGAGAAGGCCTATATAGCAGAGGAGAGTCGGGAAAGACTCAAAGGCTAGAGACCGAGTGCGGAGCCGCATACTGGTAGATGCGGGACACGAGATCGAGGGGGTCAGTACCTCTTCCTCATGGTCGATAGGGTTCAAGACACAGTCATCTTTTAGACCACAACAAGAAGCAGTAGTAATAGTAGTCTCGCCCACCTTATAGACCTCCACAAAGATTTGATGCAGAGAGGACGGAGTATGGGGCCTCCTCAAAGGGTCCCATCGGGACACGAGTGGTGCCGGAGAGAGCTCACTCAGCAGGAGCTCACTAGTAGAGACCTCAGCAGACCGTAGCTAGATCATCAGGATCCACACCACATACCTCCAGAGTACCGGGAGGGCTACACAGGGAGAGGATCGGGAGGGGTTTTTGGTTGTGGTGTTTCTTGGGCATTTTGAGAGATTTTTCACATAACCCTAATAACAAGGGTAAGACATAGATCTCATAACCTACTGTTGGTGATATGGGGGGTGTGGATCATAGGATGTATGTAGGTGGTCAAGAACCATCGGGAAGAGTGTTAGAGTACAATTATTGAGACTGCATGTAGCATTGGTGGTATTCCTACCGTATCTTATTTGATTCTAGTTCTTCTGATTCTTTCATTGCACCATCTTTAGTAGAGTGATGTAGGCATGTGGTAGTTAGGCAAGGTCATGGTTGGGATGTTGAAATGGCTTCTGGAGCCAAGATCTCTGTAGACTTCTTAGTTAAGGAGTGTGTGGTAGATTTGGGACCTTTTGTCACTACTTCGGATCTCTGTATACTTCCTTTGGGCTCTTATGGAGTCATTTTGGGTATGGATTGGGTATGGATGGATTGGTATTTATATTTGTAAATATAAATATACCCACAATGATCTCTAAAAAAAGGGCACTCATGATAACTATAATTAGCAATTGTTATAAATTTTAAAGGTAATTTATTATTTTTAATTTTATTTGGTTATAAATAGAGACTTTTCCTATTATAATGTAGATAGATTGCTTTCACATAAATTTACGCCTATAGAACTTTTCTCAAGTACGATAAAACTTTTTCCCCCTTTTCTTGTTATGTATCAATTCAATAAGGAAGAATTTATTAAGTAAATTACTTGTTTTCGCGCCTCCACTACATGTTAATATTTTAGAAGAAATTTTTGAGTTAAAGTATTGAAAAAACAATACATTCTAGGAATTCGATCTATTAAGTAGAAAGTGTATTTTATGTCGTGATGTTTAGTGACACACATGAAACGGCTCCAAAACATCAATCTTACCTATATTGGAGGAAAAAAAAAAAAACCTTTCAAATACAAATATTAAAACCATCTCGATGTGGATTTCTAAATCCATTTCTTATTCTCCGCTTAAAGAATAGCTAAGCTGCAAACATTTGAAAATAGATTTCAATTGTTGTGTTGTTACGTTATCTTTAGAAATAGTCATGGCGTAACACCAATGAAGTTAAGGTTACTTGAGAATCATTTGATTTGAATTATGACAAACTCACTCTTCTAATTAAATGGGGCTTGGCAGGAACATATGTCTTATCCATCACAAGGTTGATCTTAATTACGAAAAGCCGAAATCTTTGGTTGTTACTGAATTTCAATGGTGAGTTCAAGGTAGACACATAGCTGAAGCTGGTTGCGATACATGATATTCATTCAGTTTCAAGGCTAACTCTGCTGAGCTTGACATGGAGGTAGGGATTTTTCTCCAAACATAACATGGAGAACCTCTTGCCATGTCCAGCTCCAGAGGTAGCCTAGAAATTACACGAGTCTCATGATCATGGCCCTACATTACTCAAAATTGGGTGACAACAAGAAACTCAATTCGAATAACACAATAGAAATTGAATATGAACCTTGTTATCTAATGGATGAGCGTTTCAAGCATCCTAAAAAAGACATGCCTTCTCATGAGATATTGTATGCTATTTCCGTACATACGGATCCCTGCAAATGCAGCCTCGGTCTTCACCATCTAAAATTTGTATTTAAGGAAAGATGAATAATTACCTTGCGGTGATAAAATACAATAGATATTATACCGGTCTAGCAATATATATAGACCGCAGTGTGTCGACATAATTAATAGGAAAGCAGCAAAACAAAACAAACATGGAAGAGGCGATGTATATTTCAACCGTCTTTGGTGCAAAAGTTTCTCGTTCGCATCATATGATCGTTTCATTGCTCGTAAAAACCATTAGCAGGGTGTTCCCACGAAATTTCATACACGCGGTTACCTCACAACTTTCCCTCTCGACGAGTGAAAAACACAGAAAATGAAAGATTCAGAATGTTTAGAGAGTTCTAGGGTCAAATTTTCCACTCTTTCTCGTATGTAAGGAGGTCTGGAACACTTCGTTTTCTTCTATGTTTACGATTGCTTAATCGTACAAGAAAATCAATACAATTTAAATCTTTGAATGCAATTTTTCCTCTCCATAGGGAAGGTTTTTGTTTGTATAGTATACTCCAGTCACTAGATTTCAAAAGGGAATTTCTTGTACGTTTCCATGGAGGAGGTAGTAGAGGAGCATGCTCACTCTTCACCCACCACTGACATTGTAGTTACATATGCTATCTTTGATTTTCTAGTCTTTGTAAGTGTCGTCTCACTTTCTCTAACACGGAGCCCTTCCTTATTAGTCGATGAAAATATATCCATGATTTGTAATATTTCATTGAGGATGAAAATATGCATCAAACCAAACACCTCGTAGCGAATGGTTGGATTTGATTTGATATGATTTGATTTGTACACGAGTTGCCTAATGGTGAAGAACATGTGCTCTTGAAATAGAGGTCACAAGTTCAAATCCTGCAGGGGGTAGGGTATGTACGCCTTGTTTGTAGCAAAGTTAGTTGCCTCCTGCACGTGAGTACAAGGTAGTCCCATATGCTATAAGCCGCTTGTAGACCCAAAACAGCCGCTCGGCATCGTGGACTGTAAAAACCATTATTATTATTATTATTATTATTATTACAAACATTTAAAAATGATATATTAAAAATTTAAAATGTAAAACAATCCTCTTCAAGAAGCATCTACCTTATAATTCCTTCCCGAAAAAACCTCGCAGCTTTAAACTATTTTGTACACTCACGTCATTCAATTAACTCTATATTATTAAATGTAATACCCATAAGACAATAATGTTAATAACTGACATCTATGAAAGATGGTATAATACTCTATGTACACCTCTTAAGGGTTAATTCCACTTACTTTCCTAATAATAATTCTCGAGAATATTCTATTTTTATTTTTATTTTAGAATATCGGGACAATACGTGGATAGTGTCCTCCTTCCACTCACTACTCTATTTTATCTAACTTGATTCCTACACTTAACTTTAATGTCAAAAAAAGTGAGGTGAATTATTATGTATTTCAAGGTAATTGGGAAGTATCCTCTTGGTTTTGTTTCCACTTTTATTTGTCAAAAAAAAATGTTGGCTATTGAAATCCCTCACCAACATCTTTAAGAACAATATAATGGATTCTCATGAAACATACTTTATGTAACGCCCGAAAAAACGACGCCACGCTCACAACGGTGCCAAACAATGGAAAATGCGACAATTTTTTTTTTTGAGACGGTTGCGTTTGCATACTGAGTTGAACTAAAAGCTTGATCCGTAATGCTTCGGGAACGAAGGTGATTCAAGGTTAAGGATATTTAAATTCATCTCATTCGACGTTTCACAAGACGGAAAGGAGGGTCGTCTTTCGAGTTGCTTTGTCTAGTGTCTGGTGATACCGCAATAGCAGTGTTTTTCAATATTAACCCTAGAGTAGGGTATAATTTGTTACGAAATGAATAACCTATCCACTCGATTTTTATTTTTGTTTAATTATCCATTTACACTACGTTATCTCATAAATTTAATACATTATGTTATATATATATATCAAGGAATCATACGATAAGATAAATACTTCAACATTATATTACTACATTGTATGTCTTTATGTATTTAATTGTACATAGCACCTTATTTATATTAAGTTTGTTTATTATAAGAAGGTTGTATTATGTGTCACTAATATTTTATATAGTGATTAACACCTAACCTAGCCTATACAGCTACACGTACTCCTTCAGTAGGATAACACATATAAAAGTTTACGGTTGGGGCGGTGGTCTCTCCAACCAAGACAAAAACAAACTCCAACTGGCCAATTTCACCCTTAATTTGATTTGATTTGAAAACCCACGTCTCGAAGCGGACATGACCCCGTCGTCTCTCTCATGCATCCCATCTGCCCACGCATTAAGAAGGACGTTATTATGGTGGTTGCGGGTTAGAACTCCAGGCGCGTGTAGCAGAAGGGACGCTGTTTCAAACGCGGCGAGGTTCAGCACTCCGTTGGTTAATCTCTTTGAACGCCTCAACCACTCTGGTTGACCAACTATATTTGTAATATGTTCATCATCGAATGCACCATCAAATTGGGATTTCGCTGATAAAGTGCGTAAGTTGCAAGTTTTATTGGGACAGTGATAATAACAAAGTCACCCTGATCAAGAATTACAGCTCGGCCGCGTGGACAGCAAAAGGGAGACTGTAAATGGTCAGGGCGAATTCCTCCGTTTTCATTGGGTGCTGCATGGTGTGGGCGGGGCGTGGAGTGCTCAACAGCGAGCAGGCTGTCCAGTTATGTTGTTATTTGCTCAGAATCGATTGCACCCTTCATCATAGGTTCTGTCTTTTGGTAAATTCTTCTCAAACGATTGAAGACAGAGGGGACGTCTACACAGCTCGGCCATAAAGTTGTCTGTTCAGGCGTATCTACTGAAACGTATCATCATTTTTATTTTTATTTTCATATTATGAGTTATCCTCTTAGACACGATTTAAGGGTGTTTGACTGGTCTGATTTTGAAGCTAACTTTACATTTGTTTGGGCAGTGGCGAGACCTGCCATGCAGCTTGATGTTTGTGAAGCTAAGACCATTCGCAATGTCCTAAACTGTAAAAGAAAAACGTTTAAAACGTCTGTAGGCATTGCTACAATTTTAGATATTCGTTGTGACAGTCATGTGTAAGCTCTAGTAACTAATTCCAACAAGCGAAGTGCATTTGTTCAACTATGTTGTTATCTCTATAGTGTTGTCCACTCAAAATTTCCGCTACGATAAGAGTAAAATTTCAAAATTTTGAGTTTAAGTGTTTTTCTCTAAAGTGCCTAAGTCGTGAAATTGAAAAATCTTTGTTTTGGGTCATTTTGTGTGATTTTCGGGCTGTCGAACTTTTTGTCCCAAGCTGTCCCAAGTACGAAAGTGCACTCTGTTCCCGATCGGTGAAATACCAAGTTATCAATTTTGGGCCCGTTGGAAATTTTTGTCCCAAGTGTCCCTAAACTTTTTGTGCGAGTTGTTCCGATTTCGCCGAACACCCGAACGCGTACTACGCACTTTCATGCCTCAAATGTCCCGAGTTAAAAAGTGTGAGCTTTCCAATTTTTGGCGAAACTCCCGTGTCGCGTACTTGAACTCCTTGTCCCAAATCGAAAAATGCAATTTGTTCCCATTTCCCTGAATCACCAAACGCGCGCACTCAGAAACTTTTTGTCCCGAATGTCCCAAGTCGAATGGGCCCCCACTGCCCAATTTCGGCCGAATCACCCGAACCGCGTACTCGCACATTTTCGCCCCAATCGTTCCAAAATCATTTGTGCATTCTCTCCTGTTTCGCCCGAATCGGCTAAGCGCGTGTTTCGCGCATTCGCTCACATGTCCCAGCGTACAAGTGTCATTCACACTTAGTTTTTTCCGCTCACTCGAGTATGATGCTATTCAAATTGGTGGTTGTGTATTCAATGCGCATGAAATTCATTCCTCTCTCCAAGCGGCTATATAATGAGCATTTCCCCTTTGCATTTTTCGCATTGCTTCCATGCTATCTTTGCTCGAACCCTTGCAATTTGAAAACCTGTGCAAATATCCCCTCCCTTTGCAAATTCCTTCCCGAGTCTAGGTTGCAGCTCCGAGACTATCAATATGAAGATCAAGTTTCAGGGACAGGAGCAAATTTCTCCGCTTGAGTCTGCTGTTAGCAATATTGGGGACAGCGAAGCTCGTCATCTCGACTTCGGTGATTTTTGGGCAAGAATGGCAGATGCAAACCCTACACCAATAGCACAAATGATTCATGATAGCGGTTTGGCTTTTGCCGGTGGTTTCCCAATCTCAGTACAGTGTGCTGATACGGTGCTTTCATGCGGAGCTCACTTCGACCCCGCTTCGAGCGAATTGACAAATGTACATGGAGAACTCATTGCCAAGCTGGACGCTGCCGCCATTGGCGCTGCTCTGAGGATTCCGGAGTTGGACAATGCTATAGTCGTCTCCCGGGATCAAGCACAGACCCTATTCGACCAAGACAGCGACAAATACAAGGCGCGAGTGGCGAAGTCTTGGTTGAAGAACCCTAAGAAAGGTGCTTCTCACCTAACCAAAACCCTCTTCCGAGCAGATTTCAATGAGGAATTGTCAGACTTCATAATCCTGCTGGCTCGGGTTATGGGTTTGCCCTCCACCAATGAGTTTCATTTCTGGATGTGCCCGCTCATCAGCATGGTGTGCGAGGGAACACAAAACATCAACTGGGCAGAGATCATCAGTATGAATTTGGCGGAGCAGCTATCCAACGTTCAACAAACAAAGAAGTTCTATATGACTTCATATCTGATGTATACCCTAGCAGCATCAAGGCAGTGGTTTGGTTTCTCCTATATAGATGCACACAAAGATGATCCAGTGTATGCCTATTGCCCGATTCACCACGGAAACCAGCAATCGAATTTCGAAGAAGGGTCAATGATGCTTTCAACATGTGCGTGGTCGATTGCTCGAAGGTGATACTGCTAGAAGGTTTTCAGATGAAGCCATGAACCTGATATCGCAGTATGGAGCCTATTTCATCCAATTCAGGAAATTTTCCTATATCAGGCTTGCTGGCTATGAAAGCACTCCTCTACGGCTTCCCATGTTCTGCAATGATAAAATGGCCTTGATAGAAATATGCAGGCAACTAGACAAGTTGCACAGAACTTGCAGAGACAAGAAGATTTCTGGCTTGCACTTTCCCATCTCTCTGGGAAACTACACATGCAAAACAGCTCTGGATGCTCAGAACATAGAAAGAGCCCTGGTCCCTATCACTGTTCATTTCTTCAAGCCAAGAACCTGCTTTGACTTGAAGAAGTTTATTGAACAGAACATCAAGATAATCTATCATCATAGGCGAATACGGAAGACTCTTTGGCTGAGGCAATGCGAGATGATTTGAAGCCGAGGAGAAGGCATTGTGGCAGAGTTCTCCCTATAATTGATTCGAGAACTCAGAGTGTGCAAGTTCTAAAGGTCTCTAGGATGACGATTCTGATCTATACTCGTATGAGTATGAAAATGTGATTAAGCACACCCCTCACGGAGGACCTTGATTGGAAGAGGAAAGAGAGAGACGATCATTTGAGATTCTTGCTCGGTCCTGAAAGTCGGGACTAAGGTGCAGTTGATAAGAAGATCCGAGAATTCAAGAGGCACTCAGGAGAATCCAGTTCCAAGGGTGACTCGACACCAATAAGAGAGGCATCAGTTCCAAGGTCTGAAACACTAATGCAAACCCCTCCTGCCTCATCAACACAAGGACCTACTGAATCTACTCCCTCTTCATCTACCCAGGTATATAAGAAGAAACTCAAAGAAGTAAAGAAGGAGCCTGCAGAGAATGACCCTCCAAGAAAACAGGCAGAGTTGCCTATAGGGCCAGAGAACATCATTGTTCTCAGTGAAAGTGAAGAAAGTGAGATGCCAACTCCTGCAAATGTTCCTGAAGATCCAGCAGATAAGGACAAGGAGGTCCAGAGCACTGAACTTCCAGGTGCTACTGATTCTTCTACCGCCATTGCCTCCAGTGCTCTACTCACATCTCAGCTTGAGTCAACAGCTGCGCAGACCCTGAGTGTCATGAGCTCCCTGTCTCTTGGTCCCCTTGCTTCTCCTGCAGATTCTTCTTCCTCTTTTGCTTGGGTGCAACCTTTGGTTGACAAAAGGAAGAAAATCCTCCTCTCAAAGCTTGGGACCGAATTTCGATGCTGTTGCAGCCTTGTTGGGCACCACTCCTTCTCGTGCCAAGAAAGCCAGAACTACTTCCAGAATAGTGTCTGATGCCCAAGGTCAGCAATTCTTGGAGGTTGCTAAGCCTACTGATGAGACAAATCAGAATCGAGACTTCTTGGCATCGACTTGGAACTTTCAAGAATCCCTATGGGAGAGTCTACTCCACGAAGGTGAAATTCACAACCTCCAGAAGCTTGATCACAAGAGTCATTGGAAGGGTAGAGAAAGGGCTGCAAACTATTGAGCAGGTTGGAGGAACAAGCCCGGATTCTCACGAGTTTCATCAAGTCTCTTTTATCTAAGGATAAAGTCTTGGACCCTACCCCATTGACTACTCTTCCACCTCCTGTAATTCTAAGCCGAGATGAAGTGCAAAGTATCAAAGATATGCACAAGTATTCTGTCTATGGCAGAGCTATTGAAGCCATGGTGGATGACATGCTTGTTGCTTTGGATTAAACTTCATCAATGAAGCTTTCAAACTCCACGAAAAGGTGAGTAATGTGCAACTGAAGCTCTCCTCCACTATCAATACCATGGATAAAGAACTAAAAATCTGGAGCAGTTGTATAGTAGACCTTCACCTTATGGGATAGACAGATGAGAACATCTTACTGGCGAATAAGATTTTTGATGATGCTAAGGACAATCTATCAAAATCCTGGGTCTACAGCGTGGAGTGGAAGATCAGAGTTTTGGAGGAAGCTTTGGGAGAAATGAAGAAGCTTTGGCGAGAAGGAGAAGCTTTCAAGAGACACTGCATTTTTCTTTGCTTTGAGGATATACATTGTCATCTTCGGGATAAAAATTCTGGTGTTCCCCTGTCCTTGCAAGAAATCAAAGCTCGGTTGAGCTTTTGTCAAAGATAATCTATTCAAGGAAAGCTCCATCTCTAAGGAAAAGATGAAGGAAATTTGTTCTCTTCAATCTGCCATTGAAGAAGCAAATAAAGATTATCATACTCACGTCGAGTTTGATAAAGAGATGGAGAAGTGTCTGCGGGATTTTGGACTCGGTCTGTAGCCAACACGTTAGTTCCACGTGGCGAGACATAGGCTGAGGCATTGAAGAAATTCGAGGCGGCGGATTACGAAGATAGTGGGTCCCTCCCGATGGTGGCCACTGTCTCCTTCTCCTTTCTTTTCTCTTCTTCCCATTCTTTTCGTATTCCTTGTAATTAGTTAAGGTATTGCAATGGGCGATCTTTAACTATTCTTTAATTAAAAGAAACGGTTACGAAGAGTAACTGACTTGTAAGCTATATAATGGCCTTTCCACGCCATTTTGAAAGGAAGGAAGAACTTGGATATTTGCTGAAAGTGTAAATAGATCTTAAAGAAATCAATACAAAAGGGCTTTCCATTCTTTGTCTATCTAATTCTTGTTATTTCGTGTTTTCCTTTAATATTGTGGAGATCATTTTGTTCCTAACTCGTTAGTCTCTCGACGATTGCATCTTTGTTCGAGTTTTTCAAATACGGTGATCTTGTACAACTTGAAGAAGGAACTTTGTGTCCTTGATTAATAAATCGAAGAAGGTTATTTATGAAACTTTGTGTCTTTAAATTTAATCTCATTCAGCCAACGCAAATGATCTTGTCTTAAATTCTTTGAAGCTTCGCATACACGAAGAATTATCTCGCTATCTATAATTACGAATGTTGCTATTTTGCTCATCTTCTTATTCCCTTTCCTCGGTCCTTGTGTAATTGATGATCCTTGTGGAAAACACTTTCGTAGAATCCAAGTTTGACCATAAAACAATGTTCGTACATTTGTAAATAAGTTCGTTTGAATAAGGAACCTCTCCCATTAAAGAGGAGGGACTTCTTGTCCCTCGACCATTGCTCTTCTAAAAGTCCTATTTGAATACCAACAGTTTTGGTGACTCATTTGGGAAAATTGCATTCAAGTACTACAATTTTTTGATCATTCTTTGATATGGCGACTCCGCGTTTCACTCGAGGGAGAAGGACCCTTGGTATCGAAGATTCTCAGTTTCAGCTTTTGGAGCAACAGGGTTTTCCTTTCCCTTCAAATAGAAGAACTCGTTCGACGAGCACTCCACCTGTTCAAGATAGAAGTCCTACGGGTGGTATTCCTTCAGAACCTGCTAGTCCCAATCTACGAGCTTTGATCCTAGCTGGTGCTACAGTTCCCTTCCAAGCCGTATTTCCAAGAATGGCGGCACAATTGCCATGGGGTCAACGTGTCGGGCCCCTGGCCCTTACTCAGCCTTTGCATGAGTTACCTAGAGGTAACCGAAAGAACTTCCCCAAGTTTAGAGGAGATGGCAAAGTACACCCTGATGAACACATTGCAGCCTTCATAGTTGCATGTGGAGTCTTGGGAGTTGAACATGAAGACGTCTCAGTAAGGCTGTTCGTTGAGACGTTACAGGATAATGCTGCTGACTGGTTCTATCATCTTAAATTTGGTGCCATCACCGACTGGAATACAATGAGAACTCAGTTCGAAAGCCGTTTCAAGCCGGCAGAAGATGTGCATGCCCTGCTTGCCCAAATTTCTCAGATAAAGAAAGATCCATCAGAACCCATGAGAGAATTTGTGGCTCGGTTCAACAGACTGATCAACAAAATTCCTGTAAATACTCGACCGGTTGATCAAATTCAAAAATGTTTCTTTCTAAATGCTCAAACGCCCAAAGTCAGTTATGCTCTAAGAAGGGCTAATCTTGGAACGTTAATTCTGGATCAAGAACTGGCTGTTAGTGTCGAGGATGACCTGATCATGTCAGGGAAGTTGAAGAGAGATCCTCCCAAATCTAAATCTGCTGCTTCTTCCTCCTCCACCTCTGGACCCAATACTGATCCATTAGTCCAGAAACTTGCAAATGATCTAGTAGCTATAAAGAAACAATTGGCTCAGCATGCCCCGTATGCAGATGTTCCAAGAAGAAATTTCCAGCCCAGAAATCGTTTGCCTGCTCCTCACACAAGACTAGCACTTGAAGGTCCTCCTGTCAAAGTTCCTGTGAATGCAACCTGTGAAGTTGAAGAGCCAGATGATGATGTGGACGATGAAGCTCGTGAGGAGTTCCTGGAGGAATTTGATGATGAGGCGGAAGAACTCGAAGGATCTCGGGTTAATTTCTTTACCACCGAAGGCACTGATGATGGAGATGACTATGATGAAGTGGTAGCAGATATGAACAGTGAATCATTTGCTGTCATGACTCGAGAACGCAGACAAGCGCGAAGGAGAAAGTAACACACCCATAAAGAAATCTAAGGAGCAGCGGCAACTATTCTGTAATTGCGGAAGAGGATCTCTATCCCTACCTCATCTGCACCAAAGGTAAGTCCCGCCAATCCTACTAGCAAAGTTCCTTCTTTTTCTCCTAAAGTTGATAAGCCTAGAATTCCAAATGATGATGGTCCATCTACTGGATCCTTTGATATTGTTGATCACCTAAAAGGACCAAGGTTCAAGTTTTGAAAAGCTGAATACTATCAAAC
Organism: Taxus wallichiana var. yunnanensis; assembly: GCA_018340775.1. Lineage (NCBI taxonomy): Eukaryota > Viridiplantae > Streptophyta > Pinopsida > Cupressales > Taxaceae > Taxus > Taxus wallichiana. Next base: position 1,009,162,474 of record CM031239.1, read on the forward strand.
CCATCCCAAGGCTTTTCCCAAGATGATCCAATTTGTTAATTCCCATTCCAAGACCACCTCTAAAGGCCTTTTTCCCACTCCTCCTCATCGCACCACTGACCTAGTCAGTAGGCTAATTCTGTCACCTCACCTAGTGACAAAATCAAGCCTTTTATGTAACACTTCTTATAGTGGCCATAGGCTCGTAAGCATGTGTCATATATTCGGAGCCTCGGATAACGTGATGCACTGCTAAAGTAGCTCATGCTTTAGGCTTGGCCCTTACTCGCACTTATGGATCTTGCTACTCCATGGAAAGTAAGGAAGTGCCCTTGGTTGGAAGGATTAAAGATGCACAAGTGGCTTTTGCTGCTTTACCTGAAAAGAAAGTCTTGGCTACCATCCTAGTAGCAGACATTCCTCCTTCTTATGGAATGTTGCTAAGTAGGAACTTCTGTAAAGATGTGGGTGGAGAGATTCAAATGGATTGGTCACATGCACTCATACCTGTCAATGGACACATGAAGAAGCTGATGCCTGAGAAACAATCAGAGTATATTGTGCAGAAAATGGATGATCCTAAGGCACAAATACTCTATGAAGATATAGGCCATGGTAATTACATGATTCTATCCCCTGATGAAATTCAACCCTCCAAAGTATCACCTAAAGATCCCAATGGTGTTTGGATTTTAGAATTTGATGGAAGTTGTTCCTCGGCTGGTTCTGGAGCTGGTGTCCTGCTAGTGTCACCTGAAGGCTACCTACACCCTTTTTCATTTAAGTTGCAGTTCGAAAACACTAACAATACAGCAGAGTATGAGGCTCTCATTCTTGGACTGCAAGTGGCCAAAGAACGAGGTGTAAAAAATCTTCTGGCTCGTGGTGATGCAGAGCTGATTGTGAAACAAGTCAGAAGCATTTTTCAGGTAAAAAATGGGAGGCTGAAGCATTACCGGAATCAGGTTTGGGATTCAATTGAATTCCTTGATGCTTTCTCCATTGAAGCAATACCTAGAGAAAAGAGCAGCGGGGGCTGATTCTTGGTTGTCTCGGGATCACTCGATTCCCCATCCACGAGTTCTCTCGGGATAAGTTCACTATTGAAATGGTTCACCGGCCTAGTGTACCTGACAATACCAATAACTGGAAAGTTTTCAACGATGACCAGCATTTGCTTTCCTTCCTGGAACTCAAGGGTAATTTCGAACAACTGTATTTTGAGGGAAGTGACAACCTGCCTCGTGAGAGTGTGTCCTCTGACCATCCTGTCACCCAAGGAGAAGAAACAGATCAGGAAGGGTGCATTAAACTCAAAGGAAACAAGATTCCCAAAGGTTTGGTGAGTTTGGAGGAGTTGTTTGATAAACATGACAGATATGTGAAATCTAAAGCTTCTACTGGACCTCAGCAATCAGCTGAGTATGATAAGATTGATATAGGGAGTTCTACTGACCCCAAGCTAGTAAATATTGGAAAATGTTGCACAACTGACGAGAGGAGAAAAGCAATTGATCTTCTAAGGAGGTATAAGGATGTTCTTGCTTATTCTTATGAGGATCTAAAAGCCTTCAAGCCAAAAGATATGCAGCATTCTATTCCCCTCAAACCAGGAATTAAGCCTTTCAAGCAGAAGCAGAGGTAGTACAATCCAAAAATAGCTGACACCATCTTTCAGGAGATCCAGAAGTTGTTGAAGGCTAAAATTATTTTTCCCATTCACCATTCGACATGGATCGCAAATATAATACTGTTAGGAAGAAAATGGTGAGATCTCATATTCTGTGTTGATTTCGGGAACTGAATCAAAGCTTCTCACGAAAGATAACTACCCTTTACCTATGATGGATCAAATATTGCCTATAGTAACAGGATCTGAAATGTTATCTATGCTTGATGGATTCTCGGGATACAATCAGGTAGAGGTTGATACTGCAGATCAACACAAGACAGCCTTCACCACTCCTTGGGGTACCTTTGCCTACAAGAGAATGCCTTTTGGGCTGATTAATGCTGGTGCCACTTTCCAGAGAGCTATGGATCTGGCTTTTGGAAGCTTGAAAGGGAAATGTATTGTCATATACCTTGATGACCTGACAGTGTTTTCAAAGACAAGAGCGGATCACTTCGACCACCTGGAAACGGTTCTGCTGAGATGCCGAGAGCATGGGATTTCTTTAAATCCTAAAAAATCTGTCTTCTGTGTTACAGAAGGAAAACTATTAGGGCACATCGTCTCCAGGGATGGTATTAAGATTGATCCTGAATGAGTTCAAGCCATCCAGCAGATTCCTCTCCCAACCAGTAAAAAAGGCATGCATTCCTTCTTCGGTAAGATCAATTTTTTAAGAAGATTCATCCCTGATTTTGCTGAATTAACTTTGAATATTTCTCAGATGATGAAAGGGAAGCAAACATTTGGTTGGTCTTCTGAAGGAAAGGAATCCTTTGAGGGTATCAAGAAAGCTATTGCTAAAACTCCAGTTTTGGCCTGTCCTGATTTCAGCAAAGATTTCATCATCTATTGCTATGCTACAGATAATACCCTGGCTGCTGTCTTAACCCAAGAAGACTCTGATAAACATGAGCTACCAATTGCCTTCATGAGCTATATCCTGAAGAATCATGAGCTAAAATACACCATGATGGAGAAGCATGCTTTTGCAGTAGTCAAGGCTGTCAAGCAGTTCCGTTTCTATATCCTCAACTCTCACTCTATGGTGCTGGTTCCAAATACGACTGTTAAGTCAATTCTTACACAGCAAGAATTTGGGTCCAAGAGAGGAAACTGGGTGGCTAAAGTCCAGGAGTATGACATTGATATCAAACCAACCAAGCTGGTTCGTGGAAAAGGTCTTTGTGAGCTCATTGCTGAAGGAGCCAAACATGAGTTGCTGGAGGAGAAAGCTGACATTCCTACTGTTTCTGTTCCTTAGTTCGCCGATGAATGGTATTCTGACATCGCCCATTTTCTCACCTATGGGGAATGCCCTCTCATTTAACTACCAAGGAAAAGAGGACTGTTAAATTGAGATCAGCGCAATATGTACTGTGGGAAAATGCCTTGTTCAAGCGTGGTTTAGATGGGAGATTTCTGAAGTGTGTGGACAAGGAACAACAGAGAAAGTTGCTCTCAGCTTTTCATGATCAGACATGTGGAGGGCACTATTCATCAACAGTCACAGCTCACAAGATACTCCGGGGAGGATATTACTGGCCTTCCTTGTTCAGAGATGCATCCAAGTGGGTGGATAAATGCGAGGCTTGTCAGACCTTTGTGGGAAGACCTAAATTGGCCTCTTTGCCTCTCAAGCCAGTTGTGATTGAGGAACCATTTCAACAGTGGGGTCTGGACTTCATTGGTGCACTCAACCCTGTTTCTAGTGCTGGTCACACTCATGTGCTAACCGCCACTGACTACTTCACCAAATGGGTGGAAGCTATTCCAGTCAAGAGCACTACTTCTGAAGTGGTATGCAACTTCATCAAAGAGAACATCTTGGTAAGGTATGGTGTACCTAACAAGATTGTAACAGATAATGCTTCGAACTTCTCCTCAACTGAGATAATGGATTTCTGCTACGGGTATGGCATCTCTCTGGCTCATTCTTCAGATTATTATCCCCAGGGAAATGGACAAGCGAGAATCAAAGCAACAAAATCGCGGTGACTATCATAAGGAAGTTGGTCAATGAGTCTCAAATAAACCGGCATAAGAAGCTTTATGATGCTCTTTGGGCGTGACAGGTCACACTTAAAAGAGCCATTGGAATTTCTCCTTTTCAAGTGGTGTATGGAGTAGAAGCTCGGTGCGGTGCACAGTGGATTGGAACCTGCCACCCACACTGATGAAGGCCATTGAGGATACTAGTTTCAGTGATGCTCTGGATAAAAGAATCATGTACCTGCACAAACTGAACGAGGATAGATTGGAGGTTGCTGATAGGATATCTGCTCACCAGCAGAAGGTAAAGGTTCTGTTTGACAAGAAAGCTAGGTTCAGAGAGTTCCAAGTTGGAGATACCGTGCTGTTATGGGACAAAAGACATGAACCTCGTGGCAGCCATGGAAAATTTGATTCCCTGTGGCTCGGACCTTTCAAGATAAGACACTTTGCTGGTAAGAACTCTTTCTATCTTGATTACATGGATGGTTCTCACCTCCCACTTCCTTATAGTGGACAGTATTTGAAGTTGTTCAAGTCATAGGTGACTAGGGAGTCCCTTTGTATATTCTGTACAGTGTTTTTGCTTTTCTGCTTTTGGTGTGTTTTCCTTTTGTTGTTGTGTGTGTTGCCCTCTGTATTGGTTTGTTTTTGACTCCTTTGCCCAATGGATAAGGCACTGGTCTGCTTCACCAAGTTTTTCTAAGTTCTTGCCTTGTCTCATTCCGAGAATTTATGCCAAGTCATCCCCAGAAGGAGCCAGTTGTTGTCCACTCAAAATTTCCCGCTCTGATAAGAGTAAAATTTCAAAAATTTTAGTTTAAGTGTTTTTCTCTGAAGTGCCTAAGTCGTGAAATTGAAAAAATCTTTGTTTTGGGTCATTTTGTGTGATTTTTGGCCTGTCGGAACTTTTTGTCCCAACTGTCCCAAGTACGAAAGTGCACTGTTCCCAATCACCGAAATCCAGAAGCCGTCCCATTTTCGGCCCGTCGGAAAGTTTTGTCCCAAGTGTCCCTAAACTTTTTGTGCGAGTTGTTCCAATTTCGGCCGAAACACCCGAACCGCGTACTACGCACTTTCATGCCTCAAATGTCCCAAAGTTAAAAAGTGCGAGCTTTCCAATTTTCGGCCGAAACTCCCCAGTGTCGCGATTTCGTGAGCTCCTTGTCCCAAATCGAAAAATGCAAGCTGTTCCCATTTCACCCGAATCACCCGAAACGCGCACTCCGGAACTTTTTGTCCCGAATGTCCCAAGTCCGAACGGGCCCACTGTTCCAATTTCGGCCGAATCACCCGAACCGCGTACTCCGCGCATTTTCGTCCCAATCGTTCCAAAAAGCATTTGTGCATTCTCTCCCTGTTTCACCCGAATCGGCCGAGCCGCGTGTTTCGCGCATTCGCGTCTCACATGTCCCAAGCGTACCAAGTGTCATTCACACTTAGTTTTTTCCCGCTCACTCCGAGTATGATGCTATTCAAATTGGTGGTTGTGTATTCAATGCGCATTAAATTCATTCCTCTCTCCAAGCGGCTATATAACGAGCATTTCCCCTTTGCATTTTTCGCATTGCTTCCATGCTATCTTTGCTCGAACCCTTGCAATTTGAAAACCTGTGCAAATATCCCCTCCCTTTGCAAATTCCTTCCCGAGTCTAGGTTGCAGCTCCGAGACTATCAATATGAAGATCAAGTTTCAGGGACAGGAGCAAATTTCTCCGCTTGAGTCTGCTGTTAGCAATATTGGGGACAGCGAAGCTCGTCATCTCGACTTCGGTGATTTTTGGGCAAGAATGGCAGATGCAAACCCTACACCAATAGCACAAATGATTCATGATAGCGGTTTGGCTTTTGCCGGTGGTTTCCCAATCTCAGTACAGTGTGTTGATACTGTGCTTTCATGCGGAGCTCACTTCGACCCCGCTTCGAGCGAATTGACAAATGTACATGGAGAACTCATTGCCAAGCTGGACGCTGCCGCCATTGGCGCTGCTCTGAGGATTCCGGAGTTGGACAATGCTATAGTCGTCTCCCGGGATCAAGCACAGACCCTATTCGACCAAGACAGTGACAAATACAAGGCGCGAGTGGCGAAGTCTTGGTTGAAGAACCCTAAGAAAGGTGCTTCTCGCCTAACCAAAACCCTCTTCCGAGCAGATTTCAATGAGGAATTGTCAGACTTCATAATCCTGCTGGCTCGGGTTATGGGTTTGCCCTCCACCAATGAGTTTCATTTCTGGATGTGCCGCCATCAAAGCATGGTGTGCGAGGGAACACAAAACATCAACTGGGCAGAGATCATCAGTATGAATTTGGCGGAGCAGCTATCCAACGTTCAGCAAACAAAGAAGTTCTATATGACTTCATATCTGATGTATACCCTAGCAAAGATTCAAAAGGTGGTTTGGTTTCTCCTATATAGATGCACACAAAGATGATCTAGTGTATGCCTATTGCCATAGCTCACCCCGGAAACCAGCAATCGAATTTTAGAAGGGTCAATGATGCTTTCACCATGTACGTGGTCGATTGCTCAAGGTGATATCGCTAGAAGGTTTTTAGATGAAGCCATGAACTCGATATCGCAAAGATGGAGCCTATTTCATCGGTTCAAGAAATTTTCCTATATCAAAGCTTGCTAATTATGAAAGCACTCCTCTACGGCTTCCCATGTTCTCGCAATGATAAAATGTCCTTGATAGAAATATGCAGCAACTAGACAAGTTGCACAGAACTTGCAGAGACAAGAAGATTTCTGGCTTGCACTTTCCCATCTCTCTGGGAAACTACACATGCAAAACAGCTCTGGATGCTCAGAACATAGAAAGAGCCCTGGTCCCTATCACTGTTCATTTCTTCAAGCCAAGAACCTACTTTGACTTGAAGAAGTTTATTGAATCAGAACATCAAGATAATCTATCATCATAGGGCAGATACAGAAGACTACTGGGCTGACTGTGCAGATGATTTTGAAGCCAGGAGAAGGCATTGTGGCAGGTTCGCCCTGCAATTGATTTGAGAACTTGGTCTGTACCAAGTTCCTGAAGGTCTCCAGGATGACGATTTGATCTATACTGTATGAGTATGAAAATGTGATTAAGCACACCCCTCTGGAGGACCTTGATTGGAAGAGGAAAGAGAGAGACGATCTGGCTGAGATTCTTGCTCCAGTCCTAGTCAGGACTAAGGTCTGGTTCAGTAAGAAGATCCGAGAATTCAAGAGGCACTCAGGAGAATCCAGCTCCAAGGGTGACTCGACACCAATAAGAGAGGCATCAGTTCCAAGGTCTGAAACACTAATGCAAACCCCTCCTGCCTCATCAACACAAGGACCTGCATTGAATCTACTCCCTCTTCATCTACCCAGGTATATAAGAAGAAACTCAAAGAAGTAAAGAAGGAGCCTGCAGAGAATGACCCTCCAAGAAAACAGGCAGAGTTGCCTATAGGGCCAGAGAACATCATTGTTCTCAGTGAAAGTGAAGAAAGTGAGATGCCAACTCTGAAAATGTTCCTCGAAGATCCAAAGCGAGAAAGGACAAGGAGGTCCAGAGCACTGAACTTCTAGGTGCTACTGATTCTTCTACCGCCATTGCCTCCAGTGCTCTACTCACATCTCAGCTTGAGTCAACAGCTGCGTAGACCCTGAGTGTCATGAGCTCCCTGTCTCTTGGTCCCCTTGCTTCTCCTGCAGATTCTTCTTCCTCTTTTGCTTGGGTGCAACCTTTGGTTGACAAAAGGAAGAGAAAATCCTCCTCTCAAAGCTTGGGACCAAATTTCGATGCTGTTGCAGCCTTGTTGGGCACCACTCCTTCTCGTGCCAAGAAAGCCAGAACTACTTCCAGAATAGTGTCTGATGCCCAAGGTCAGCAATTCTTGGAGGTTGTTAAGCCTACAGTAGACAAATCAGAATCAGACTTGCTGGCATCTGACTTGGAGCTTTCAAGAATCCCTATGGGAGAGTCTACTCTTGAAGGTGAAATTCACAACCTCCAGGAAACAGTCACAAGAGTCATTGGAAGGGTAGAGAAAGGGCAGCAAACTATTGAACAGTTGGAGGAACAAGCTCGGATTCTTACAAGTTTCATCAAGTCTCTTTTATCTAAGGATAAAGTCTTGGACCCTACCCCATTGACTACTCTTCCACCTCCTGTAATTCTAAGCCGAGATGAAGTGCTAAGTATCAAAGATATGCACAAGTATTGCGTCTATGGCAGAGCTATTATCAAGCCATGGTGGATGACATGCTTGTTGGCTGGATTAAACTTCATCAATGAAGCTTTCAAATTCCACGAAAAGGTGAGTAATGTGCAACCGAAGCTCTCTCCACTATCAATACCATGGATAAAGAACTAAAATCTGGAGCAGAGTTGTATAGTAGACCTTCGCCTTATGGGACAAAAAGATGAGAACATCTTCTTGGCGAATAAGATTTTCGATGATGCTAAGGACAATCTATCAAAATCCACGGGTCTACGGCGTGGAGTGGAAGATCGAGTTTTGGAGGAAGCTTTGGGAGAAATGAAGAACAATTGCAGAAAGGAGAAGCTTTCAAGACACCGGCCGTTATTCATTGCTTTCAAGGATATAAATTGTCATCTTCAAGATGAAAATTCTGGTGTTCCCTCGTCCTCGAAGAAATCAAAGCTCGGGCTTTGAGCTTTTGTCAAAGATAATATATTCAAGGAAAGCTCCATCTCTAAGGAAAAGATGAAGGAAAATTGTTCTCTTCAATCGCCTATCAAGAAGCAAATAAAGATTATCATACTCACGTCGAGTTTGATAAAGAGATGGAGAAGTGTCTGGGATTTTGGACTCGGCCCGCAGCCAACACGTCGGTTCCACGTGGGAGAGAGATAGCCGAGGCATTGAAGAAATTTAGGCAGCGGATTCTCAAGACAAAGTGGGTCCCTCCCAAAGAGCTGGCCACTGTCTCCTTCTCCTTTCTTTTTCTTCTTTCCATTCTTTTCTTATTCCTTGTAATTAGTTAAGGTATTCAATGGGCAATCTTTAACTATTCTTTAATTAAAAGAAACGGTTACGAAGAGTAACTGACTTGTAAGCTATATAATGGCCTTTCCACGCCATTTTGAAAGGAAGGAAGAACTTGGATATTTGCTGAAAGTGTAAATAGATCTTAAAGAAATCAATACAAAAGGGCTTTCCATTCTTTGTCTATCTAATTCTTGTTATCTCTGTGTTTTCCTTTAATATTGTGGAGATCATTTTGTTCCTAACTCGTTAGTCTCTCTGATTGCATACCTGCCTGTTCAGTTTTGCAAATACAGTGATCTTGTACAACCAAGAAGGAACTTTGTGTCCTTGATTAATAAATCTGAAGAAGGTTATTTATGGAACTTTGTGTCTTTAAATTTAATCTCATTCAACCAACGCAAATGATCTTGTCTTAAATTCTTTGAAGCTTCGCATACACGAAGAATTATTCTGCTATCTATAATTCTGAATGTTGCTATTCTGCTCATCTTCTTATTCCCTTTCCTCAGTCCTTGTGTAATTGATGATCCTTGTGGAAAACACTTTCGTAGAATCCAAGTTTGACCATAAAACAATGTTCTGTACATTTGTAAATAAGTTCGTTTCTGAATAAGGGAACCTCTCCCATTAAAGAGGAGGGACTTCTTGTCCCCTGACTGTTGCTCTTCTAAAAAGTCCTATTTGAAAACCAACATATAATCTTGAATACCACTACAAATTCGGGTCCTCCTTCAAGATATATATATGTATATATTTAAACCAGATCAGAGAGGGACAAAGTGAACGGCTTGATGCAGACACTTGGAGGAAGGAACCGCTTAAAGGTGGATCTGTTTCATATCAGGATATTAATGAAGCACAATTTGTTTTGCAAAGGAAGAGGGTAGTTTATGTGTAGGTTTGATTATAGATTTCCTTGGCATTATTTACTGACTATTTAACATGAAGGAAATCATAATAGTACGTTGTTATCAGTGAAATCCTATAATAGAAATCCATTAGTAGTCATATTGTTAAAGCATGGATAATATTTCAGAAGTCAGTTCCCTTATCAATGAAACGTGGTTATAATCTTATTAAGTTTAGAATTTGTATTAAAATCTCTTTTCACACAGTTCAATAGATATGGCAGGGGTGTACTAAGAGATTCGGTTTCATTTTCTTGTTTATTTGCAATGGATTTTACAATAAATTCATGAATGAATAAAACATAAAAGGAACTAGAACTTGAAATGCTTCTTTGGCATCTTAAAAACCATTTAAAACTTAAGACCTTCCATCAACTACACAAGCGGAGGTGATGCACTATATATATATATATTTTTTTTTTTTTCTTTACAACACATTACTTTCAAGTATCCAAACAAAAATTTTAATATGTTTCCTTTTGTAATTTCTTTCCAATATTCCACCAAAGAATTCAACAACATTCTCAATAAATTTTAGAGCAAGAAATAATATCATTTCAATGCAACTTTTCCTTCAAATCTTATTACAACATACCCTACTTCATGTGGAATAAATTTACAACAATGGAAGCTAAAGAAAGCAACAATATTACATTTTTTTTTCCTCCACTCAAGGTGGGTAAATACATGATGTCTTCACATTGTCAACAACAAGGTTCATGTGCTCCAAAGAGTTCTTCCATGCTCCAAGTTCCATGAAGTTCAATCACAACCAAGATAGGGGGAGAGGCAACACTCTCCTCCCAACCAAAACTCAATGGAGAAGAGAAGCAATCTCCTCCATTGACCCCCGAGCCCCAAACACAACACAATGAAGGATGGTCTCCAACTCAAGGCAACAATACTTGCTTCCACAATACAAGTTTCATTCACAACATTCAAGGTAAAAGAGAAAACAACAAAGAAACACAATAACACAATATTTTGCACAAAAGGCTTTCATCCAAGCCAACAAGAGAAGGAACTATGGGAATGTTTTCCTTATGCCTCCCAAATGAGATGAGATGCCCATCCAAAACCCTCCACAATAAAACACAAGCCCCTATGACTCTTATGCCTCCCTCAAGTACCCCTTTTCCTCCCATACTCTTATGCCTCCCTCCTCTTATGGCTCCCTCAAAGACAAGGTAGAATGTAAACATTCTTACCCAAGATGGGCATCCCTCTCAAACTCCCTCCACAATATCCTAATCTACTCTTTTGCCTCCCTCATGAGTATTCCCATAGACCTCTCCTATACTACACAATAAGCATTCTATCCAATTTTCACAATACACCAAAGTAAACATGCATTTTTCACAATTTTAGCATATAAGCAACAATAATATGAAAGCAAAAACAAAGGAGAGGGTTTCCTACCTCTCCATTGGAGAAGCCTAAACCAAGAAATTTGTCCAAGCTCCTTCCCAAATCAATCCAAGCATGCAAGTCCAAGCACTCTCTTTTTCTCTTTCTCCCAATTCTTTCTCTCCCAAAATAACAAAAGAGAACTCTTCCAACAACACAAAAACAAAACTCCAACCCCCTCAACAAGAGAGGAAGTTTCAATAAATAGACCAAAGGAAAGGGTGAGGGTGATGTGGCTCCATGTAGGATGCCACATCACACATCCTCAAACCACCTCCCAAGGTCAACTCAAATCCCAAAACACCATAAATGGGTGGTTGGGTTGAATGACAACTCTCTTCCACATCCAACCCTTTCCCATGTGCCTTAAGGCACAATTAAATGCAAAAAAAAGAGGAAAGTGCACTCCAAAGTCATATTTCCCTTCCCAAAACAATAAATAATCCCCTTTTTGGATTCCCAACCCATAGATATGGTTGGTAAGGGGTTTTGGGAAGTGTGGGACAAGTTTAACTTGTCCCACAAGTCCCCTAAAATTGCCCTCAATCTCAAATTCGAGATTCAAAGAACATGGAGTGGTCAACACTCAAAACCAAGCATTCAATACAAGAGGACACACAAGGCTCAAGGAGCCAACAATCAAAATTTATTACACCCACTTGACTTCCCTCCAAAACTTAAAATTTAAAGCAAGATGTTAATTTAATCCTAAACATACTTAACAAAAGTAATTTAACAACAAGACATCACAAAAGAAATCACCTACTAAAAAGTTAAAAAAACAATTAAAATTCTTAACCCTATCATTGTCACATTAGAAAATTTCCCCATGGAAATTTTCTTAACACATACAAGAATAAAAGTAACACAACACAATTTACTAGTTGCCTTGACGACCAAATGTTGTAACCACCCGACATCCTGTTGTGTTTGGTTCCCAATCCCCCTCATGGTTGTGATCAGGTTGTGCTTCCTGCAAAATGCAAAATACCTCCTTCGGCCTTGCGGCCATGTCAAAATATCCAAAATAATCATATGCATGAAATTTATTAACATCTATACGTAATTCAATTATCCATTATTCTAGGTCTAAATCACAACTTAATTATGCATTCCATCATTATCCAAAATTATAGTAATGTAAATTCAACAACTACATTCTACTCATCATGGCGAAGAAATCCAATGTTAGAACACATGCAATATATCCATATAAAAATAATATCGGTATCCAATAGTCTGTCCATGAGTCAGTGTAGATCATACTGAAAACAAAATCCAATCATAATCCAAATGCATCTAGTCACAAAACATCATGCTAATCAACATAAGTATAAATCATGTCCATATCTAAAGTCTGCATAACTCAAAATGGTAATCAACTAAGTGTCGTAGGGAAGTGGGCATTACATCCCCCTCCCCTTAGACTAGACTTCCTCCTGGAAGTCACTGAAATAAGTGTGGAAACTGAGCTCGCAATGATGTAGCATCCTCCCAAGTAGCAGCAGTCTCATCGTACCTGTCCCATTGGACCCGAACCTGATCAATCTCTCTGCCGCGAAGGCCCAGGGTCCTGCGATCTAAAATGCGCACGGGCTCCACCATCACCTGCCCCTGATCCTGCACCTGCAATGCAGTCCAATCTAGCACATGAGAAGGATCAGAAACATATCTCCTAAGCACAGAAACGTGAAATACATCATGGACGCGTGATAAGCTAGGTGGCAGTGCTAGACGATAGGCTAAGGGGCCGAGGCGCTCCAAGATCTCAAAGGGACCCACAAACCTAGGAGCAAGCTTAGAACCTTTTCCATAACGGATAGGGCTCTTATGCGGTCTGACACGAAGAAACACCTTCGTGCCTACCTCAAAACTGCGATCTGTCCTATGTTGGTCTCTACATACTTCTTCGTCTATCCCGTGCCTCCCGCATCTCTGCCTCGATCAAGGTAACTCCTCGCTGCTCCATGTCCTGTAATAAAGCTGGCCCAAGAGAAACCCTGTCCTCAATCCTATCCCAACTAAGAGGTGTCCTACACTCTCTACCATATAATGCCTGAAAAGGAGCCATGCCTATAGAACTCTGAAAACTATTATTATAAGTGAAAACTCTACCAAATATAGATACTCCTCCCATCTCGACTGATGATCCATCACGTACATCCTGAGCATGTCCTCCAGAATCTGATTCACCCTCTCTGTCTGTCCATCTGTCTCAGGGTGATAAGCTGTGCTGAAATTAATCCTCGTCCCGAGGGCATACTGCATGGTGGTCCAGAAATGGGAGGTGTACAAAGGGTCGCGGTCGCAAATGATCTTCCGCGGAATCCCATGTAATCTGACAATCTCATCAAGATATACACGTGCTACTGCACTAGCCGTGTAGGTAGTCTTCACTGGAGAAAAGTGAGCTACCTTCGTCAATTTATCCACCGTGACCATGATGGCGTCGTGGTGGTATCTCGACGTCGGCAACCCAACAATAAAATCCATAGAGATGGTGTCCCACTTCCACTCTGGTATGGCATGAGGATAGAGAAGGCCAGCTGGATGCTGATGCTCGGCCTTCACCCTCTGGCACTCTAAACAGCGGGATACAAATGAAGCTATGTCTCTCCGAAGTCCTCTCCAAAAGTACAGCTGTCTCAAGGTGGCGTGCATCTTCTTCACCCCGGGATGGGCTGAATACGGTGCACGATGAGCCTCTGTCAAAATGTCATGTCTCAAGCCTCCATCTCTGGGAACATATATTCGACCTCTGTGTCTGAGAAGACCATCTGCCTCTAATGAGAATCCATCAAATCTCCCCTCAAGGGGTCTCTGAGACTCAATCTCTGCTCTGGCTGCAAGGTAGAAACTATCCTGAGGAAGCTGCTGCAAGATCCTACTCCGCAAATCTGTGCCCACTGAGGTGGCCATAGCCACATGTCTCCATCTACTCAAGGCATCTAGCAACCACATTCTCCTTCCCTTCACATGCTCTATCTCCATGTCATACTCACAAAGTAACTCCATCCAACGCCGCTGACGAGCGTTGAGATTGGGCTGCGTGAAGAGGTGGTGAAGACTCAAGTGATCTGTCCTAAGTGTAAATCTCCGGCCAAGAAGAAAATGTCTCCACCGCACTAAGGCATGTACCACTGCTGCAAGCTCAAGGTCATGGGTCGGATAATTGAGCTCATAATCTTTGAGTTTGCGAGACTCAAAGGCAACTACTCTACCCTCCTGCATTAACACACCTCCAAGTCCTGCCAAGGAAGCATCTGTGCATACGAAAAACTCTCCATGAGGATCTCGCACTGCAAGGATAGGTGCTCTCGTAAGGCACTCCTTCAGTGTACTGAAGGCCTGCTCACATCTATCTGTCCATACAAACTTCTTCCCTTTCCGCTGAAGAGAAGTGATGGGGTGCGCAATCCGAGAGAAGTCCTGAACAAACCTCCTGTAGTATCCTGCTAGTCCCATGAAACTACGCACCTCGGTCACACTAGTGGGTGCTGGCCAATCCATGATGGCTCGAATCTTGGAAGGATCGACTGCGATACCTTCCCCAGAAATAACGTGGCCCAAATACTGCACCTCAGTCTGAAAGAACGCACACTTCTCCAAGTTCCCGTAAAGGCGCTGCTCGCGAAGACACTGAAGAACCTGGCGAAGGTGCTCCTCGTGCTCCTCACGTGTGCGTGAGTAAACTAGAATGTCATCAAGGAAGATGAGCACGAAGCGATCAAGGAAGGTCCTGAATACCCCATTCATCAAACTCATAAACATCTTTGCGGGGCATTCGCACAAACCGAAGGGTACCACTGTGAACTCGTAGTGGCCATATCTCGTGCGGAAAGCTGTCTTGTGGATATCTGTCTCCGCAATCCTGAGCTGATGGTACCCTGACTTAAGATCTATCTTGGAGAAAATGGTAGCCCCCTTCATTTGATCAAATAAATCATCAATGCGTGGAAGGGGGTAACGATTCTTGATCGTTACTTTATTCAATTGACGATAATAATCAATACAACCGAAGAGACCCATCTTTCTTCTTCACGAAGATAATCGCACCCCAAGGGGATACACTAGGATGAATTAGGCCTTTCTCCAGAAGGCCCTCAAGCTGCAACTTGAGCTCACATAACTCAGGTGTAGTCATCCGATAAGGTGCTCGTGAGATAGGCTCTGCGCCTGGAACTAGATCTATATGGAAGTCGATCTCACGTGGGGGAGGTAATCCGGTAGCTCCCCTGGAAACACATCAGCAAACTCTGATAAGATGGGATGATCATCGAGGGAAGGTCCCCGACTCATCCTCTGATCTGTCACTAACTGTAACAGCATACAACTGGCAACCCCGTCGCACACACCGCTTAAGCTGCATAGCGGAGATGGTGCGAATAGAAACGGGTCTCTTAACTCCTGATATCACTGACTCTACTCCAAGATCATCTATGCAAGCAATAGTCTTGTGGTAGCAATCCACTCTAGCTCTGTGGGCGGACAACCAATCCATGCCTAAAATGATGCCATAAGATCCTAATGGAAGGATCCGAAGATCAGATGTAGTGGTGAAGGGTCCCAAATCCACTACACACTCCTTGACTAAGGAGTCTACAGAAATCTTGGCTCCCGAAGCCATCTCAACATCCCAACTACGGCCCTGCCTAACTGCCACCAGCCTACAACGCTCTACCAAAGATGGTGCAATGAAGAATCAGAGGAACCAGAATCAAATAATATAGAGGTGGAAATACCACCAATACTACCTGTCGTCTCAATCACAGTACTCTGATGCTCAGCCTGGTGGTTCTCGACCGCTGCGTAGATCCGATGACTCCGTGCCATATCTCCAACAGTAGGCTCTGAGCTCTGTGTCTTACCCTTGGTAGGGTTAAGTGGGCAATCTCTCCAAATATGCCCAACGACTCCGCAACCATAACAGCCGCCTGATCCTCTCCAGTGGGAAGCGGCTCCAGCTGGTACTCTAGATGACTGAGATATAGATCCTGATGATCCGGCTATGGACTGCTGAGGTCTCTGCTGACGAGCTCCGACTGACTGAGCTCTCGGTGCACCCTGTGTCCTGATGGGACCCCTAGGAGGAGGCCCCATACTACGTCCTCTCTGTGCATCAAATCTCTGAGGAGGTCGGTAAGGTGGGCGGGTCTGCTGCTGCTGCTGCTGCTGTGGTGGCCTAAATGAAGCCTGCCCTGAACTCTGTCCACCCCGTGGAGGAGGAACTGACCCCTTCGACCTACTATCCTGCATCTGCTGGATACGGCTCCGAACTCGCTCTCTAGCCTCTCGCCGTGTCTTCCTCGTGTCTCTCTCGCAATATAGGCCTTCTCCACGGCCTCGCTAATGTCTGTAAGGCAAGTGAATGCGCACGCGCCGCCTAAATCCAAGTTCGGGCCGGATGAACTCCGTGAATCCATACTGCTCATCCGCATATAGTCGACGATCAGAGTAGGTCCGTAAATCGACTCTCATACTCGGCCATCACATCGATCCTAACGACGAGGTCATGAAACTCATCTATCCGCGCTCAATAAACCTCCCGGGTAAATACCGCTCCCGAACCGCTCCTCAAACAGCTCCTGTGTAATCGCCTCGAGTCGACATGGAGCTTCGCTCCTCGGTCCTCCACTGCACTCCCGCTCCATCCTCGGAAGATGGATCGCAACACGAGCTTTCGTGTTAGCTACTGAGACAGAGCTTCAAGCATCCGCTCAAGCTCACCAACCAAGCCTCTCGCTGAAACCACCTATATCACCCGAATAGTGAGATGGTCGCAGCTTGGGATCTCCCGATATGATCTGCAGCTGATGTATGATGAATCCTAGGTCTCTCTGTATGCTCCTCCCTCTGTCAGGCTCCGAGACTGTCCCTATGTCTCGAAATCCTATCCCCATGTCCTCTCTGTGTGGTGACCCTCGCCCTAGTCGACTCGCACGGAAATTCTCTGCTTCTCTGTGCTCCTCGCCGTGTCGAGGGGATGCTTGGCATCTACTGATGGCTCCAAACTATGTCAAGCAAGTCGTCCTCCCAAGGGCTCTCCGCGTATAAAGGGCATTGACATCCCTGGAGTGTCTGCAAAACTGAGGCGAAGGGCCGCTACGGCCCGCTGGGCGGTGGTATGTCTAGGTCTATGTGAAGAGACCCTCGCCCAATCCGCCCCCGCACAAATCAAGGTGAGAGTTAGTTCACCGTATTTAGGTCTTGAGTCAGCTTTTTTTTTTTTAAATTTGTTGTTTACTATAATTATCAACATTATGGCTTTATATATATAATATATTATATATACTAAGTTTAAAAGTTCGGCTCAGACTAAATTGAAAGTTCCTGTTCTGCGTTTTCCTGCGTGTGCCCAAGGGTCCCAGCTTCGAACCCCTGGCTCTGATACCAAAAATGTAACGCCGTAAAACCAAGACGACGCCATGCTCACGACGCCATAAACAACCAAGACGAAAATTGCGACATAATTTTTTTTTTTAAGTGAATAAGGGTATCAAAATTTAAGAGGACAAATGATAATTTCCATATGCTAATCGGGTACTTCAGAACGAAGGTGATTCAAGGATAAGGATATTTTAAATTCATCTCATTCGACGTTTCACAAGACGAGAAAGGAGGGTCCTCTTTAAAGTTGCTCTCGCACTAGCCGGTGCCAAACCGCAATAGCTAGTTTTTCAATCATCCAGAAGGGTCATGATAATTTTTATGAAATGAATAACTATCCAGGATTTTTAGTTTTGTTTAAGTTCCAGATTACACTATGGCTCATCTCAAAACCTAAAGGGTACATTAGGGTTAAAATGGTCAAGGAATCATACGATCTAAGATAAATATTCAACGTTATATTACTCAACCCAACCGTATGGTTATGTATTTAATTAACCGAAATACCTTATTTATGGTAAGTCCATCTATTAAAAGAAGGTTGTAAATGAGGAATATTTACAACTTTAGAAGTCAACTATATAGGTGTTACGTAACTTTATAGGAAATTATTAAAAGTTTTGTATGGATAATGGCGTGTGAAATCTCCCACCTCCAAGACAAAAACAAACTCCAAGATAAAATAATATAACCAAACCCTTAATTTTATTTGATTTTAAAACCATCAAAACTTCATTGAGTTAATGGACACGCCTCTCTCATGCATAAATTTGCCCACGATTAAAAGGAACGTTAAGTCTTATTGGTAGGAGGGTTAAACTCCAGCGCGTTGAAAACGCTGTTTCAAATGGCCGAGGTTCAACACTCCGCTGGTTCCTCTCTTTGAAAGGAGCAACCACTCGCTTTATTAAAACTATATTTTGAAAATCTCTTCATCATCGAATGCACCATCAAATTCGGGATTCTTCCTGCACAAGACCACATGGTGAGGAGACAAAGGGTAAGTCTGCAAGTTTTATTGGGAGCAAGAATACGTGTTTCAAAGTCCTACCGATCAAGAATTAGCTCGAATGGGGGAGACCGTAAATGGTCATGGCTTTCCTCTTTTTATTTTCTTTGCATGGTGTGGGCGGGCGTGGAGTGCTCAACAAATGAGCAAAGGCTATCCAGTTATGTTGTTAGGCTCGTAACTGATTGCACCCTTCATCATAGGTTCTGCTTTTGGTAAATTCTTCTCAAACGAGGCTAAAAAATGAGGGACGCTTCACACGCCTTGGATAAAGTTGTCCTGCTGGGCGTATCCCAACAAACGTATCATCATTTTTATTTTTATTTTCATATTAATGCTATTCTCAAACGATTTAAGGGGTTTCGACGTCCGATTTTGAAGCTAACTTACATTTGTTTCAAAGGGCGAGACGCCATGCAAATTGATGTTTGTGAAGCTAAGACCATTCGCAATGTCCTAAATCGTAAAAAAGAAAACATTTAAAACGTATGTAGCATTATCTTCAATTTTAGATATTCATCTCTGTGATATTTTCTTATAAGCTCGATAGAAGGCTAAGAACAAGCGATTATGACAAAGATTTCAACTATGTTGTTATCTATACAAAGATCGAATACCACTACAAATTCGGGGTCCTCCTTCAAGATATATATATATATATATATTTAAACCAGATCAGCAGAGGGACAGTGAACGTGCTGATAGACAGCTTGGAGAAAGGAACCGCTTAAAGGTGGATCTGTTTCATATCAGGATATTAATGAAGCACAATTTGTTTTGCAAAGGAAAAGGGTAGTTTATGTGTAGGTTTGATTATAGATTTCATTGGCATTATTTACTGACTATTTAACATGAAGGAAATCATAATAGTACGTTGTTATCAGTGAAATCCTATAATAGAAATCCATTAGTAGTCATATTGTTAAAGCATGCATAATATTTCAGAAGTCAGTTCCCTTATCAATGAAACGTGGTTATAATCTTATTAAGTTTAGAATTTGTATTAAAATCTCTTTTCACACAGTTCAATAGATATGGCAGGAGTGTACTAAGAGGTTCGGTTTCATTTTCTTGTTTATTTGCAATGGATTTTACAATAAATTCATGAATGAATAAAACATAAAAGGAACTAGAACTTGAAATGCTTCTTTGGCATCTTAAAAACCATTTAAAACTTAAGACCTTCCATCAACTACACAAGCGGAGGTGATGCACTATATTTTTTTTTTCAATCTTTACAACACATTACTTTCAAGTATCCAAACAAAGATTTTAATATATTTCCTTTTGTAATTTCTTTCCAATATTCCACCAAAGAATTCAACAACATTCTCAATAAATTTTAGAGCAAGAAATAATATCATTTCAATGCAACTTTTCCTTCAAATCTTATTACAACATACCCTACTTCATGTGGAATAAATTTACAACAATGGAAGCTAAAGAAAGCAAACAATATTACATTTTTCCTCCACTCAAGGTGGGTAAATACATGATGTCTTCACATTGTCAACAACAAGGTTCATGTGCTCCAAAGAGTTCTTCTTCCATGCTCCAAGTTCCATGAAGTTCAATCACAACCAAGATAGGGGGAGAGGCAACACTCTCCTCCCAACCAAATCTCAATGGAGAAGAGAAGCAATCTCCTCCATTGACCCCCGAGCCCCAAACACAACACAATGAAGGTGGTCTCCAACTCAAGGCAACAATACATGCTTCCACAATACAAGTTTCATTCACAACATTCAAGGTAAAAGAGAAAACAACAAGGAAACACAAATAACACAATATTTTGCACAAAAGGCTTTCATCCAAGCCAACAAGAGAAGGAACTATGGGAATGTTTTCCTTATGCCTCCCAAATGAGATGAGATGCCCATCCAAAACCCTCCACAATAAAACACAAGCCCCTATGACTCTTATGCCTCCCTCAAGTACCCCTTTTCCTCCCATACTCTTATGCCTCCCTCCTCTTATGGCTCCCTCAAAGACAAGGTAGAATGTAAACATTCTTACCCAAGATGGGCATCCCTCTCAAACTCCCTCCACAATATCCTAATCTACTCTTTTGCCTCCCTCATGAGTATTCCCATAGACCTCTCCTATACTACACAATAAGCATTCTATCCAATTTTCACAATACACCAAAGTAGACATGCATTTTTCACAATTTTAGCATAGAAGCATCAATAATATGAAAGCAAAACAAGGAGAGGGTTTTCTACCTCTCCATGGAGAAGCCTAAACCAAGAAACTTGTCCAAGCTCCTTCCCAAATCAATCCAAGCATGCAAGTCCAAGCACTCTCTTTTTCTCTTTCTCCCAATTCTTTCTCTCCAAAAAAAACAAAGGAGAACTCTTCCAACAAAACAAAAACAAAACTCCAACCCCCTCAACAAGAGAGGAAGTTTCAATAAATAGAACAAAGGTAAGGGTGAGGGTGATGTGGCTCCATGTAGGATGCCACATCACACATCCTCAAACCATCTCCCAAGGTCAACTCAAATCCCAAAACACCATAAATGGGTGGTTGGGTTGAATGACAACTCTCTTCCACAACCATCCCTTTCCCATGTGCCTTAAGGCACAAATAAATGCAAAATGAAGAAAAAGTGCACTCCAAGTCAAAATCACTTCCCAAAACAATAACTAATCCCTTTTTGGGCTTCCCAACCCATAGATATGGTTGGTAAGGGGTTTTGGGAAGTGTGGGACAAGTTTAACTTGTCCCACAAGTCCCCCAAAATTGCCCTCAAACTCAAATTCGAGATTCAAAGAACATGGAGTGGTCAACACTCAAAACCAAGCATTCAAATACATGAGGAACACAAGGCTCAAGGAGCCAACAATAAAAATTTATTACCCCACTTGACTTCCTCCAAAACTTAAAAATTAAAACAAGATGTTAAATTAATCTAAACATACTTAACAAAAGTAATAAAACAAAAGACATCACAAAAGAAATCACCTACTAAAGTAAGTTAAAAAACAATTAAAAAATTCTTACCCCATGGTCACATTAGAAAATTTCCTCATGGAAATTTTCTTAACACATAAAAGAATAAAGGTAACACAACACAATTTACTAGTTGCCTTGATGACCAAATGTCAGAACCACCCGACATCTGTTGTGTTTGGTTCCCAATCCCCCTCATGGTTGTGATCAGGCTGTGCTTCCTGCAAAATGCAAAATACCTCCTTCGGCCTTGCGGCCATGTCAAAATATCCAAAATAATCATATGCATGAAATTTATTAACATCTATACGTAATTCAATCATCCATTATTCTAGGTCTAAATCACAACTTAATTATGCATTCCATCATTATCCAAAATTATAGTAATGTAAATTCAACAACTACATTCTACTCATCATGGCGAAGAAATCCAATGTTAGAACACATGCAATATATCCATATAAAAATAATATCAGTATCCAATAGTCTGTCCATGAGTCAGTGTAGATCATACTGAAAACAAAATCCAACCATAATCCAAATGCATCTAGTCACAAAACATCATGCTAATCAACATAAGTATAAGCCATGTCCATATCTAAAGTCTGCATAACTTAAAATGATAATCAACTAAGTGTCTATTAGTTTACTAAAAGTATTTACTTTTAAAATGATATGCACTTCTATACATTCACAGATGCAATGAAATTAGTAAATAGATGGAAAATGAGCTCCATGGAAAGGATGTCTATCCATCCCGCAATGTGTCATGTATCCGACATTTTTGTTACTTCAAATTGTAGAGTACCTCCAAGAATATCGATGATCTATTACAATTGACTTCTTCATGACAACAAACAATTTCTCTTTGGAGCACATTTAATGATGACTGAAGTCAAACTCTTAAAATCGTTCACATGCCCTTCTTAAGGATTAGACATGACATATAGAGCATTTATTACAAGATAATCCCTCCCATATTGACATCCTTCTATGTATTTCCTATGAAAAACTTAATTGTACTTCTCAAACTGATCCTTACGTAAATTTTAAAACATAATTTAATGTACGTAGATTTTATTTATTTATTTGATGGGAAAAATTTATTAATTAAAAATATAACAAGGAAGCCCAATTCAATTATTGCTTAGGGCGCTAATAGCCTTTAATTCTAGCAATGATTGATGTTGTTACTACCACTCAAAATCAAGTTCCCAATGTTAAAGGTTTATAATACTTTTAAAAATTAATTTAAAATTTAGGGAATAATATATCCATTCGCACCTCAAAATAGTTGGATATAGTCATTGTTGTTTGCAATTTCCATACTTGGAGCTTCTCACTTACTCACTTGTACTAATTTTGTAACTATTATAATTAAATGATCTTCAAGAATTTTGATTGTGTTACAAATATATTTATATGTTTATATATTTTAATGAAATTTGTGAAACAAAGACATTAGATTGTGGATTTTTAGTGTTTATCAATTTAAAAATTGTCATAATAAACATGAATTATGGTCTATTTTTTTGTACATATGCTCTCAAACATTATCCATGTATCTAAAAACTTAGGGGTTTTAAAACATAGAAAGAAAAGGGATGGGTTGATAATTAGGTATTGATATAGGTCCCTTTTTTAAAAAGTAATAATTCAACATGTATTTTAAGTGTTGTGGTTCAATGGTTGCTTATAAGTTGTATGATCAAGGTAATTGGCGATTGTGCAGATATTCACCAAATGGGTTTGTTGATAAAGTTTTAGAAATTTACGAACAAATACAATTTCCAGGATAAGAGCAAAATCATAACCTTTACCAACATCCTTTTAGTTTGTATCAAAATGAGAGCTTTCAAAAATAATCTAAAAGTATACATAAAATCATAATTTGAAATGGATTTTTTTTTGGCATTTTTTCGCTGCAATGTGGAAGTATATACACTACATGTGATTTTTTTTTGCGAAATTCCTGAAGAGACATGGGATCTTGGAATGCTATGATTACAAAACGGATTTTTCGAGATGAAAGACCTTCATTTTTTTATTTTAAATTTCAATTTGTAGCTGTAACGTATGTCTCCACAATCTTTTCTAAAATTCTCAAAGCAAGTACCAAACTATTAAAACCAAACTATTAAATTTATAACAAGGAATGGCCATCCATGGAAAAATAATAGAAATCATATTTTTATTAGATGTTGTAGTTGCAATTTTATTTTTATAATGCCTCAATATCCATCTAACATAAAAGTAATACACTTTGGCAATGCGTGCAGAGAGTGCAAGCAACATGGAAAATTTATGTTAATTAAGATCAAACGATGCCTCCATTGAGGCGAATAACTTGGCCATTAATCCACTCTGCCTCGTCTGTGGCGAGGAATGACGCCACTGCAGCAACATCCTCCTTCTCCCCAAGCCTTTCAAACGGGGATTCCATCGCAATGGCTTTAAGCAATTCCGGGCTCTTCCTCCAGAAACGGTTCCGTCACGATGCCACCTGGGGCAATGCAATTAGCAGTAATTTTGGTTCCCCTTAATTCCTTGGCCAAAATTCTGGTCATGGTCTCCACGGCAGCATTAGTGGCGGCATAGGCTCCGTATCCCGGTTTGACTGTACCGACAAGTGAGCTGCTGAGGTTTATAATGCGACCGCCGCCGCCACGCATGAGCCTGTTGGCGGCTTCCTTGGAGCACAGAAACACCCCCTTGCAGTTAATGTTGAAGGTTCGATCCAACTCATGCTCTGGTGTATTTGCGATGAATGGAATGCTGAGATCGAGCACGCCCGCGTTGTTCACGATTATGTGGACACCTCCGAACGCTTGCTCGGCTGTGTCGAACAGTTTTGTAACCTCGGAAGAGTTGGAAACATCGGCCCTGAACGTAATCGCTCTCTTTTCATTAGTACCATTGCTATTTATCACGGAAGCCACTTCTTCTGCTTTTTGTTGATTTCCCACGCAGTTGATGACGAGTTTAGCTCCCTTGGCAGCCAAGTGAAGGGCAATTTCCCTCCCAATGCCTCTGGAGGCGCCTGTCACGATGGCTACACGCCCATCCAAACTGCCGCTTTCTTCTGCTCTGTCGCCATTTCTCTTTCTATTTGGCGTTCTTTTTAAAAGTTTTTGCTTGATCAAAACACGATGTCGTTATGCAATGGTTGCGTGATCTTCCTTATATAAGCACCTCAAGGGAAGAACGTCAATATTATGTAAGCACTGACCTCATAATTTTATATTTATAAGCATATTTATAAGCCACCAAGTCGTCAAACTTGGCTGAAGTGAAGAACGTCAATATTATGTAAGCACTGACCTCAAATTTTATATTTCGTACGACATTTGGATTTGAATATGGTGCTTTTAATTTGAACAAAATTAAACTCTGTTTTTAGCACTCCTCTTTCTTCTTCCTTTCGCGTGTTTCTCCTTTTTAATATCTTGAAAAATATGTAGATAAAGGCATGATCGAGATTGGAGAAGCGTTGAAAATGACGTCACTAGGAAAGGAAGAGTTTGGCTTCCACGTGTCCCCTCAAGGTTAATCGTAACACTAGAAATCGCACCAAAGTGGTGAAATAGAGATGTTGATAGGGTATGTAACATGTTTCACCAAGCAAAGTAAGATGTAGAAAGGAAACGTAAAGAGGGGTAGTTATTGAAGAGCTTGTGGGAAGTCTAGGCGCTCTTGTTGTTTTCTCTTCTACTTTTTTAGTTATAGACCGATGGCCAAATTTTTGTACCATTAGAATGAGAAAAGTATTTTAATGAGTAGGTTGTTATAGGACTAGACTTTGGATGTTGTCATGAAAGTAAGGTCTTGTCGTTTTGTACGTCTAATCTTTAAAGTTGTAGTGTGCAATGTTAGACCTTGAGCTTTGAGATTGTCAAATCCCACACCATTTTCAAAGGAAGATGTATACAAGTGCCACTTGAAATCGATGAGAAAGGGACATAAAATGGATGCGACGCAATAATCAATAGTTCCTAAGAGAATTATAGTTTTCTTTTTTGAGGCACCAATGTCATTAGTACACTTAGTTCATTTTGAGAGGGTGCTAAACCATTTCTTAGGGAAATTGTCTATGGATTTCTCTGCAAAATAGGAAGTGGACATTCCAACAAGGTCCAATATAGTTTTCAAACATGAAAAACAAAAATGAAGGAAATTTGTAGGGGATGCATGAAGAATTTAAATTTCATGAATATTAATATTGGAGGAGGAACATGGGAGATTAAGAAAGAGATTGAGGGAGGAGAACTCCAAGAGTGTGGAAAATGTTGTGGGAACAACAACACGAAAACCTTTTATTCTAGAACTATATGGAACTTGTGTCAAATTGTTAATACTTTGAAGGAGAAAGGGGTTGCGGTATATACGTTATGGAGGCAACATATGTGGTCGATCAATGCTTCCAAGGGAAACTTAACAAGTTTGAATCCCAAACTCTACATATGTTAGATAAGGAAACATAATGTTTAGATTTCCTTATGTCATTGATTTCATGGGAATTTATGATTAGAGTTTCTCAATAGTGATTAGGTTTCCCCCATCATCGGTCTTGATGATGTTGTATTTCAATGAACTCTGAAACAAAACCTTGAAATCTCATCTCTGCAATGCATGCTACGCATAATTATTAAGATTCACTTTTGGAAATGCCTATTAACATGATTAATGTTTGAGGCATTAGAAAAAGAGTAACTTAAAGCTCAGAGGACCATCAATGCAAAGACCGATGCATCTTGATCCCAAAATAAAATGCAAATAAAAGCACAATCTTCAATGTTATCACAAAGCCAAGAGAAGTGCATGGAGGAGACGAGGCAATCACCTTACAATTTTTTGCGGAGGAGAATGAGTCAAAAAGATTTTAAAAGGTACATTCCAAGGCAGAAAGAGGAACACGAAAACCTTATGTGGGACCTCTTATCCTAAATGAAAATCTCTTTTAAATAAATAAATAAAGAGCAAGGTTTTTCGATTGATTGAGACCACTATGTCATATGGGAATCTCACATCCAGCTATGTTGTGAAGCAGATTCAGATCAAGTGGTGATTTGTGCAGAAATAATGGAGGACACTACAAGAGGAGTGTGAGAAATTAGCATTGGTGTCTTGTTGGTTGGTGGTACAAGTAATTTGGAAGAGGTAGTGGAAGACCTTTCTTCATTGGCACTAATGGGGTGATAAGATGTAACAATAGGTTTGGCAGAACTACATGAAATTTTTTCTCATTAGTAACAGTGGTCCAATCATCATTTGAATCTTGTTTCATTTTATCGTGTGACACTTGGCAAGAATTGGCCATCATAGTGATCTAAGGCTTGACATTAAAATCAATTGTTTTGAAGATTAATGTAGATCACACATTGAGAGAATCAAGCTTCTCTTATTTGAATGTCAATGGTTTCCTTAAGGTCTTTGGCAAGGTCAACCTTGAAGACAACACATTATTGGGGTAGAGCCATGTAAAATTTACGTTGTCTCTAATGGTTTATTAGTTATTAAAAAAATCCCCATAAGGGGATAGGGAGACCAGAAAACTCAACACATGAGGGGATTTTAATCTTGGCTTGCTTGAAGACATGAAATTATCTCGTCCAATGGGAAAATGCAACCATAATGTTGCATATGAACCATGATGTTCCATGGTTAACAATGGTTTTACGGTGCTCGAGTGTTATTAACATGAAATAGGAAAAATCCTCGCGAGGTTTGAAACCATTAATGCTTGAATTCATGGTACTTCTAGTGGTTATAAGCCAATTATTTGAGGAATATTTCAAGAGGAACTCAGCCAAAAATATAACCAATTAAACAAGGTCAAAGATTCAATCCAATTATGTATGCTTTATCAAATTCATGTACTTTGATATTAACATCGGGAAAGGGGTTTCAGAGTTAGAAATATTACCTTGTTGAAGACCTTCGAGACAAATTTCCTGTCCTCTTTGAAAAATATTAGCACTCTTAAATAGAACACATAAATGCAAATATTGTTTTGGTCTATTTCTTATTCTGCTCTGCTAAATCAAAGAATACAATATTTATAAAATAACAGTAAACAAAGTCTTATTCGAACTCAAACTCAAAATACCCTATCTCTACTCTTCAACCTACATATGGACAACATTACCAGCACGTACACATATCATCTAATGTGTTGTCTAATACAAAACATAATTCACTTAAATGTTAACTACAAACTCGCTAAATATTGGCTAATATTTTTGAATGCCCGACACTTCCACTTAGCCAAATATTTTTCAATCAAGTTATATCACATTGAATCCTTATTTGTAAAACTCTAACTTATTTTTAGTAATTCCTTTGTCAATGCATCCACCACCATCATTTCAGTTTCACAGTACTCCATTTTGATAGTGTTGTTCTCAATTTGTTCACGGATGAAATGGTATTGTATCCCTATATGTTTAACTCTCCCATGATACTTCGAATTCTTTGTCATGGCTATGCAACTTTGGCATCGACTTTAATATTTTCATTTGGGACTGAGTAACCTGATGTCCTACAACAATCTTCTCAACCAAATCAATTTTTTACACTTAACATGTTGTTATATATTATGCTTCTACACTTGGAGAGAGAAAACAGATTCATTGTTTGTTACTTTCCCCGAAAATGACATCTCCACTAAGGATAAAATAGAACCCTGAAGTTGATCTCTTACTATCAACGTCCCCTGCCCAATCTGCATCACAATACCCTATAAGTTGCAAATATTTTTTAAGCTCCCATTGAATCTTATTCCATATTTTGTTGTTCCATTAAGATATCTAAAAATCTTTTAATCTGTTTCCCAATGTTATGGTCCAGGATTCCTAGAATATTAGCTCACAATGCTTATAGCATGTGCAATATCAATCTCGTAGAAACCATTGCATACATTACTCAACAACATTCGATATGGAACCATACTCATATAACTTTCTTCTTCTTGTGTTTTGGGACACATGTCTAGTGAAAGTTTGTTTCCTACTTCCATTGGAGTACTTGCGGCTTGCAATTTTCCATCCCAAATTTCTTGAGAATGTTCCTAATGTACCTCTCTTGGATAAGATAGATATTTTCTTCTCCATATCTCTTAAAACTTGAATTCCCAAGAAATAATGAATCTCACCATGATCATTCATCTTAAATTTTGTAGCTAATTGAGACTTAAACAAGCCTAACATCTTAAAATCATTAGTCATAATGATGGTGCCATCAAAATATAAGGATAAAATTACTAGAGACTCACCAATATGATTTATGTAGACTTTTGAATCAGCATTGCCACCTACATATCCTTCATTTTGGAGAAACCCATCAATATGCTCATACCATGCTCTTGAAGATTATTTTATTCCATACAATGTTTTTAAAGCTTGATACTAACCGCTCCTTTCCTTCTTGTATGTATCCTTCTAGTTGTTCCATGTAAACTTATTCCTTTAAAAATCCATTTTAAAATGTAGTTTTTATATCTAGGTGACGTACATGAAGATCCAAGGATACTTCCATCACTAACATAATCATGATGATGTTATCTTGACTACAGGAGAAAAAGTGTCATGATAATCCAAACCTGCAATTTGGGTGTAACCTTTTTCCACCAAACGAGCCTTGTAGCGGTCTATTGACCCATCAGACTTGTACTTTTGTTTGAATAACCACTTGCACCCAACCACTCTCCTTCTAGGTGGAAGAATTGTGAGTTTCCATGTCTGATTTTTTATGAGCGATTCATATTCAACATCCATTGCTTGCCTCCAATCTGCTGCATAAATACTTTGAAGTGCTTCTTGAACACTGAGTGGTTCATCAACCTCTACATTAAGTGCATATGATTCAGATGCCTTTTGAGTGGGCTTTCATAGTCTTGTTGATCTACGAAGTTGTTTCTCTCCTTGTACATCTCCTATGGGTTGTGTGGCTACAACTTGTAATGGTCTTACTAGAGTAGAATTCTCATGCTCAGATTCTTCATTAGATCCAAGATCATAAGGCCTTGTTTCTAAATCCTTAGCATTTTCCATCTCTATTGATTTGTGTGAAACTAAATTTTCATCAAAAATGACGTCTCTTTTGAATAGAATCTCATGTGTTATAGGATCATAAAATTGATATCCCTTAGAATTCAAATGTATCCAACCATTGTACACTTCTTACCTTTTTCATCTAGATTCTTTCTTTCTTCATCTGGTATATGTGCATATGCTATGTAGCTTAAATTCTTAAATCATTGACACTTGGTTTGCTTCCATTCCATGCCTCATAAGGTGTCTTCTTATGAAATGCAAAGTAGTTGGCAACCTATTTTGTATATATGTTGCACTAGATATTTTTTCATCCCAAAAGGCATTATATAATCCACTACTCTTAAGAATGCATCTAGCACTTTCAATAAGAGTCATATTCCTTCTTTCAGTGGCACCATTATGTTGCGGTGAAAAGGAACAATATACTTTTACACATAAAATTTTGAAAGCACTTGAGGTATATTCACCCCATTATCACATCTAAGTTGTTTCAAAGGTTTTCATGACTACTTCTCACCAAGTGCTTTAAAAATATTAAACATTTCTATGTCACATGATTTATTTTTGATAAAATAAACAAATTTCATTCTAGAGAAATCATCAATAAAGGTAATAAAATACCTTGTCCCTTTATGTGACATTATTGTTTGCACCATAAATATATGAATGTACAAGTGCCATTTTCTCTTTAGCTCGTGTTGCTCCTTTCTTTGGGAAGGGGAATCTATGTTGCTTTCCTAAACAACAACCTTCACACACTCCCAACTCAACTAGTAGATGCAAATTAAAATCTTCCATAAGTTGCTCTAATTTTAATATTCAAGCGAGTGAGTATTTGCATGTTCGAATCTATAATGCTAAAGAACTATATCAGATTTTTTCATTATTTTTGTTGTTAAAACCACATCAAGTACCACTACATATAACTTTTATATATTTCCATATCTGGTTCCATTATAAATAATTAATCCTTTAACATCCTTTAGGACACATTCCTTCTTGTCAAACAATGCAATTATCCCAAAGATCGATAATCTTGCTCACCGATAAAATAATTTTTACTAGAGCATGTACATACCATACATTTTGGATTTTCTTATATCCACCATCGGCATTTGTAATGGGATATCTCTAATTCGATCATCTCACATTTCCTATCATTTCCAAGATTGATATTCTTACTTTTGAGTGCTTCTTTATATGCCATAAACAAACCTCTCTTACGTGTCATATCTTTGAGTTGCTCTGAATCTAAATACCAACAATTTGAAAGATAAAAAATTGGGGTTGTGACAACCAATAACAATTTTTTGGTTATTTCTTGAGGTCATGTTAGCTTGACATCATTTCCTTTTCTTTACCTCTTCTACCCATGCTAACCACTTTCGACATTGTTTCTTAAAATTCCCGGGAGCTCCACAATGAAAGAAATTTCCTTATTTTTTTCCTCCTTTGTGTCTTTACCATTCTTTGAGATATTGGACTCGGATGGATGAGATTTTTCATCACTCTTCCTTTTACTTTGCCCTTATATCTTGTTGAAAAATGTTGTAGGGTTCTCATCATCTAGGCCCCCTATCACACCCACTTTTAACACACAAAACAACAATACAAATACTAGGATGATTTTTTTGACTTATGATGCTACTACACAACACCACAAGGCTCTAAGTATAGAAACTCAACAATGCATAAGACACTTACCTAAGTCATCAACTCACATAAACACATGACAAAACCATATACATCACGATGCCACACTTTCCCAAATGAAGAAAAGCTAGAAAAGACCCAACCACAAGAAGAAGGGACCAAGGGATGGAAATCCCCCACACACATTTCCATAAATACATCTTAGTTATGATTAGCAATCCAAGATAATCACTCTGTAAGGATAATTTTTACTTTTTCCATCTAACAGTTCAAAATTCATTTCACAATCAACTTACAGTTCGACCATTTAGGTTAGCTCTTTATCCCTTATGACAATCTTCGTGATTAACATAAGTACTTGCCATATTTCAAAAAGCATACAAAGTTCCCCATTCTCTCATTCTTATGATAAGATTATGCTTCTCAAATATTTATCCAATGTTTAAATTTTACCCTTACTACAAAAGTGAATCTGACGTGATGTCGAGCAAGAAATCTTAGGATTAAGGGGGATTTAGGTTCACGATACCTTTTCCCCACATATTCTTCAATCACGGTATATTTATTTCCCTACCATAGTTAATATAATTCAATCTCTTGTTGAATCCATTCAACATTTCCACACCAAGAAATTATATATATATATATATATATATATATATATATATGTATCCATACTTTGTTTTCTATGTATGTATATATATATATAGAAAAATGATCTCTACCAACATAATTCATAATCTTTATAACACATGATCATTATAATGAATTATTACAGTTAAGAAAATGTTTAATTGAGTTATAATGACTCATATGTGAGTGTCCTTGGTCCTAATCACAAAACTTGTTTTATTCTTAACTAATTGCAATATGGTTTCATTATTGAAAAAGCATTGCTTTAAAGCGAATGTATGAGATACGAAATTATTTGTCTAACATCCTGAAGAAGTATAAGATTGGAAACATTATAAGCTACACATGAACCACAAGTGATTTGTGTTCAAGGTAAGATCCCAAGAATTGGAATTTCACGATCCCACATGTAAAAAAAAATATTCTTAATTCCATAAAAAGGGCATAACTCAACCACACCTACACACCTCTAAATTACATAATGAACTAGCTCCAAAACTCTTACATAGGTTGCTAATCTCCCGAAGTCCACGGAATGTAACTTCTTGTTCAGGACTTGGTGACTTAAAGCTTAAGAGCTGATTCAATCCTTCACTCTACCACAATAATAATATGATGCAATAACCTATGCTCCCTATCATACATTAAAAAAATATGGTGGTCTAAACATAATATATTGTAAAGCAACATTCGTACATTCACAAGATTGGGATGAGTGATGTGGCATCCTACATGGAGCCACCTCACTCTCCTCTCCCCTTTTCTATTTATTCAAGTTCTTTTTCTTGTTTGGGGGTTACTTAATTCTTTTGTGCTCTTGAATTCTTTTTGGAGTTAGAGGATTTTGGGAGTGCTTGTGGTATTTTTGGAGATTATTGGTGATTTCTTGGGTTTGAAGGAGCTAGGACATTGACTCTTAGAACAAGCTCTACCATGGCAAGGTAGGAGCTATACTCTTGCTTAATGTTCTTCTTTTATTTTGTGTATATGTGCGTGTTTTTAATGTTTTGATATGCTTGTTGGGTGCTTGCGTATATTTCCTAAGTGTGGTATAGGATCAGACTATGGGGAGAATTCATGTAAGGATGCATAAGAGTTTATTTCATGTTTTAGAGGGAGTTTGGGTTGGGTGCCCATCTGGAATAAGGAATGCTTGTATTTCTTACTTGTTCATTTTATGAGGGAGGAATAAGAGAATGAGGGAGGCATAAGAGTATGTGGGAGGCATAAGAGGTACTTGAGGGAGTCGAAGAGTGTGTAGGGGTTTTGAGATATGTGTTGAGGTTTTAAGGTGGGCCCATTTCCCATTGGCAGGCATAAATGACCTCCCCATAGGTTCTTGTTCCTTTGGCTTTTAATTTTGAATCCATGTATATTTTGTTGTTTTCCTCATTGTGTTTGTAGTTTGAGTTGGTTGTGTTTTGTAATGGTTGTGAAGTACTTGGTTTTGTGATGTGGAAGCTTGTTTATTACCATGTGATGGATCAACCTTTCATTGCAATGTGGTTGTGGCTCGGGGGCCAATAAGGAGGATGGATTCTCCTCCTCATTAGATATTTTGATTGGGTGGAGAGTGTTGCCTCTCCTCCCATTTTTGTCATGATCAAGAAAATCATGAAGGAGCTCTCTTATTGATGATGTCAAGCTTGGATCTTTTATTGGAGTCCTTAAGAAATCCCTTCGTATGAGAAGCCTTTTTGTTTTTCCCACTTAGGGTGGAGGACTTGTAATATTGTAGTTCATCTTAGTTTCATTCTTGTAAAATTTTACCCGCTTTAAGTGGGAGACATTGTAATAATATTTCAAGAAAATTTACATTCAATTATTGGATATAAAAGTTGTATTGTATATTGAAAAAAAGAAAGAAAAATTTGTGTTGTAAAGCTAGTCTTGTGAAATAGAAAAGAAAGTTTATTATCTTTATTTGAAATTGTATTATTGTGAATGAAAAGAATAAATATAGAAGTTGTAAGATGCAAATAGTGTATACATAGTAAACTTGAATGTAGAACAAAGTTATTATAGGGTAAGTGCACCAAGTTGGGGGACAATTAAGTGGACATCAAATCCTGAATTTTACATTAAAAACAACAAAACATCAAATTTAGTCTTCCACGGACTTGAACCATGCCGAAAAGTAAAAACTATGTCATAAAAATGGTACCATTGCATAGGGGAGACTATTAGCTTTGTAGAAATACTGATTTTAAAGTGAATAGAAGAGGATAAATATCATTTTATAATTTTTTACTAATAGTAGGTCTTTAAGACACTTTTTCCTGTGAATGTTTATGTCTACGTTTAAGATTGAAAAATTTGTTTCACTTATCAGAATGTGATAAAACTTATACCATCCCAACCGTGGTGAAATTATATACATGTTCAAAAAAAAAAATTATTTGATTTCAATTTTTTTTTATAAAGTTATGGCGGGCAAACGGAAAGTGCTCTGTTTTCTTTATGTTTTCATACCACTTTTACGGAAAAAATCATAAAAAATAAAATATTACTCAAAAAATACAAAATAAAATCCATCCTAAGATAGATAGTGGTATATAACTTCTCACCAAAGGAAAAAAATATATATCAATTTTTGGTCATCCAAATTGTGGGCAAACGGACTATAATCTTATCGGCGTTTTTAAAAAAAAATACCAAGTCATTGAATTTTGAGTGTTTAATATAGCTAATCTTGTCCATTTTTTACAAAAATTAGTATTTTAGAAACTAGATTCCGGATGCTATGATTCATATTAATATAATTTTGTCTAATTTTGAGTGTATGTATTTCTAATAATCCCTACAAGTTGATACTATGTTGTTATTTGCAATATGATGTCCATGGATGACCCTATATTTGTCCATCAACTTCCCGCACTTGCCCTATAGTTATTTTGAACATATAAGTTGTAGTGAAAATGGAAAGAGGCGAAAAATTTAAAGTATATTGTTAAATTGAAATGTTTCATTTTGTAGTAAGGAAAAATAACATTATTAGGAGTAGATTTAGTTCCTTTTTCTATTGGGTTTGAAAGAAAATTTATCGAACAAAATGAAAATAATCTCAGTAGTTATTATTCTTACTACTAAAATAGAAAATTCTTTAAAATGAGTAAATGTACTATGGAATGAATAGATGAGTTAAATCTTACAACTGGACATTTTAGGAACATAAATTTAAGCTCAGAATGAATTTTAGAACACTTTAGTAACTTTTGTTTTTTGAGAAATCTCATATTTTAAGGTTCTGTTTTAAGAAATGGATCGCCACCTGGCAAAGCGGTGGTCTCAGAATCGCCGCTTAGGCAAGGCGGGTGGTCTTAGAACCACCGCTCAAGAAGGCGGTGGTTCGTGAATCATCACCTAGGTGGGGCGGATGTCCCATGACCTCCAACATACTCTAGGTGGCGGTTTTATCACTTACAATGAAAATCACGGATCCACACTTGTGTAAATTCTAACTTGTAATAACTAAATTTTAAGCATGTAAAATTTACAAGGAAACCTTCAAAGCAATCAAATAATGGTGAAATCTCATTGTTTAAAGCAATAAAATCTTTAAATGGTGGATTCAAAGTACTCAAACTTGTATTTATAAACAAGAGTAGGGTTTTCCTAAATGGAGAACTCCAAATACAAATAGTTTGTAATAAAATCATATTTGAAAAGGAAATCCCTTCAATCCTTAAATGAAAGACATTACAATAATAAACCTACAATCTAAACTAATCTAATCTTGATTTCTTTGTAGACCCCCCATAATTCTTCCTCTTTCCCATGGCTTCCTTCGCTCCAACCCGCAAATTAAATAAGAGAAAATAGACCAAATTAGGAGAATAGACTAAAAGAAAGGTTTTAATAAGAATTCATAAGGAATTTTAGGGCTAGTTTGGAACCCTAGGATCTAGTGGCCACAATTAAATTGATCAGGGTGGAGGATCTATTATCTCTTGAAAGTGCACCCTATAGAGAGATAGCATTTGCAGTGTTCCGTGCTTCGCAAAATTTATCTCTCTTTTCAGAGATACAATGGAAACACCTCAGTGCTCCATGGATATACCTATTTTGAGGTGAGTCTCAGTATCAAAGTCGGTTCCTTATTGATGTATCCTAAACTGATTTTTCGGGGTTTAAGGGTAAAAGATGACGGTAAAATCATTTAAAACTGAGGTGATACACCAAATTTTTATAAGGTCTTTGACTGAGTATATGCACAATTGATACGGAATGAATTTCTGATACACAGGGTAACGGTTTTCTAAAGATAATTAAAGGAAAACACTTTGATGTATTAAGGGATAAAATCACAAAGAATATTTCTAAGTCACATACACATTAATATCATGCAAAAGTTATGAATTTACAATATGGTAAGACGATTAATCAGGGAATTGACATTCACAAGATTAATGGAACATACACAAGACTGCAAATAATTGGAAAGGTAGACAATACTTCACATTCGAGGGAAAACTAGCAGAAAGCTGTTTCAAGACTCTTGTATCTAAAAGTCCCCCTTTGTGCTTTGCAAGGCACACAATATATAAGTAAATTGATTCACCCACCCTTCCTAAAAAATAGACTAAGGTTGTACTTGCCCATGCATTCTAGTTTTATCCTTTATTGAATAAATAAAGGAATAAAATAAAGAAGTCAATAAAAAGAGGCATTAATAGCCTTGGGTTACATCTCACTCAAATTACGAGTTGATTGTTCTATTTTTAAGAAAATCATGGGTGAATAATTTGATAATAATAAATCTTGCTTGATTAGTAAGTCTTCTTCTTGGTGCATGCAAATTTGTCCTTTTGTGCTTGATGTGACATCTCGCAACTCGATCTACTTTCCTCCTGGATGCACATGCAACAATTATTCCCTTTGTGTGAGAAAAATCAATTACATTATTTGCAATACTTTGCAAAATAATTAACTCAAACATCTATCTTAGTTTACAAATTAATACAATTTTATATCCCAACAACTCTAAAGATAAAACTACGGTAAAAGATAGGTTGAGAGAAATAAGGTATATCTTTTGACACAAGAAGATAAATTCTTTTTTTCACTTAACAACTCTTTACTTCATCAATATGTTTACAACATCACACACACACAGATATATATATATATATATATATATATAACCATTATAAGGATTGTAATAACATTCGTTATACCTTGATTACATTATTGTCAAAATCTAGCAAGATTTACTAACTTAAAGTTAAAACCCATTTCCTTACCATTATTCTTTATGAAAAATAGCCATGGATACATTGTTTCCTATCCATCATGACACACAAACTAAAGGTGGCGAAATATTCTAATGTACTTTGACTTAGAAACAAATAGGTAAACAATATTGGTCAAGCAAAGATAAACTATCTTCAAAATTACAATTATACAATAACATACACATAACAATGTCATGATCATTTTATATCATTCACAATAATATTTTACAAGTTTTGGTTTCATTCGCTTATAACACGCTACTCCACAAGTACAAAATACTAAGGCATTGTGCCCTTCTAACTCTCCCAACAATTACTATTCCGTGGCCTTTCAACACATTTAAGCATTCGAGAAAAAGAACTTCATTAGAAAAATCAAGATACTTTATACAATTCATTGTCTTTTTCTACTCACAAAATCCTCTCGTACATTTTAGCCTAAGTCATTTCGCGAGAACCGAGCATGATAAGGACTACACATTGGAAATAGTATGATATTATTAACAATATCATGAAAGGAAACCTTATATTTAATGAAATGGATCTAAGATCTAAACACTAACAACTTCTTGGTCATGATAAAATTTCCACCATGTCAACTAAGAAATAAGTCATATGCTTCAGTTATGAACAATGTCTCTGAAACAACAAAATTTTAACAATCAACCAAGTAGGGCCAATGGCCTTATAATTCAAACACGGGTTGTCGAGTGCATTAGGATTTCAATCATGTAATCATATAGATTATATGATTGTAGTATAATACTCCCACCATCCATCAAAATTTCCTTAATTAACAAGTGACTCCACAATTAATAATGATAAAAATGAA
This sequence comes from Taxus wallichiana var. yunnanensis, assembly GCA_018340775.1. Classification (NCBI taxonomy): domain Eukaryota; kingdom Viridiplantae; phylum Streptophyta; class Pinopsida; order Cupressales; family Taxaceae; genus Taxus; species Taxus wallichiana. The sequence goes on from CM031239.1 coordinate 1,009,200,178, forward strand.
GGCTAACAAAATGTCGAAATAGTCATTTCTAGCAGCCAAGTTACTTGATATATCCAAAATCTTTTCTAACAAGTACGGAACAATGACAAGTCTCCAAAACTACCCAAGTCATTCTTGCAAGTTATTATTCTAAACATCCATCAAATATTCATAGTACTTTTAATTCATAATCCACCATATTTAATCAATGATTTCGATTTAAATAAAAAGGAACACCACTTTCTCATCACAAGTTCTTTTAAAGTAACCATCGTTACCATACTCAATGCCACTCTTATATATACATTTATATGTACCACCAAATGCCATTAACAATCTTAACAACAATTTCCATCATAAATCAACAATATATATACCACCAAATGTCATTAATAAAGATCAAGACAACCACATACCAAACCTGATCATATTAATAGAGGGTTCTGAGATAATCATCAACAAGCCATCATATTGCAAGGTTCATAATCAAGTTACCAAAACTTAATTCATAATATAACAACACAATAACCATACTTTAATCATAAAGGCAATTAAAACTACTATTCACTATTGATTAAAGAGTTTCAACAACCTAGCCGCAATAACAATGTTTGATCCTTACTCCCTATTTGAGCCTCAACAAATAATCAAACTCACCAAGGTTCACTAATGAAAGTAATGGTCTGAATCTATTATAACAGTTATGGTGTATCATATTCTAAGGTCACATCAACCATTTTGGATGAATACAAAGAGAATTTGACTATTCTAAGGTAAATTACATTTACCTTATCCAAATAAATAGTCCTTCAACTACCTGAAATGGGAAACCCTTTTTACGATAACTATCAAGACACATCATTCACGCTTTTGTAAGATAATAAAATATTGCATCCCATCAAGGGAAGGCTATTAAGCCACACTGGTAAGTTCGATATCCCAAACAAATCACATACTAGATCAAAATTAATAGAGTAAATTGTATTTACCTTTATTCTATCAAAACCCTACATCTTCCTAATCCAACAAGGATTGCATTTACGAACTCGGTTTTAACCTTGTCACAAAAGTGAGGAGTCAATGATGAAGCCGGGAATTACTATTCCCTATTTATGAGGTGCATATCCACACCCGCCTTAAGATATTATTAGGTCAATGAAACTTTCAAAAGACCATTAAATCCTCGTAAATAAGCCAGTAGTTCTATAACATAAAATTTCTAGATACGTAGATATAATATGGTTATTATAATTATTAGAGACCATGAAATCCAAGAAGAAGGGTTTGATTAATCGAACCAAAATTAACATTATACAACATGCGCCATATTACAAATCGGCCATAAATTTTCTTTCACAAAAACAACTTACAATCTCCCAAAATTTCAACTTAACACAAACAACTACAACCATCCTACACCATTAACTCTCAACAAAATTTTATTGTTATAACATGAAAAATCGAGGGAAAAGGAGAGGTTTCACATAAAAGTGACTAAACCCATAATATATCTTCAAGGAAAAATTACCCAGAAAGAAATTCTTAGAGATATACCCATCCACAATAACCCAAAATCACAAAGTCTGGGAATGATCGGGAATAACCCTCCGTAGAAAATGAATAACCAAAAACCACAAAATCCAACTTCAGATGTCATTTAAGAGGAAAATAACGATTCATTACATGACATTGAACATTCTAGCATAAAAATCAAGTAGGTAGTAATTATCATGCCCGATATAAGCTTCAATATGCATAGTCATGGTTGTCTACTGTGCCCTTCAACCGTAACATTTGGCAACATTCCTCATTTATTTTGTTTTCTATGTGTTATTGTTTTATTCCAAGCTTCCCTTGATATGGCACAAGCTAAGTGGATGTGGTAGCAACCATGGACGATGTCTCTGCATTAGCAAATCACATTTACTTGGAAGTTTCAAAGCATGTTTAACAAAACCAATCTACACAAATCCCGGTCTCTTCAAGTCCACACAGCCCAACATCCTATTTTTGTGTTTCAATCCTACAAAACATATGCCAAAGCATGTCTTAATTAAAACAATAAAGAGAAGTAGGTGGCCAACGACCCCACGCACCCACTGCTAGTAATAAATAATAATAAATGTGGAATCCAAAACTAAGAAGGATAAAACAAGAGTGCCCAACATTAAATTTGTTAAATGAGGAGCATACGTGGAGGTTAGGCCACTATCAAGGGGGTAAAATGGTGGTTGAAGAATTAAACCAAAAATTGATCTTGCAATCCATCTTGTAATGCCCACAATTTCGACGTTCTAAAACCACACTAATCCTTAAATAGTTATCTGGGAAGTCGCAGAAATATTTTTTTGTTTTAAGTTATAAGGTTACAAGGGTGTCAAACCCTAATGTACGTTAAATTAATCTCCACCAATAATTACTACATTACAAGGATGGACCAGGTCTAAGTTAAATGATTAAATATTCTTAATTTATCTCTAAGGTCAAATTAATTACAATCAACTAGGAAGGTGCCATAATTTATTTACTTGGTTAAATGTTCATTCCCTTCTTAAATTAACATTCAAATCGATAATTAATAAACCTTATACATAATTGCTTTAGTTCCATTGTTGTAGTCATTTTTGCACCCACCAAGAACAAGGTAACTTCATGCGCACCGGCCTATCACCCAATGGGTCAGCGCTCACTCGAGGTGCGCGAGAGGGAGCCAAGTCTTTCTTTTGCGTGAGTTCAATGGAAGGCATACTTCATGATCTTGACTTAGTGATTTAAAAGAAATGAGAAGCTATAGAGCTTAGAACGGCTTCTATACCCCTTCAGTCATAATAAAAGCAAAGCACGCAACAGAATTAATAGAACCAGGAAGTTGTAAAACCATAAATAGACTTAACATTTCAAATAAGGTTCATGATTATATAAGACCAACAACATAGTAGAAAAATGCAGGTAATACAGAGAAAGGATCTTAATACAAACACAGTGGTAACCTTATCATATTCATTCATAGTCTTACTACAAAGCATCACAGAGAGGCAGACCATAGTCATGCGCCATATCTAGATCCATACATGTATGCTCACAAAATAAAATTTTCATTCCCCATTCCCTCATTACATTCTTCCTACAATCATCTACCCATTTTATCCCATAGTTCTCGTAGTAATTTTGCAGAGCTCCACTACCTCACTTGTGTCTCTTTTTCTTTGCCAAGGGCACACGTATAAATAGGCATCTGAGCTCTAACAAACTCCTCTTGCAACCTCAGATCTGGCCCAAAGTGTCAAGGTGTGGGTTGCCCCAAGCGCATGCCTCTCCATGTCATGATTAGCTTTTGGATCTTCCTATCGCAAGGTATATTCCTTCCAGACACCCCGTTACTGTGCTAGAACCTTATCTAAATGGAACACTTTCTTCATGCGTTTTTTCCAAAGGGTCGAAAATACCTAAGTCCCGAATTGTTCTTTATGGGCACATGTCCTTGGTTACCCTTTTTGAATTCTTCCTGTACATACGTGCCTTTATGATTTGGTAGCTACATTAGGTCCTGCTATCACCAATCCTAAGCACTATGATAATTCTCCACCGGGAACTCCTCGTGCTATGATTATTTACTAATGCACAACCTTTAGTTTGGTGGATGTAATCTGAAAACACAACAACAAACATAACACAAGAATACCATAGACTATGATACGAAGGAATGATGAAAAATCTGAAATATAAGTGTAAATTATAATATCAACATGAAATTGTTACAATCTCACCCATGAGGTACTTCAAGTGTTACTGACTTCACTTGCCTTCCAACAATAATTATGGGAGAATCTTCACAATGGTTCTTTAAAACATCTTCTAAATGATGGCTTCCTTTACACACTTACTCATACAATATTTCTCACTACTTCCTCTATATGCTAATGAGGGGGTGGCCTCTTTATTTATAGGAATTCAAAGCTTATCCACCCTATATCTAAGATAGGATGGAAAATATCTTCCACCAATCATATTCCATCCCTAAACTCTTGCCTTTACATGTAGGCTTATCTTTAAGATAAGATAAACCTTATCATCTCACATGGGTTCCACTTTTTTAGACTTTTCCACAAATAAAATACACAAAATATTTATGACATCACTCTTTGTCTAAATATAATATTTCTAATTCCTAATCATGTAGACCCTACTTCTCTACTTATCCCAACTTTGACATTTTAACATTACTGGACCACTTACGACAAATATTTACTTTTTACAACATTCCTATTGTACTTTGACTATTACAAGATTTACTTACATTATTGGTGGCACTGCATCGATGGTGCCATTATCTTCTATTGGATGCCACTACTAATTATACTTAACAACATCTTATTCCTAATACATACATTAATAAAATAGAAATTACTGTAAGAAAATTTTAATGTTGACATTTTCCTTCCTAGCTTCTACTCCGTCCTGAGTAGACTCTTATGGACATTCTCAAGCCTGGTGCCTAGAAAATATTTAACTTGTCATGGTTGACCCATTTCGTAATGGGAGTACTATCCAATTCTTCCTAGTCGATATGTACCATTTTCATGCACAACTGCTATTTTGTAGGGCCCCATCCATTTGGGAAGAAATTTTCTCTACCTTCTTTTTTTGTATCTAGAATCATATACTAGAACCAAGTCATTCACATGAAATGGATACCAATGGATCTTTTGATCAAAGTATTCCTTCTGCTTCATTTTCTTCTTATAGCTTGTATCCTTCGTTATTTCCCTCATTTCCTCTACCAAATGAAGATGTACCAACCTTTCTTTTACTAAATCACTTTCATCCATCCTTTCATTTTTCATAACTCTCACAGTGGGAATATCAAACTCAATAGGAAGAACTGGATCAATGCCATAAGCCAATTGAAATGGGGAGTATCCTGTTGCTGACTTCAATGTTGCCCTATATGCCCACAATGCTGCATGAATCCTTTTATCCCACTTATGTACCTGCAAGGCTGCATCTTTTGCTAGAATTTGACATAACACAAAAAAATTGTTCCACTTGTCCATTTGTGCTTGGCTTGTATGTTGGTGCCTTCCGTGCTTAATAGAAAAATTATTGACTAGGGCTTCTACCACCTCATTAATGAAGTGACTTCCTTCATCTGTACATAATTTCTAATGGACAACCAAATTTGGTGACATGTGTTCACATATGAACCTTGCCACTTCATCCATGGAAGTTGTTTTCAATGGCCTAGCTTCAACCCACTTGGTTAAATAATCTGTGGCAACTACAATATACTTATTTTGGCATGGCGTAGTTGGAAGTGGACCTACAATATCTATTCCCACTTTTCAAAGGGACCAAAAGAATAGGGCATAATGGAGCTGATGAAGTCTTATGGTTACCATGTGTTTGACAAATATCACATGTCTTACAATAATTATAACAATCTCTAAAAAGAGTGGGCCAGTGATAACCTACATCCAAGATCCTTCTTGATGTAAGTTGTTCAGAGAAGTGTCCTCAAAATGTACCATTGTGGAATTCTTCTGAGAAGTTTTTGATCACATTCCAACGCTCTCAGATCTTGTCCATTAGGTCCTATTGAAATAATACTCCATGAGAATAGAATATCTTCCTCTTAGTCTTCCTCTTAGTCTTTGCATTGGCACCATCAGGAAACTTGAATTCATTTAGATAATTCCAAATATCTATGTATTCACTAGGGATTGTGTCAAGGGATAACAATGTTGCATCTAGGAAATCATCATCATCACAAGATGAACCTAAACCATCATAGGCTCGAGAGAGTGCATCTGCATTGACATGCTTCTTTCCTAGCCTATCTATAATATCAAATTCAAATTCTTGTAGCAAAATTATCCATCTTGCTATCCTCCCTGATGGGTTAGGCTTATTTACAATATATTTTAGAGTCTAATGATCTGTTACAACTATAAATTTCTTCCCTAGCAAGTAATTTCTAAACTTCTTTATAGCAAAATGATAGCTAGAGCCTCTTTTTCAGTTACAGTATAATTTACCTCAGCACTGCTCATTTGTCTGCTCCCAAAGTAAACTAGATGATCATTCCCATTTTCATCCTTTTGGCTCAAAGTACTTCCTAGTGCTGCATTTGAAGCATCAGTATACAAAATGAATGGCTTACTCCAATTTGGATTCTTTAAAATAGGTGAAGACACCAAAGCTTCCTTCAGTTGTTCAAAATCTTCATGCGCCTTCTTTCCTAGTTCATAAGTAACATCCTTCTTCAAGAATTGGGTTAGTGGCTATGTAATCTTTGAGAAATTCTTGATGAACCTTCTATAGTAACCCACATGGCCTAAAAATGATCTCAACTTACTTCTATTCATAGGAAATGGTAACTCTTTGATTTTTGAAACTTTATCAGGATCAATACTAATACCATCTCTAGATACAACATGCCCTAACAAAACACCTTTAGAACATCCAAAGACACACTTTTTAGGGTTTAGTGAGGCTTGTGCTTCATCTAACCTTTGAAATGTTGTCTCCATCTAGTGCAGGTGGTCCATCTTGCTCCTATAGATGTAAAAATCATCCAGAAATACTTTGATGAAGTTTCCAATGTAGGGTTCAAACACCCTATTCATCAAGCGTTGGAATGTTTCGGAGCATTACACAACCCAAAAGACATAACTCTATAAGCAAACGTTCCCCAAGGAGTGGTGAACGTAGTCTTCAGCTGATCTTTCTTCGCTATACGAACTTGGTTGTATCCACTATATCCATTAGAAAAACTATAGCACTCATGGCAGCTACTTCGTCCAAGATCTAATCTGAGAATGGAAGAGGGTAATGATCCTTCTTTGTTACCTTGTTGAGCTTCCTATAATCAACACAAATGTGTAGTTTCCCATTATTTTTATTGAGATCACAATGGGAGAAACCCATTCTGAATTCTCCACAACAAATATGAATCCTGCATCAAGCAACTTATCTATTTCTTCTTTTACAGTCTTGGAAAAATTAGGATTCATTCTATATGGCATTTGCTTTATGGGCTTAGCACCATCTACCAACTCAATAGAATGTTCTACCCAACTTACTTGATGGAGTTCCTTATAATCAAAAGTGAATATGTGTATGTACCTTCAAAAGAGCTGGAGGTAGGAGTCCTTCTCACTCTCCATCACAGCATCACCAATATTTATTTGTTAGAGACAATCATCAATTTCTTCTTTAGATAATTTTATGGGGTCATGAGTTGTTGTGGACTGGAAGGATATCCATGATCGAAACATCAACCTCACTTTCTTCCTCTTTGGTGTCCACTTCACTTGTACTAGAGTAATCAGAGGATGTCTAATCACGGTTTCATCACTTGAATCCATATGTTCGCCTTATGATGCCAAGGGATCATGTTTATCTTCATCCTCTCTCTCCCACGTCCAAGTGTCATTAAGCCTTCATTCTAGTAGTTTCTTGGATGAACTCTCCTTAGCCATGGTCTTCCCAACAACATTGGGTATGCAACAGTACCATTTTTCATCACCTGAAATTCTACCACACATACAACACCCATAATCAGATATTACCACATTTGAAACAACACCTTCTAGTTTAGTTTTTCCTTATTTAATGACCTTAACATAAGTGTTGAGGGGTGATCAATTTTAAACACAACATATTCATTCTGAGACTCGGTCATTACATTAAGCTGCAACACCTCCATCAACTAAGACATCATGAATTGAAATACCATTACATAATACCTCAGCTTTTGGAGTGTAGGGATCTGCCTCTTCCTCCAAAACAGGGACCTCAACCTCCTTCCTTCGTCGAGCATTGAGTCCACTTTGCATCTCCGCTTCTTCTCTCGAAGACATACAAGAATTTGACCATATGTAATATTTGCAAGCCTTTAGGATAGATATTCTAAGATGGAGTATGGTCCTTGCCCCTGTGAAATCAAAAAATCTTACACACCCAACTTTCTTCTCCTATGTTTCTTACTAGTTTCTCCTTTCATCTTCTTAGGATCATTTCCATCTTGGTTATCTTTTTCTTTCTTTCTTTTTTTGTTACAAACACATCAGCTTCATTATTTATGATCTTATCTACTACATCAAAATAATTCTGGTGCTTTTTTTTATCATTAACTCTTGTACGGATGTAGAAGCTCTATCTAGACAATTATACTTATAATGACCCTTTTATAACAACCATAACATACGACTTCAGAAATATTTCTTTTTGGACCTCTATCTCCTCCCGAGAACTAAATTCTTTTCCTTGAAGAATATTAATAGTTAACTGGCCCATCTTCCTAAGCAGATCTTCATACTCAGTAGATGTACTAGGAGAAAGATTTGTGCTCACCGAGAGTGGTTGTGGATTCTGGACCAAAGGTGCTGGTGTAGGCTCTACTTTAGCAACAATTTATGTGAGCTTCTCTTCCATGATTTCTTCTTGCCTTCTTGCAATCTCCTTTACTTGTTCAATGGTAGTTGGGTGGTCATACTTCACTCGTTGTCTGATTTCGGCTTCATCCCAAGAATGAAGTGCTTCTGAGAGGAGATTATCCATACCATACATCAACCCATCCGCTAATCCTTCCTTCCGGATCTAGGCATCGAGCTTCCTCCTTAGCTCTAGAACACGAGCATGATAATCTCTTATCTTATCCTTCTCTCCTTGGGCTAGATTTGTGATCTCGATCATGAGATCTGCATATTTCTATTGTTCACCAAATTCTTCAAGAAAAATTTCAGTTAATAAATCCCATGAGTTTTTCACATTATCACCTAGTGTTTCAAACCACCTAAGTTTGAACCATCCAAAAAGGTAGGAAAAAATTTAGTCCATTGTTCCCTTCTTATGAGGCCATTACAAATGCAAGATTTTAAACTCTTGAATGAAAGAGGAGGCATCTTCATTAGATTGGGCTAAAAACAAAAATCTTCCCCATTTTTAAATGTAACCACAGTGAAATACCAACTCACAAGTACAATCAGTAAGACTTATGTGCACAAATAATTGGACTCACTACAATAGAAAGTGACTTTACACCTTTCTATAGTAAAATAGGAATGACCACAGTAAAACTTGACTTACTGCGGTAAAAACTGACTTTACTGTGGTAAACACTATTCACGGTAAAAAGTAAAGTTACTATGGTAAATACTAAATTCACAATAAAAAGTGAAGTTACTGTGGTTAATACTATTCACGGTAAAAGTGACTTTACCATGGTAACTACTATACACAGTAAAAACAAGGTTACCCTCCAAATGATTTCTGACTAAGTGGGAATATCTCTCCAGAAAATCCACCAACGAGGAATGGTCCCAGCAACGGAACCAAAATGTCATCACCAATCTGGCACTATGATAATTCTCCACTGGGAACTCCTCATGCTATGATTATTTACTAATGCACAACCTTTAGTTTGGTGGATGTAATCTGGAAACACAACAACAAACATAACACAAGAATACCATAGACTATGATACGAAGGAATGATGACAAATCTGAAATATAAGTGTAAATTATAATATCAACATGAAATTGTTACAATCTCACCCATGAGGTACTTCAAGTGTTACTAACTTCACTTGCCTTCCAACAATAACTATGGGAGAAACTTCACAATGGATTCTTTAACACACCTTCTAAATGATGGCTTCCTTTACACACTTACTCATACAATATTTCTCACTACTTCCCTTTATATGCTAAATGAGGGGGTGGCCTCTTTATTTATAGGAATTCAGCTTATCCACCCTATCTCTAAGATAGGATAGGAAATCTCTTCCGGCCAATCATATTCCATGCCTAAACTCTTGCCTTTACATGTAGGCTTATCTTCTAAAATAAGATAAACCTTATCATCTCACATGGGTTCCACTTTTTAGACTTCTCAACAAATAAAATACACAAAATATTTATGACATCACTCTTTTTCCAAATATAATATTTCTAATTCCTAATCATGTAGACCCTACTTCTCTACTTATCCCAACTTTGACATTTTAACATTCGACCACTTACGATAAATATTTACTTTTTACAACATTCTTATTGTACTTTGACTGTTACCGTACTCTACATTATTGGCGGCACCATACTAACGGCGCCGTTATCTTCTATTGGACGCCACTACTAATTATACTTAACAACATCTTATTCCTAATACATACATTAATAAAATAGAAATTACGGAGGAAAATTTTAATGTCGATAACCCCAACATTACCCCACACTTCACCTGTTCTTCATCCTCTGGGAACCTTTTCAAAGAATGCAAGATAAAAATACAAGGCCTTGCCTTGGAAAAAAATGGAGGGAAAGAATAAAGAATGGGGGAAAGAGAATATAAGGAAAACTCGCTCAAAGAAGAAGGGGAAAATTTTACCGCAGATCGCCTCTAGGTTATTCCAAGCACCGGCTTCATCTCGTACTCTTGTGCAAAGGTCGTTAACCAATGTACTCACCTCATCGAAGGTTAATCCTTCCCCTTTTGTGTTAATGGTCTCCACCACAGTCTCCAGCCACTTTCCATAATCTTCTAGGGCATCCATCTTCCTCAGTAATGACCTTGTAGAGCTCTTTTAGCCAGTTTTGATGGAGACTCACCGGTTCTCAATAGCTTGAGACTTCTTTTCCATTTTGGCTAGGATCTTTTCTCACTCGGATATATTGCCCTTATTCTTTTCTTTGAAGTCTTTTAGGTTGGCCTCACACTGCAAGCAAAGATGCTTGTCACCTTATCTTGATCCGTGCAATGGTCATTGGTGACCCCGGCAGCTTTATGCAGATATCTTTCACCTCAACAAGCACCTTATTGTATTTGGCAATGAGTGTGAAGAATTTCAATTTATCCTCCTTCTCCAAGTGCATGCCTACCTCCTCTCGCCAACTCTAAGGCCAAATGTTGCCTTTCCATGGTGACAACCCGAATCAAGTCCTCTAGATATTCCGGGGAGGATCCATACTTTTGCGTGGGAGGGTTAAGGTCCAGTGCTTCATGATAATCACTTGGGAGATGAGCTCCACCTTTTATAGCCTGAATTTTCTCTCTGAAGCTCCCTCGTAGTTGAGCGCTAATCAACTTTTCAAGGTTGAGTTCCTTCGTTAGCTTAACTACTTCTTCCTTCCTCTTTTCCAACAGTCCTCCAAGACTTTAACCCTGTCATTTCGTAGAAGAGCCTAGCCTCATTTCCATGGATACCTTGTTGAGTGCATTAAACAATTACTCATCCGAAAGTTGTTGCGTGTTTATAATGGGGTTGTCCCCTTTCCTTTGGACAATGTTAGTATGGTCCTTGGTTAACCTCGAACTCGGGCTCATCGAGGTGGGAGTCAAATGCCCATTATAAAGATCTTCCTTGTGTGTAGGTATCCACCCTCAAGATCAAAGGACTCCATGGTGGTGAGCTACTTGGTGGGCATGGTACTCTAGAAACATATGCCTAAAACTTTATTGGGATCATCAACATATCCCATCGTTATTCTTCCCCTTCCACACGTTTACTTCTCATGCGCACGCCCTAAGAATAGTTACTAAAAGAGTTGGGCCTTTTGTGCTACCCACACTCTTTCTCCCTCTTCTCTTCCTTGAATTCACCAAGCACAAGCTTCGTGACCGTGCTTCAACTCCTCATCAACTAAGTTATTATCTTCTCTGTCTCCTTGTCACTCTCTCATTCACCTCCTCCCGAGTGAGCTTGGGCATACCTAGCCCCTTAGTACTTGCTTCATCACTCCTTTCCTCATTCTCGTGTACCTTCCTCTCCTTGAGCACCCTTCCTCCTTACAAAGATGAAAGCATCATTTGTATCTTCTACTCCTTCTTCCCCTGAATCATGGACATTAATCAGCTCCGATCCACCTCTAACTCTCCTTCTTCATCATTATCCTTTTCACCTATATAGGTGTTCGGTCGTCTCGTATCTTCGACTCTAGTTCTTCCGTCCTGTTCTTCTTCCTTCGTAGAAAACTCTAGAGTTGGGGATGTGGTCTTCTCTTCATCTGAGGGTTCTTCAGGGGATGGTGGCTTGACATGCTCCAGGGTCTTCTCCGACCACCTGTTCTCCTCTTCTTTTGACATAGGTACTGGTCCCGTGGTATCTACATCCTACTTCTCCTCCACCCTTGTTCCTCTTTCTCTTCTCTCTCCTTGCACTTCGCACAGGATTCTTTCTACCAATAGGGTCATCCGGGATGGATATCTCATTCTCCACGTACACACCCTTTTCAAATTTTGTTTTTATGCGCAAGTAGATCCTAGCAGCAGCCGCGCTCCCAACAATAGGTAAGGTCAAAATACTTACAATATGCACATCCCGTGACACGTATCTTTCAATGTACGCGTGATTCTCTCGGGTAGACCAGCTTCTTTCTCATCTCCCGTGCTCTTCGTCAAGGGTCGATAACTCCAAGTTTAATTTCTTTGATTCTTGTATCTATTTACCTCGCTTAGAAAAATTGGGCAAGTAAACAAGAATGGGAGTTTACACCATGGACTCCAACCGCCATCCACCAAAATGAACTCCGCCAATGCGTAAGCCTGGTAGATTGCGAACTCTACTTCTCCTTTGATCGCTGCAGGGGAGTTTTTTAGGAATCTCGCCATTCAACCTCGAATACGTTCCTAAGGCTTGTATACCATTTGTCTAAGCACGCCTTGTGTACCCCTATCATTGATTCACATGTGTATTTCTGAAATCTCTCCACATGTGAGGGATCTTCAGCACGGTACATTCCCACACAAGCTTGTCGATGCATCGTACCCCGATTTCTAAGAACACAATTGTTAATAGAATGTTTCCAAACAGATCTTCCCTTAGTTCTCCACGCGCTTATGATTTCATCTCGCTATGTATTAGGAGATGTTGTATTCGGTGCCTTCTGTGACCTTCCTATAGACATTCAGCCATGTGGCTTACTCACGGGTCCATCTTTCTTGTCCATTCAGCTTGAGACAAGGTACATGGCCATCTTCACAAAGTGGATCACTAATATCCGAGATGTCATACTACCTTGATCCCTTCTTCAATTCTGGGGTGTTATGGTTTCTCTAATTACCTCCTCATCCTAGAGGTCATCTATGAGTGCCCCTTTACAGTTTAGGCCTGTGAAGTGTGAAATTAACTGGGGAGTTATGCACATTTTGCACCTGCAGCAGAAGAAGTCTTTGTGTACGCGTGTCATCAGCCATTGGTACAAGCACTCAGGCTTCCCAAAATATGGCAACTCATAAAGTTAGAGAAGCCCTGCCTTCTCCATTTTCACCTTGACCATGTCATTGTAGATTGGCAACCCGTCAAGTGTTTGTTTGTTTGTGGGGTGCACTAGCTCTAACACCATTTCCTTTGCGATTATGCTTGACTAGTGATTGTAGTCGATCACGGTCATCTGTCTTATGTGGGACTCCCACTCTTGCCCTAGCAAAACCCCATCCGGGTACTACATCTCTCGAATACCATTCTTCATTCATATCCAAGGGTATTTCCTCTTGTTTCTTCTTCCCTTTTGCCTTACCCTTTCCCTTCTTGGATTGTTCTACTAGGTTTACCAACTAGTTTCGTGGCCATCATTTTACCCTTTGCTTTCATTCCTGTGTTATGTCGTGAGTTATTTAGATGTTTTCTTGTGCCGCCATGCCCTAAAACACAAACCCTAATCTCCTTTGATCACGACGCTTCTTCACAACGTTCCTCACACCTGTGAATCACTTATGCTCTGGTTTGTAGATCTAACGGACTAATTACGCTTAAGTTTTTGGGATTTTCCTTCGCACGAGTCAATTCTCGAAACCCTAGCTCTAAAAGAAAATCACTCTTCTTGTTTTTGCAAAGTAAAATAATGAACTACCCATTCTTGTATCTATAGATTTTCCTACTTTTATGCATTTAAGGCTAGGCTACCTACCACCGCATTTCGACATTGTTTAATGCGGCATTTTCAAACAAACCTGACTTCAATGCTAATCCTTACGCACCCAATCCATGCGCGAAAATGTTTCCAACCTTTTGGTGTGCAAACAATCCATCTTGATAGAAGACTCTTGCATGCGTGTTACCAGCACCAAAGGAACTTCTTCCATCCTCATGATTCTTGCTTTCACCTACCTCATGTTTTTGCGCTTTTTCTCCTTGTACATGGATTTCCAATGTAACCTTATTTTTCCACCTATCGAAATCCTCCTAGCAGAATAACTTCAATTTTCTCTTCATCATCTCACCCCACACTAAAACGATGCGTGGTCCTCTATGCATTCATAATTCAAAAAGTAATAAGGTTACTAGCGCCCAAGGCACAAAACAAAACAACAAAGTGAAAGGGAAAAACAAGAAAGGAAAATCATAAAAGGAAACTCTAAACTAATTAGAAAAACTTCCTTATTTACAAACACCAAGAAGCATTATTTATAGTAGGGCTTTAGCCTACTCCCATTCAAGTGTCCACGTAATTTTTTTCTATCTAGTCCTCAGAATTCAGCACGTGCTTGAATCAAGGACGTATGAAATTACATAAGGATCCAACCAATGCACCTTCAACTTTCCGGATGGTGTAGAAATTTTGAATCATATAGTAATACCATCCGGCCAACCTCAAACTATTTGTTCTTAATATGGCGGTCATGCCATGCCTTTTGTTTTTCCTTCTCGATTGTTTGGATCCATCTTGCTAGTGAGCGCCTTTCATCCAACTTCATCAATTCTTTCTTCCAAAGCACTTGCTCATCGTCCAACCCTCCGTGTGCACTATACATAGAGATGGTAGCATGAATTTGACCGGTAAAACTACTTCGCACCTAACACCAATTACAATGGTGTGGCCTTGTTCAATCTTTTTATACATTGGAAACTTTTGTAATGTTGTTGGTTGTTTTGTTAATTTTCTTAGGGGTCCCCATGGGGGTTGACCTCAATTATGACCATGGACATGTGTGCAATTCTTCCCTTTTTTATTTTTATTTATGGTAGATTATGTGATTTAGTGATGTGAATTATTTTATAATTTTTGATTATTGTGCTTTTATTAAGTAAATAAATCATGTTATGAAGTTATTTGGGGATGTGACACATGGGTCATTTAATAGATTTATAGCTCTACCATACCTGGAATTTTGGATTTGGGATTAAAGGCCAATTTTGAGGCTTGTGGGACAAGCTAAGCTTTTCCCATACGTCTTAATTTCTTACACCAACCCTACCTATGGATGGGGGTCAAAACTAGACCCCATTAAGTATTTTTTAAGAAAAAAGTGACATTAATTGCACTTTTCTTATATGGGTTTTAATTATTTATAGTAGGTCTTTAGCCTACTCCCATTGAAGTGTCCACGTAATTTTTTTCTATCTAGTCCTCAGAACTAGCACGTGCTTGAATCAAGGATGTATGAAATTACATAAGGATCCAACCAATGCACCTTCAACTTTCCAGGATGGTGTAGAAATTTTGAATCATATAGTAATACCATCGCCAACCTCAAACTATTTGTTCTTAATATGGCGGTCATGCCATGCCTTTTTTTTTTCCTTCTCATTGTTTGGATCCATCTTGCTAGTGAGCGCCTTTCATCCAACTTCATCAATTCTTTCTTCCAAAGCACTTGCTCATCGTCCAACTCTCCGTGTGCACTATACATAGAGATGGTAGCATGAATTTGACTCGGCAAAACTACTTCCGCACCTAACACCAATTACAATGGTGTGGCCTTGTTCAATCTTTTATACATTGTTCTCGTATGCCCAAAGAATTGCGACACCTTGTCATACCAATCTAGCCTACCCACGACACATATCTTAGTCAATGTGTGAGTAAGGATTTTTTTGAATGCCTCTGCAGTCCCATTTTCCGAGGGTGATAAGGGGTAGTCTTGTGATGGGCTACCATGAATTTCGCTAATAGAATCCTAACAGTTTTATTTAAGAAGTGAGTGCCCCTATCACTTGTTAAACTTAATGGGCACCCATACCTACTGATAATGTTCTCCCACAAAAATATAGCAGCCATGGTTGTGGTGCAATCCTTAGTGGGTGCGGCCTCTGCCCACCTTGTCAGATAATCAGTATAGGTAATGATATACTGTGAGTTAGTCCTTTGTGTAGCTGGTGAGATTGGTCCGACAAAATCTATTTCCCATTTCTCAAAAGGTTTCGCGCTAGTGATGGGGTGCAAGGGCATCTCATCCCTTCTTCCAGGTTTTCCAAGGCACTGGCAGTGGTCACAGGCCTTGCAAAACTCAATGTAATCCTGGTGAATCATCTCCCACCATAGTCTAGTGACTAGGATCTTGCGACGGTTGCATTCCCCGCATAGTGTCCTCCAAAGAATCCCACCATGGGCTTCTTCTATTATGGCCACACGTTCATGTTCTAATACACACCAAACGTAAAACCTCATCGCGGCCCATTTTATAAAAATCCCCATTGATCAACATGAAGGGAACGATGTGTATGGATAACCTTTTGCTTTCTAGTGCATTCATCCTTCGGGTGCCACACCCTTTTGTAGAAAAACAACAAGGTTGTCTCTAACTCCGAGGGCACACGCCGTAACTGAATAGTTGCTCGCCCGACATGGTATCCTCAATAGTTTACGCATCTCTCCCGACTCAATCCTTGATAAATGATCGGCCCACAATTGTTCTTTTCCCATTTTTACCACCACTTTGAATTCAAATTCTTGAAATAAAAGTACGCAATAAGATATGTGCCCTCGCAACACCGGTTTGTTTACTAGATACTTCAATGCCATATGGTCGCAGTGTAGAATATGAAGGGAGTCACCAGCAGATATTGTCCGAATTTGAGCATGTCGATCATTGACAATGCCTCACGCTCGGTCATCAGATAATTATGTTCTCTGGTGTCAACTTTCTACTTACAAAACACAAGGGATGATCAACAATCCTCTCCTGGTTGAGCAAGAACGGCTCCCATTGTTGTACCAAAGGCATCCATGTGGACATAGAAAGGTTTATCCCATGATGGGAATCATAGAATAGGTGCGGTGATAAGCATTTCTTTTAGAGTGTCAAATTCCCTCTATTGCGCCTCTCCCCACCGAAAGGCACTCTTATGTCGAGCAATATTTCCAAAGGTGTGCCAATCTTGGCATATCCCTTAATGAACTTTTTTAGTACTAAAGTGTGTCTAAGAAATCTACACATGGTGCTCTGGCTGGTGGGTTCCCCTAATCCCACAATAACTACAACTTTCGTGGGATCCACCAAGTAAGCCCTCTTTGCATATGATATTTCCCAATAATGTTCCAAAAGGAGTTACAAAGACACATTTCTTAATGTTGAGGGAAATCCTCAATCGCCGACATCTTTCAAACATCAATCTCAAGTTATCACAATGGTCCTGCCAATCCATACACCGTCCAATCATCCAAATATACTTGAAGGAACTTGTGGATGAATTCCTTAAATGTTTTTACCACTATGCGCAAAAATATAGTGGGCGCATTCCTCAATCCGAAGGGCATGACCATATATGCAAAGCTTCCCCACTCGGTGGTGAAAGTTGTATTTTCTTGGTCTTCCTTGGCAATCCTTACTTGGTGATATCCCGAGAATCCATCCGTAAAGGAATAGACCTCGCGCCCAACAACTCCTTCCAAAATCTCTTCAGTGAAGGGGGTGGGAAAAGGATCTATGATACAAATTGCATTCAACTCCCTATAATCCACACATATCCTAATCTACCCATCCTTCTTTATGTTGATCACCATTGGACTTATCCATTATGATTCCTCCATAGCCTCAATGATACCGGATGCTATCATTTTGTCTAGCTCTTCTTTAACCCTTACACACATGTTGGGATTCATCCTATAAGGCCTCTTCCTGACTGGGCGTGCACCATCTTTCAATTTTATCTTCACTTCCCCAATGAATGGTGGATGCCTTTCAACTCATGGTATCCACGTAGGAATAAATCCTTGAATTCATGTAAGAGATTGCTGATCTTTGATACTTCCTTGTCCGACCAGTAGTCCCCAATGATAGCTTCCTTGGGCTCTTTCTCCGAGCTGATGTTAACTTTATTTGTTTTGATTGGTTCATGATATGCACGCACACATGCATCTGCACTATCAACTACTTCATGCGTCCCAACCGAATGGTCAACATTCAGGCTCTCCATCTCCTCTCCATCAATAACGTATACCATCTTTCCTTTCTCCTTTTCAGCACACATGTGCTCGAATTGTATGTCTTCTGGTTCCTCCTCTTCGAACCGCGCTTCCAAGCTAGGTCCACCAAGTAAATCTACTAATCTATCTTCCACCATGGCACAATCCCCCAGAGTGAGGTGCTTGACATCCTACAATGCCTCATCAACCAGTTGCATGGTACTTTGGTACTTGAATGTGTGAACTAGGTCAGCCACTAATTCCTGCCAATTTCCCATCTGGTGACGAGTTTCAGAATGGATATACCAAGCATGCACACAACCTTGTAGTGTCGAATACAGCTTGTGCACCCAAAGGGAGGGTGGTAAAGCTTCCGCGCCTTCTCCCCAAACCCTCTCACATGCCTAGATGTGGGAAGAGGTGGGTCCATTTCCATTGTAATCCTTGATAGCAGTGGGTATGTTACTTTTCGAGAATCGGATAGTGAGCACAATTCTAACTTCATGCCACTCCAACAAATTTTTGCTATGCGCGGCCCACCACCTTGCTTCGTGCCTATCAAAACATAACCCAAAGCATACCTCGTCACTCATCCTCCCTCCATTGAGCTTCCATTTCTCTTAAAAAGACCTTAGGGTATGCATCCCCAGAATACTTGGTTATTGCCTTTCCTCCTAGGCACCGAACTGTATGCGTTGTTGTTACCTTGGTCATTGATCCTTTCATATGTCACCCAATCAATTCATAAGTCCCATGTGCCCAATTATCACATGCTATATTGGTAGTATCACTGATGATTGAGCATCATCAAATTGAATGGCTCTTCGTAGAGTGGATGGTCTGGATCTCTTATGGAGCACACATATATTCTATCCAAGACTTCCTCTCTAAGGGGTTCAGTATAGGGTGTGGAATTTCCATCAACAAGTAGTATAATCACCCTCTCTTCCTTGTTTTCAAAGCTTATGTACCCTTTGTTAAACTGGAGATCTGCATTATTCTTATAGCACCACTGCACCCAAGTAATGCTAGGAAATTATCTCGCCTCGAGAAGCACCAAGACTTCAAAATCCCCGGTGAACCTAGTCCCTTGAATGGTAATGGCTGCATCCTTCAAGACACATATGGGCATTACCTTCATCTTATTTACCATATAAAACACATTTAAAGATGGCTATAATGCGGGTCTTCACATTTGATGCCGTGCATCCAGAGTGAGAACATTGACCTCTGCACCTATGTCAATGAGGATGTTCAAGCGGCCATCCATCCACCACTACTCGTGCTCAAGGTGATTTCTTTGTCATAATCAAGGCTTTGAGGTGGGAGGTTTACATGCAGGATTTGCCTTTCGTGTTCTTTCACGGTGCATGACACCTTTTCTCTCAACCATGCTCCTTATAGGGGAATAATATTCTCCTGCCTTAGTATTTTACACACCTCTTTAACCTCATCCAAGTCATCCTTTGGTGCTTCTACAGTCTCCTTTGCTCATCTTTTCTAGTTTTCTCTTTTAAGAATGGATCTCCTTGTAAACTCCGATTACATCCATGGTTTCCTAGTAGATTTCTTTCTCGTGAGCCGGCTTTGGATACTTCCCATGTACTAATTCTTCCCTGAAACCAAAGGTCTCTACCTAGGTTCTTCCCTTGTGCGTGTGGACTCCACCTTGTCGTTACCATAACAAGCTCTAGTTCCGATTCACGTATTACCCCCGGGAGCCATTACGCGTCAGCCTTCTTAATACTTACCCATGGCGGTGCCCTTATCCTTCCAAAGATCTGCTGACTCATATGTTCATATAACTCGGGCACTCTTCGTACTTATGTTTTTTTCCACACCTGTGAGCATTATAGAAGATCCGGACATTCACGCTTATAATGGTCTCATGTGGCTCCACAATTAAAGCATGTTCCACATGGGAACTCACTTCTTCCACCATGATTACCATGACCACAAAATCCTCCATGAAACCCTCTTCTATGTGCACCTCCATCTCCGCGCTCTTCATACGGATGTTCATCTCCTTTGGAACCGCTGCAATGTCGATCTGGTGCACACGAAGATCAATTGCCTCATGAATCGGTCAATCAATCTACAATCCTTATTGTCATATGTGGTTGAGATACATATCTTGTAATAACAAGATACATTTTTACAGATCATCATCTGTTGTAGCAAGGGGCACCTACTTGCATCATGGTCCCCGTGACATATTTCACAATTTACCGCTACGGCACGTACTCTCCTTTCAAGTACATATCCCACCTTTGTGTGCCCTTCACATTACAATCTATGCACCACATCCCACCGTGAGTGTCTGGAATTGTGTTGGCAGATAATTTCTCCAACTTCTTAGCCATGGCAGTGATCTAAGCCTCTAGAAATGGGCTAATACCAGTGTCAACACTACCAACTACCTCTGCGTGCAACACAGCCTTCCAATGCTTTGCGTAGGTCCGTGAATGTTTTGTGAGACAAAGCCCTCCTAAAGGGTGTGATCAACCTCTAACAATTCACTGAGGATGGATATCATAAGATAGTTTAGATAATAGAGTTTTAAAGTGTGCATCGTATTCCCGTACACTCTTTTGTCGTTCCCTACTTGGATTTCCTTGAGAGAGATGATGCTCTTCTGTTCAAACTCGGTATGTGGAATTCTGCCAAGAACACATTTCTTAGCATGGTATAATCCACAATAGTCTGATGAGGGTCATACTTTCTATACCAACTATGTGCGTGTCCTTGCAAGGTCATCATAAATTGACTAGCCTTTCAATCTTGGGTCGTGATCCCCTTCGCGTGCCATAGTAGCTCACACTTATGCACATGCTCTGCGACATCTTCTATCCCACTGTAATCTAGTAAGTGTAGAGACATCTCAAAAAGACTTGAGGAGGTGGCTGAGGCCCTTGTCCTCCGATCCAGTCCCTTGGTTTCCCGGTGTTTCCTCCTCTCCCGCTGCACTCCACTAGATCCTCGAGCCACCAGCTCCACCACTTCCACCTCTAGATCCTCCTGTGTTTGTCGTGCCAAACACTCCCATCATCCCACTAAATTGTGCGCTGACAGTTTGTGAACTAGTACCACTCCCAATCGTATTTCCTCCACCACTTCCTAACGCGCTTCCAAAACTAGTTGTATATGTGCCTTGCCTAAACATTCCACCAAATACTGGAATAGTGTGTGAAGCCATAGAAGTCCCAAATGAGAAGTTGTATCTTTTGGGCGCCGATCGGTTGCTTCCACTGATATCAAATGGATCAACTGTACTTTTCCCTTGTTCAAACAAACCAAGCACCAAGGTTCGGTCGCTAGGTGGGGTTAGATGCATGCCAACAACTCTTCTTTCTCTACGTGATGGAATCTCATCAAAAGCCGCAAGGTTTTCTCTCCCATGCTTACCAAGATGGGGTATCACAGACTGTTCGGGTTCCACATCCTCTGCGTGAACCTCAACTCCTTTCCACCATGTTTGGCTCCATAACCCACTTGTAATCCCACGTTTTCTATCGATATCCCTTTCACGTGCTTCATTATACTTGAGCTATCTCTCCTCCCTTTCCTTTTCAATTGTTATATCAGCCATCTTTCCCCAACCTAGCTTCCTCGCCAAGTGCTCAGAGTGGTTTAGCCGGCCATAGGAAATGCCTCTAAACCCATGGTTACCATCAATATTTTGATTGCCAAGGGATAATGTAGAAATGATCCTCTGGGTGCCCGTAAAATTCAAACTCAATAACTTCGTGGATGTGAATACGTGAAAATTGTGTATTCCAGAGAGTGTAGCTAGTCAATACTCTCTTCCACCAATGATCTATAGCATGGGTCCATGTTAGATCAGCATCTTGCAAGTTTTGATACGTTTCCTAGGTCCAAGGGTGTGACTTATAATACCACCCCGATCTAGATGTATAAGCCAAGAGCCATTTAAGTAACTCTCTTTGGGAAACAAAAGAAGAAGGTTTCGTGACAACTCATGATAAAGAGTGTCTTCCACCCATCTTCGTGTGTCAAACCAAGGTTTAGTATTGAATCTCTCGAGACCTCCTCCATGATTTTAAACCAATCTTCAACACCTTCAAGTGTTAAGTGCTCCGCCATCACTCTTTGCACAGATCATGATGTATGCCATGTTCCACTACAACTTCAAAAAGAGGTCCTGCAGCAACGGAACCAAGATGTAGTCATTTTTACACCCACCAATAACAAGGGAACTTCATGCACGTTGACCTATCACCGGCCGGTGTTAGGCGCTCACCCAAGGCATGCAAGAGGGAGCCGAGTCTCTCTTTTATGTGAGTTTAGTGGAAGGCATACTTCATGATCTTGACTTAGTGATTTAAAAGAAATGAGAAGCTATAGAGCTCAGAACGGCTTCTATACCCCTTCAGTCATAACAAAAGCAAAGTGTGCAACAGAATTAATAGAACCATGAAGTTGTAAAACCACAAATAGACTTAACATTTCAAATAAGGTTCATGATTATATAAGACCAAAAGATAGTAGAAAAGTGTAGGTAATAGAGAAAGGATCTTAATACAAACATAGTGGTAACCTTATCATATTCGTTCATAGTCTCACTACAAATCATCACAGAGAGGCGTAACATAGTCATGCACCATATCTATATCCATACATGTATGCTCGAGAAAATAAAATTTTCATTCCCATTCCCTCATTACATTCTTCCTACAATCATCTACCCATTTATCCCATAGTTCTCGCAGTAATTCTATAGAGCTCCGCTACCTCACTTGTGTCTCTTTTTCTTTGCCAAGGGTGCATGTATAAATAGGGATTTGAGCTCTAACAAAATCCTTTGCAACCTCAGATATGGCCCCAAGTGTCAAGGTGTGGGTCACCCCAAGCGCATGCCTCTCCATGTCATGATTATATTTTTGGATCTTCCTATCGCAAGGTATATTCCTTCTAGGACACCCTATTGCTAGGCTGGAACCTTATCCAAATGGAACATGTTCTTCATGTGTTCTTTCCAAAGGGCTAAAAATGGCCAAGTCCTGAATTATTCTTCGCGGGGGTGTGTCCTTGGTTACCCTTTTAAATTCTTCCTTGCGCACCTTAACCTACGCGCTTCATCCTACCGTATGCACCTATGCGCCTTTATGATTTGGTAGCTACATTATGGTCCCAAAAATTATCTTAATAGATTTAAAGTCCATTTAAATAATTACAAAAACATACTAGGAACTAAATAAATGACTTTACACACAAGGGTAATTAAATGGCCCTGTTTATCCATTTACACATACCTTTGAAATTATTTTAAAAACCCAAAATACACATTACCACTTAACAATGGTAGGGTTGATTCCTAACCCTTGGATCAAACCCATTTTGGCCACTAGATCCTAGGGTTCTATACTAACCCTAACTATCCTTATGGGATTTTATTAAAACCTTTTTCTTTTCCCTAGACTCCTCATTTGGTCACTTTTCTTTTGTTAAATTTGCAGGTTGGAGAAATGGAAGCCATGGGAGAAAGGAAGGAAGAAACCATGGAGGAATTTACAAAATCAAGCTTAGTTTATTTTAGCTTAAGGATTTATTATTGTAATATATTTCATTTGAATATTATAGAGGTTTCCACTCCAAATCTGGATTTGTTATAAAGTTAATTCCATTTTTTTGTTTTCTATTTGGGCCAAACCCTACCTCCATTTTAATGTATGAGATTGAGTACCTTAAAACATCAATTTAAATATTTTCATTCTTCAAACAATGAATTTATTCCCTTTAGTATGTTGGTGGTCTTGTTTTTATATTTAATAGGCTAGATTTTTAATTTGATCAAGTTTAAATTTGAAGATGTGGATCTGTAATTTTTCGTCATGAGTGATGAAACCACTGCCCAAAGTAGGCTAACGGTCTAAGGACCTCTGCCCTACCTGGGTGATGATTCAAAACCTCCACCTTACTTGAGGGGTGGTTCAGAGACCGCCGCTCTACACAGGGTGACGGTCATGTTCTTTAAAAATAGAACCTTCATATCCAAAATGTTTCCAAATATAAATTTTACTAGAGTGTTCTAAAGATCATCCTTAGCTTGAATTTCTATTCCTAAAGTATCATGTTGAAAGGTTATTCCATTTTTTCATTCCATACTTAAATTACTAAATTTAAATATTTTCAATTTCCATGGTACAAGAAAACAACTACAAGTTCATTTTCATTTTCTTTCAACAAATTTTCTTTCAATTTCAAAGGTAGAAATGAAGCTAAATCTACTTCTAATGTTATTGTTTTCCTTACAATAAAATGCAACATTTCAACATAATAATTTACTTAAAATTTATTACATTTTTCCATTTCTACTACAACCATTTGTTCAAGTAACTACAAACAACTTTATTCCACATTCAGATTTGTCAAGAATACCTTATTAATGTTTTACAACTTCTATACTCTTCTTTTCATTTTTATAAAAATACAAACACTTACAATAGAAACAAACTTCCTTTTTTTAGCATCACTCATTCTCTTACAATGCAAGGAGTTTCCTTTTCAACAATGTATTACAATTTAACGAACAATCCATACAATACAATTTTCTTTCAAATACAATACTACAAGTCTTCCACCTAAGTGGGAATTACAAAAAAGGTTTTCTCACAAAGAAGGATTTCTTGACTTCACAAAAGCTCCAAGTGTCAATTCTTCAATAAGATCTCCACCATTTATTCACTTTATCACAACAAAAAAAGGGGGAGAGGCAACACTCTCCACCCAACCAATAATCCAATGAGGAGAAGAAGCTATCCTCCTCATTGGCCCTCGAGCCCCAACCACAATGCAATAAAAGATGGATCCAACTCATGGAAATTATTACAAAGCTTCCACATCACAATACAAAGATTTGAAAACCATTTCAAAACATAATCAACACCAAATACATTCACAAGAAGGAAACTAACAAAATATACAAGGCTTGAAAATGAAAAGCCAATGGAGCAAGGATCTATGGGGAGATCACTTATGCCTCCTAATGGGATTAGGTTCCCACCTTAAAAACCCTCCAATATACATCTCAAAACCACTACAAAAAAATTATGTCTCCCTCAAGATCCTCTTATACTTCCTACATTCTCTTATGCCTCCCTACAATCTCTTGTCTCCATCATAAGAACCAAGTAAGAAATGCAATCATTTTCTTGTCTAAGGTGGGGCACCCAACCCAACTTCCTCCCAAAACATGAAATAAACTCTTATGAATCCCTACATATAATATCCTCATAGCCTTCTCTTACACCATACTTAGGCAATCTACCCATGAACCCAACAAGCATACAAGAACATTCAATAACATATAAATATATACATATAAGAGAAAACACTTAAAACAACAATGTAGCTCGTACCTTTCCATGGTAGAGCTTGATCTAAGAGTCACACACTAAGATCCTAAAATCCCAATCCAACACAAACAAGCTCTAACAAAAATACACAAGCACTCCAAAATCATCCGACTCCAAAAAAAATACAAGAGCACAAATGAAATGAGCTAACCCCCAAACAAACAAAATAACTTGCATAAATAGAAAAAAGAGAGAGGAAGGTGAGGTGGCTCCATGTAGGATTCCACATCACTTATCCTCAACTCCACATCACAAGTCAAACCTCAACCCGAATGCTCAATAAAATGGTGGTTGAGAGAAATGAGAAGCCTCTTACACACACAATCCAAGCCCACACCCCCTAAGGGAAAAAATTAAAACCCATCTAAGAAAAGTGCAATTAATGTCACTTTTTTTCTTAAAAAACACTTAGTAGGGTCTAGTTTTGACCCCCCAATCTATAGGTAGGGTTGGTATAAGAAATTAAGACGTATGGGACAAGCTTAGCTTGTCCCACAAGCCTCCAAAATTGGCCTTTAATCCCAAATCCAAAATTCCAAGGTAAGGTAGAGCTATAAATCTATTAAATGACCCATGTGTCACATCCCCAATTAACTTAATAACATGATTTATTTACTTAATAAAAGCACAATAATCAACAATGATAAAATAATTCACATCACTATTAAATCACATAATCTACAATAAATAAAAATAAAAAGGGAAGAATTGCACACATGTCCATGGTCATAATTGGCGGTCAACCCCCCCATGGGGACCCCCTAAGAAAATTAACAAAACAACCAACAACATTACAAAAGTTTCCATGGTGACCTTCGTTGTATCCATTTAGTATTCCACTATGGTTGGTCTCCAATCCCCCTTTTGACTATTGTGATATAATTACCTACAAATTCACACAATACCTCCTTTGGCCTCATGGCCGCATCAAAACATCCAAGATAAAATATACACATATAAATCAATAACCATTCACATCTAGCTAAATCATCATCTCTATTAACAATGTTATCATTTGTCTAAAATTTCAACAACATCTAAATTCTATCTTTTTATCAGTATCAACAAGATCCCAAGATTAGTTCAAATTCTAAATCCTACTCAACACTACAAGAATTTAGAATGTTAGTAATACATATATGAATAACACATCATCATCATCAAATATAACATGTTTCTTTATGTATCTAAAAGTCCGCATAATCATACTATGAATCACAATCCATGAAAATCAGGATATATCTATCATCTAACATCATGCTAAACCAAAATGATACAATAATATCCATGTCTATAGTTGACAATACATCCCCCTCCCTTTAGACTCAACTTCCTCGTGGAAGTCACTGAAATAGGTGTGGAAACTACACTCATAGCAATGTATCATCCTCCAAAGTAATAATAGTCTCATCATCCCTATCCCAATGTACTCCCACCTGATGAATCTCTCGACCTCGAAGGCCCAAGGTCCTGCACTCTAAAATATGCACAGGATCCACCATCATTTGCCTCTGCTTCTGCACCTGTAATGCGGTCAAATCTAATACATGAGGCGGATCTGGGATATATCTCCTAGGAAAAGATAAATGAAACACATCACGCACATGAGACAAGATGGGTGACAAGGATAGATGATAGGCTAAGGGACCGATCCGTTCCATGATCTTGAATGGACCCATGAATCTAGCAGACAACTTAGAGACTTTTCTGTAATGGATAAGACTCTTATGAGGTCTGACACGAGAAACACCTTCGTGCCCGCATCATAACTACGATTGAATCTCCTCTAATCTGCATACTTCTTCTTCATGTCATGTGCCTCCTGCAACCTCTAGCAAACAAAACAACCTATTACTCCATGTCCTATACTAAAGTTGGGATAATAGATACTCTTTCCTCAAGTCTATCCCAACTCAATGGTGTGCTGCACTCCCAGCCATAAAGTGTCTAAAAAATTGCCATGCCAATCGAAATCTGGAAGTTTTGTTGTATGAAAACTCAACTAAATACAAGTACTCTTCCCACTTCGATTGATGATCCATGACATACTTGAAACATGTCCTCTAAAATATGATTCACCCGCTCCGTATGTCGATCTGTCTCTGGATGATAAGCTATGCTGAAGTTGATACTCGTCCCAAGGGCATGTTGCATGGTAGTCTAAAAGAGTGATGTGTACAAAGGATCGTGGTTTGAAATGATCTTCTATGGAATCTCGTGCAGTCTAACAATGTCATTTAGGTACACTCTTGCTACTGCACTAGTTGTATAGGTGGTCTTCACCAAAGAAAAATGAGTAAATTTTGTCAATCTATCCACCATGACCATGATGGCGTCGTGCTTATATCTCGATTTCGGTAGCCCTACTATGAAATCCATGGAAATGGTGTCCCATTTTCACTTTGGGATAACATGTGGGTAAAGAAGGCCAACTAGATGCTAATGCTCTGCCTTTACCCTCTGGCACTCTAAACAATGTGAAACAAAAAGAGCTACATATCTCTAAAGATCTCTCCAATGGTATAGCTATCTCATGGTGGCATGCATCTTCTTCACCCCCAGATGGGCTGAATAAGGTACACGATGAGCCTCTGCCAAGATATCCTATCTAAAGACTTTATCCCTAGGTACATAGATCCGGCCTTGGTGTCTGAGAAGTCCATATGACTCTACTATAAAACCATAAAACTTCCCCTCAAGGGGTCTCTGAGACTCAATCTCTGATCTAGTTTCAAGGTAAAAAAAATTCATGAGGATTCTGCTACAAACTTTTGCTCTGTAAATGTGTATCCACTAAAGTAGCCAAAGCCAAATGTCTCCATCTACTCAAAGTGATAGAAACAACTATTTCCTTCCCTTTCATATGATCAATCTCCATGTCATAATCCCATAGAAAATCCATCCAACGCCATTGATGAGCATTTAGATTGGGTTGCGTGAAGAGGTGACGAAGACTCAAGTGATCAGTCCTGAGAATAAATCTCCTGTCAAAAAGGAAATATCTCCATCCAACTAAAGCATGCACAACTGATGCAAGCTCCAGGTCATGAGTTGGATAGTTGAGCTCATGATATTTGGGTTTGAGATACTTAAAGGAAACCACACGGCCCTCCTACATCAATACCCCTCCTAGTCCTACCAAGGAAGCATCTGTACAAATGAACAACTCTCCATTCAGAGTTGGCACTATAAGAATTGGAGTTGATTAGTGTAGTGAAGGCCTACTCACATATGTCAAACCAAAAAAACTTATTCTCTTTTTGTTGAAAGGAAGTGATGGGTTACGTAATTCGAGAGAAGTCCTGAACAAATCTCCTATAGTAACCCACCAACCCCATGAAACTACGCACTTTAGCCACACTAGTTGGCATGGGCCAATCCATAATAACTCAAATATTGGAAGGATCGATGATGATACCTTCCCCGAAATGATGTGACCCAAGTACTACACCTCTGACTAAAAGAATGCACACTTTTCCAAGTTCCCGTAAAGTTGCTACTCACAATGACACTACAAAACCTGACGAAGGTGTTCCTCATGCTCCTCACATGTATCTAAGTAAATTAAAATGTTTCCAAGAAAAATGAGCACGAAGCGATCCAAAAAGGTCTGGAATACCCCATTCATCAAAATCATGAATAAAGAGGGGGCATTCATCAGATCAAAAATCACTACTGTGAACTCGTAGTGGCCATATCTCATATAGAAGGTTGTCTTATGAATATATACCTCCGTGATCCTCAGGTAATGGTATCCAAACTTAAGATCTATCTTAGAAAATAATGTGGCTCCCTTCATCTGATCAAATAAATCATCAATACGTGGAAGAGGGTAACAATTCTTGACCGTTACTTTTCTCAGCTGATGATAATCAATACACAATCATAGAGATCCCTCCTTATTTTTGAAAATCACCAGTGCACCCCAAGGGGATACACTAGGAAAAATTAAGCCCTTATCTAGAAGGTCCTCTAGTTGCAACTTGAGCTCACAGAGCTCAGGGGTAGTCATCCTATAAGGTTCTCCTGAGATAGGCTCTGCTCTTAGAACCAAATCAATATGAAAATATATCTCACATGGGGGAGGTAACCTCAGAAGCTCCCGTGTTAAAATATCTGAAAAATCCCTCAAGATAGGATGATCATCAAGTGACATCCCACTAGATTCATCCTCGGATATTTCACTAACCATGACGGCATAAAAATGGAAACCTCATCACACACACCGCTTAAGATGCATAATGGATATGGTGTGAATATAGGTGGGTCTCTTGACTCCAACTAACACTAACTCCACTCCCAAATCATTGGAACAAGATATTACCTTACGGTAATAATAAATGTTGGCCCTATGTGTAGATAACTAATTCATGCCTAGAATAATCCCATAGGAACCCAACGGAAGGATACGAAGATCCAAGGTCATGGAAAAGGGTCCTAGGTCAACTATGCACTCATTGATTAAAGAGTCCACTGTGAGCTTGGATGCAGAAGTAATCTCCACATCCCAAATATGGCTCTGCCTAACTACCACCAACTTGTATTGCTCTAATACAAAAGGGGAAATAAAAGAATCTATGAAAATTGGATGAAATAAAATAGGAATATAAATTCCATCAATGTTACATGTTGTCTCAATCACCATATTATGGTGCTCTACTTGGCAGTTCTCAACTACTGCATATATCATGTGGCTCCTAGCCATGTCTCCTACACTAGGCTCTAATACTGATGTCTTACCATTTTTATTAGGGTTCTGAGGGCACTCTCTCATATGATGCCCAAGTACTCTGCACTCAGAGCAATTACCAGGTCCCCTCCAATGAGAAGTGGCTCTTGCAGGTACTCTAGTGGTCTATGTCGTGGATCATGATGATCCCGCTATGGACTATTGTGGTCACTGTTGACAAGATCATGTTGACTGCACTCTAGGTAGTGCCTAAGTCCTAACTTGTCCCGTAGGAGGATGCCCCATATTGCATCCCCTCTGAGCATCAAATCTCTGTGGAGGCCTAAATATAGGTCGATTCTACTGCTATTATTAAGGTGGCTACTGCGGTGGTCTAAATGAGGAGTGTGTAGAACCATGTCCACCACAAGGAGGAGATGAACCCCTCGACCTTCGATCATGCATCTATTGGATATGGCTCTACACTCTATCTCTGGCCTGCTGCATCTTCCCCCTATTCTCCTCTATAATATAGGCCTTCTCAATGGCCTCTGCTACTGTCTACGGGAAATGAATGCACACTGCCCCTCCAATGTCTAGGTTCATGCCCTTAATGAAACTATGGTTTCTCACCTTCTTGTCCTTTATATAGTCCACATACTTAAGTAGGTCCAGGAAATGAATCTCATACTCTGCCACTATCATATATGCCTTACGTAGGTCAAGGAACTCATATATCCTCTGTTGAATGAACCTCCTTGACAAGTATTTTCTCCTGAACCACTCCTCGAAGAGCTGCCAAGTGACTATCTCAAAATCCACATGGAGCTTCTACTCCTCGATCCTCCAGCAAACCTCGGCTACATCTCTCAAAAGGTTGATGGCAACACAAGCCTTTGTGTTGTTGTTATCTCTCAAAAGCGCACCTTATAGAGAGATGGCTACAGGTGTTCTAAGATTTTAAATTTTATCTCTCTCTTTCATAGATACAATGGAAAAACCTCAGGTTTGTGGGTATACCTATTTTGAGGTGAGTCTCCAGTATCAAGGCTGGCTCCTTATTGACGTATCCTAAACTGATTTTATGGTGTTTAAGGGTAAAAGATGAATGCAAAATGAAATTTAAACTGAGGTGATACACCAAACTTGTATGAGGTATTTGACTGATTACATGCACAATTGATATGGAATGAATTTATGATGCACATGCCAACAATTTTCTAAAGATGATTAAGGGTAAACTTTGATGTATTGAGGGGTAAAATCACAACAATACCACTAAATTACACATACACATTAATATCATGTAGAAATTACTGAATTTACAAAAGGGTAAGATGATTAATCCAAGAATTAAACATTCATAATATTAATGGAAACATACACAAGACTGCAAATAATTGGAAAGGTAGAAAATACTTCACATTCAAAGGGAAAAACTGGTAGAAAATTGCTTCAGCACTCTTGTATTTAAAATTCCTCCTCTTGTGCTTTTCCAAAGCACATAATATATAGAAAAATTACTTCCCACCCTTCCTAAAAATAGGCTAGAATTGTACTTGCCCATGCATCCTATTTTTATCCTTCATCTATTAATAAATAAAGGAATAAAAAAGAACATGCAAATACAAAGAGGCATTAATAACCATTGGTTACAACTCAATCAATTGCAGTTGAATGTTCTATTTTTAAGAAAAGCATGAGTGATAATTTGCTAAAAATAAGTTTTGCTTGATGAGAAAGTCTTCTTCCTTGTGCATGCAGATTATGTCTTCTTGGTGATCTTTCCTTTTGTTGAAGGTATGTGAAAATACTCCTTGTGAGTGAGAAAAATTAATTACATTATTTACAATACTTTGCAAAAATAATCACCCGTATGTTCTATCTCTTTTGGGTACCACCTTGATTTTGGTGTTGACATTTGTTTTTCCTTCTATGGTGACTTGGAATTGACCTCTGCGTAATTGGAAATAATGTATTTTCTTCAGCTCCCATATGGGGACCACCTTGTGCACATGTAATAATAAAACTCCTCCCTTTGCATCGGGCCACAGACCAATTTGAATATTGTGCAAAAAATGAAAAAGTGCCAAGTTTTGCAAAATGGCCCCATTATGTCGCATCCAATTAGATTTCTTCAGGCCTGCGGGTCTATCTGAAACTTTTACAAAATGATGAAAAGATCCTATGTTTGCTAAAAAGACCCACCATTTTCATGTGTCGAGCTGGGGTTTGCATCGATTTTGGGGATCAATTCTAAGCATTGATCTCTGTACTTTTGATTTGTGGTTTGATGATCTGAAGAATAAAAACACTTGAAACCCTAAGTATTTCATATTTTCATTCTCGAGCTATATCTGAGCTAAAAGAACTCTACAAATTTTTTTCCTGGACGGCGGCCATTGAAGATGATCTCGAGCTCTATTTTGTTCCATTTTGAAGTGCTTGGAGAGTTCTGTGGAATATTTTAAGCAAGCTGAGTGGTTTCTTATCGTGCCACCATTCTTTTGATCTTAAGCTCAAATGCAGTATTTCTTTGGTATTTAGAGCTTGTTCCTGAATTAATACCTCTAGGAAAACCTTTTTGACCACCATTGATGAACTCTGAAGTTCCGTGGTTACTTTCTCCTTTTCGGATCTCTGGTTTGAGTTTTCAAAATCCATTTGTTAGGTCAGCAAGGATATTTTTTGATTCCGTAGAAATTTGGATCTGTCTGAGCATAAGCTTTATGGGTTTTTGATTTTGTGATCTTACCCCGAGGATTTACTGAAATTTTACTTAGAACCAGTAAGTTTCAAATGGGTACTCCTATTTTCCTCCAAAAATGCATGGATTTGGCACTTTGCTTGTTGTGATTTTTGTGTTTTTTGTTTTGCATTCATACTCCTCAAATCCATGTTCTTCCTTTTCTGAATTCTATTTTGAGTTGTATATGATATCTTAAAACTATAGATCTGCATATTTTAAGATATGAGTATTCAGATTTCTACTTTCTTTGTTATGAAAACCTCATCTCATAATAAGAGAAAGGCCACCATGGTAGTTGATTCTGAAGCTTTGTTTTCTTTGATTTCCCAACTATGGGTGGTCACTACTATTATTATCTTGAAACTCTTTTTCCGGAGCATATATGGGTGTCGAATCTTGTACTCAACTATGGAGTTTTACTTGAGATAGCTATCATTGCTTTTGGGCACGTGATTTTTGAGCTCTGAATTCTAAATTCACTTTACTTGAAACTGCCATACTTATATCTTGAGTTCCATTTTATTTTGAATGCAAACCCATAGGGGTTTGCCCCCATTTTGTAGTTGTTGTATTGCAAGAAATCTGTAGATGGACTTTTAACTGTCCTGCCTGAATGAATTATTTTTCCAAAATCTGTATATGCACATGTATTTTTTTAATTTGTGGCTTGAAATATTACAACCCAGATTTGGGTATCACTCCTTTGGGCATGGGTATTCAGACTTCTTTATTGCTTCTTGATTATGTAATCTGCACCTACACACTTGAGAAAAAAGTTACAAAGTATTTAGGCTTTTTGGCCTCTCCTATGTCCATGGTTTTCTTTTCTTCTTTCTCCTTCCTTCTGAGTGAGAAAATCATGTATGTAGTTTTGATCTTCAAGTAATTTATATCTCTTTTTGTTAAGAGATCCATATGCACAAATTAGGACAGTATAGGAATATGGATTAACCTTGAGCTCTTAACTGATAATCTTCCTCTTTACTTCTTTTCAAGTATAGTACTTCCAGTGATGAAGATGAAAAGGGAAAACACTAAAGATGAATATGCATCAATCGATGGAGAAGACCCAAGGAAATGATGGGTTCACTCATACTCCTTTATTTTCTCTTTCATGCATGTGTACCTCTTATTTTAGTAGTTGTACTTTACTTCTCAGTTACATCCCACAGCTTGTATGGGAACATTTGAAATTCCTTATGAATAAAAATTGAATTCTGAAAATGAGTTGTGTATTTATTTCTGCATTTCAGCTTTCTGTATGGATTGTATGATGAACTAAACAACTTAGTAATATAATTGAATGTCTTAATCATGAGAGAAAGAACATTAAAGAATACTTGTAACACCTAGTAATGAACTTTGATTTTTGCAATATGCAATTATGTTTGTTGTTCCAAAACTTAGCATTTCATCTATTCTGCAAGTAGATGTCTTCATCAAGGCAACTTAGTTGTCCTTCGGGGCTTTGTGTTCTTTTGTTGAAGATAGTCATAAAATTGTAGACTATGTGATCTGTTATATTTTGTGACAGCACACATAGCTGTAAATTTCATGTAATCATTAATTAATTCAATAATAACAATATTATTTGAAAGAACCTCCCCAAGCTTAGGTATACTTCACCAATGCTCGAAACATCGTAATGAAGTTTCAAGTTTCCCATTTTTTCACAAGTGCTAAAATTTTCAACAGTTGCTGGTACATGGACATATCTTGAAGCAATCGCTCAAGCTAACTAACCATGCCTCTACCTTAAATCCTCTAGTATCCCAAATGAAATGAGATGGATGAAGTTTCAAGATCTCTCTAATGTGATATGCCGCTATAGATTATCTACCCCTAGGTCTCTCAACAAGATCATCATGTTGTCTAGGGCTCCTAGATTTGTCCATGTGTCTTGTAGCCCTATCTCCATGACCTCTTTGTGGTGAATCTTGTCTGACTGACTCAACGTGGGATTTCTCTTCCCTATTCTCATCACTATGTCGGGAAGGTACACGAGCTTGTACTGATGGCTCTCTATCCTGTCTGTTGTGTCTCCCTCCAAAGGATCCTTTGTGTATAGTGGTATTAACATCCTATAATGTCTGAAGTATTTGAGGTAGTATGGCCGTTACTACCTTATCTAGAGGTGGTAAGTCTAGGTCAACATGAAAAAAATCCTCTTCTGGCATGTGCCTCCTGTAGAGACCAAGGTGAGAGTTAGCTTATTATTCTATAATTTAGTTTCAGTTTTCTAGGTTTTCTTCATTTAATTATGAAAATGAGTTGTGTGTTTCTTTTTGCATTTCAGCTTTCTATATGGATTGTATGATGAACTAAACAACTGAGTAATATAATTGAATGTCTTAATCATGAAGGAAAGAACATTAAAGAATACCTGTAACACCTAGTAATGAACTCTGATTTCTGAAAATTAGTTGGGTATTTCTTTCTGCATTTTAGCTTTCTGTATGGATTGTATGATGAACTAAACAACTCAGTAATATAATTGAATATCTTAATCATAAAGGAAAGAACATTGAAGAATTATCTGTAACACCTAGTAATGAACTCTAATTTCTGCAATATGTAATTATGTTTTTTGTTCCAAAACTTAGCATTTCATCTATTTTGCAATTCGATGTCTTCATCAAGGCAACTCAGTTGTCCTTTAGGGATTTGTGTTCTTTTGTTGAAGATAGTCATGAAATTATAGACTATGTGATCTGTTATATTTTGTGACAACACACATAGCTGCAAATTTCATGTAATCATTAATTAATTCAATAATAAAAATATTCTCTGAAAGAACCTCCCTAAGATTAGGTATACTTCATCAATGCTCGAAACATCGTAACAAAGTTTCAACTTGCCCATTTTTGTAAAAGTGCTAAAATTGTCAACAGTTGTTGGTACATGGACATATCTTAAAGCATCCACTCAAGTTGACTAACCACACCTCTACCTGAAATCCTCTAGTGTCCCAAACAAAATGAAATGGATGGAGTTTAGGATCTCTCTGATGTGATCTTCCACTGTAGACTGTCTATAACTAGATCTCTAGATAAGATCATCATGCTATCTAGGGCTCTTAGATCTGTCCATGTGTCCTATAGCCCTGTCTCCATGACCTCTCTATGGTGAATCTTTTCTGACTGACTCAACGTGGGATTTCTATTCCCTATTCTCATCATTATGTCGGGAAGGTGCATGAGCATCTAATGATGGCTCTCTATCATGTCTATTGTGTCTCCCTCCCAAGGATCCTCTGCGTATAGTGGTATTAACATCCTATAATGTTTGAAGTATCTGAGGTAGTAAGGCCACTACTACCTTATCTAGAGGTGGTAAGTCTAGGTCAGCATGTAAAAACCCCTCGTATGGTCGTGCTCTCTACACAGACCAAGGTGAGAGTTAGTTTATTAGTCTAGAATTTAGTTTAAGTTTTCTAGGTTTTCTTCATTTAAAATATCATGCAAGTTGTGTGATCTAAGTTTAGACTTGAACTATGTTTTCTTGTTATGCCTTATGTTTCCAAGTGTGCTCGGGGTCCCAATGTTGAAACCATGGCTCTAATACAAAGTGTAATGCCCACAATTTCAAAGTTCTAAAACCACATTAATCCTTAAATAGTTATCTGGGAAGTTGCAAAAATAAATTTTTGTTTTAATTTATAATATTGTAAGGGTGTCAAACCTGTTGTCCTCTCAATTTTCCCCACCTTTTCAAATCTAAATTCGTGAAAATTGGAGCCCTTCCATGGAAGAAATTCATGTTTTAAACTCCTCACAACAATTGTTTTCATTTCCCATGGCATTTTTAATCATTTTCCTCATTCTGTTGCCGTTAAAATGTTTTACCTATTTTCAATAGGTGGGAAATGATTTTGGTTCTCCTTTGATGAGTTTAGAATGCATGGGAACTTGCATCTTTTGATTCTAACCTTTTGCAGAGAAATAAATCCTTCATCGGCAAAAAAATGGAATTTTCCCACTTCCTGTAACTTTCAGTGTTCTTTTCCTCGTCAAATTCTTGCTCCAGAAGACGAGGCTACGCATTTGTTTCCCATTGGATATGGCCATGTGGGTTTCGTTGTGAAATTATTACTTTTGGTGATTTCACAAAAAATGCCTGATTCTCCCCATATCCCCACTGGTCCTTGATTGGCTGGAGTAGTTTCGGTGGAGGTTTGCGTTGGCAGATCCATTTTATTTTCTAAGGCATTGTGGTAAAAGGATAAATTTTCAAGCTGAGGCCCGCACCAATCAGAAGAAGGACACGTGTTCATCTTGAAAAGTCAATGGTGGGGCATGGACTTCGAGGGGAAAGTTGGAATTTTTCCTTTTTCTAAAATAGATAAAAAGTGAGGCACATTCCCACAACCAATCAGGTCGCTCCACATGTTAAAAAATGAAATTAGGACACGTGGTTGTTTCTCAGTTCATAGGCGCTTCGGAAGACTAGCGAGAAACTTTGGGAATTTTAGCCTTGTTTCCACAAAAGGCGAAGAGTTCTAAAATGGCCCATGGCCCCGCCCAAGTGAAAGGAAATTTTCTAAGTTGAGGGCTGCAATAAATCAGAGAGGGACACGTGGCCGATGTTGAAAAGTCAATGGCAGAGGCATGGACTTTTAGGGAAAAGTTGAAATTCTTCCCCTTTCTCAGAATAGATAAAGTCTAAAGTAGAAGCACTTCCCCACAACCAATCACATGGTGCCATGTGTTCATGTTGAAAATTCAAAGTGGGTCGGCAGAGAGTTTTGAGAATTTGAGCCTTTTTGTTAAAAGAGTTCAAATGGAAGTTTTGACCCGCGTTTCCTCAGGCACTCAGATGACACCACGTGTCCATCCTTTGGCGGAGCTATGGGGGGCAAAGCAAATCGAGAAAATGCGCTTTTTCTCCTAGATGTCAGAAAATGCAAATTTCTACCCCAAGGCCATCATTGCTTGGATCTTGGCACGTGTAGGGTCCAAATTTGAAGGTGAAAAGGGGAAAAAATATCCTGATTCCCTCTTCTGGTTTTTATTGTCATTAACAAACCAGAGCTCTAAAAAACACAGAATACAGCTCATTCTTCATTCTTTTCCCTGTATTCCTTGTTGGTCCTTCATGAGATGTGTTTTGGATTAGTTTTGGAGCCAAATTGATAAGTTTAAAGAGATGTAATCATCAGAAAATAGATTTTATCAGGCATACATGATAAAATGGGATAAAACTTATTAGTAAGCATTTGAGTGCTATGAAAGTGGTTAAAAGGTGGAAATGGCAAGACCACGTGAAGAAGAAAATCATGAGATGTCCCCTGCTAAAATAATCATGCTCAAACTGACGAGATATTCACCTTTTTGAACATCATGTTTTCATGAGTGCATTTGTTTCATGTCACTTTCCAAAATTGGATCTATAACAAACATTATCCTTTTTGGATATTATTTTCTTGGGGACAAAGTATAGATGTATACACATTGTTATAAATATATGGCTTTGGCCATGGGAAAAAAGGATTCTAGTTTTCTGGGAAAGTTGTAAATTCTGAAGTAAGTCAATACAGAAGTTCTTTCTTTCTTATTTTCCTCTGTTATATCTTTCTCTCTCCTCACTCGATTCAATGGATATATTTTTTTACATTCAACAGAAACTTTTTGTTCTGGTTTGTGTGAATATTTAGAACTTTGTGTTTGCAGATTTATGTAGGTGGTGAGGTAATTGATCCTTTTCTATATTTTCTTGGTTCAATGTGAGTAGGGAGATACTCTGGTTTATCTATATTTCTTAAAAGCATTGTTGTTTTCTTCCTTCACATCTCTATATTCTTCCATTCCTTGACAAGTTAGGAAGAAGACCCTCATTTCCAACCTCAAGATCAAGAGAAATAAGAGGAACAGATCCTAAGCACTCCTCCTGAGACAAAACTTCTAGGAGTGACATCCCTCAAGATCAAATTCTCACTTTGGTGTTTTAGTTCCTCTCCAAACAATCTTTCCAAGGATGGAAGCTCATACGCCTTGGGGCTAAAGGGTTGGGCCTCTTGTTCTTCCTTAGCCATTCCATGAATTTCCTAGAGGCAATAGAAATAATTTCCCTAAATTCAGAGGTGATGGGAAGGTTTATCTAGATAAACATATTACAACCTTCATTGTTTCTTGTGGTGTTCTTGGGGTTAAACATGAGGATATCTCTGTTAGAATTTTTGTAGAGACATCGCAAGATAATACTACTTATTGGTTTTATCA
Source organism: Taxus wallichiana var. yunnanensis (assembly GCA_018340775.1). Lineage (NCBI taxonomy): Eukaryota > Viridiplantae > Streptophyta > Pinopsida > Cupressales > Taxaceae > Taxus > Taxus wallichiana. The sequence continues at coordinate 1,009,239,295 of CM031239.1, forward strand.
TCTCTGGTGGATCCATCACCTTGGGATTGGGACACCATGACAACCCAGTTTGAGAAACGTTTCAAACATGCTGAGGATGTGCATGCCCTCTTGGCCCAAATTTATCAAATCAAGAAAGAGTCACATGATCCCATGAGGGAATTTGTGGCCAAATTTAATAAATTTGGTTAACAAGATCTCACTAAACACACGCCTTGTGGATCAGATTCGAGAGATGTTTCTTCCTCAATGCCCAATTGCCTAAAGTGAGCTATGTACTTAGTAGAGCCAATCTTGCCACCTTGGATGATGATCGGATATTTTATATTAGTTTTGAAGATGATCGATCATGTTTGGCAAGCTAAGGAGAGATTCATCCAAATCCAAAGCATCCACTTCTTCCACATCTTCTCCTAGGGATAGTGTAGATCGGTTGGTATAGAAACTTGTTAATGACCTCATCTCCCTTAATAAATAGTTCACCCAACATGCTCCTTATCATGATGTTCCTCGGAAGAATTTTCAACCCAGAAATCAATTTCCCTCTACCCAGACTAGATTGGCAATTGAAGGTCCACCTATTAAAGTTCCAATCAATGCAACATGTGAAGTGCTAGAGCCTGATGATGAGGAAGAGGATGGAATCTATGAAGAACATGAAGAGGAAGCTGATGAAGAATTAGAAGAGTTGAATGGATCTCATGTCCATTTTCTCACCACTAAAGGTATAGATGAAGAGGATGATTATGAAGAAAGAGTCACAGAGATGAACAATGAATCATATGTTGTCATGACTCGTGAACAAGCCAACAAGAAGGAGAAAGTGGTGTAGCCTACTAAAAGATCTAAGGAACCTCCTATGGTCATTCCAGTGATTGCAAAGAGAGGAGATCCTATTCCAACTTCTTCCACATCCAAGGTAAGTTTTATTGTCCCTTCCTCCTTTGTTTCTACTCCTAAAGCTTCTTTACCTTCAAATGATAGAGTTGATAAGTCAAAATTTTCATCTAATCCTATCAATGATGCTCCATCTACCTCTTATGGTTCTTTTGACATTATTAACCATCTTAAGAAAACTAAGATCCAGATATTAGAGGCTAAATTAAACCAAACCCATCCCAAGGCCTTTCCTAAGATGGTAGACTTTGTGAACTCAAAATCAAGCCTTCATCCTCTAGTTCCAAAGGTCTCTTACCCACCCCTTCTCCTTCATTTCAACCCCGGACTTGTGGCAGTGGTCACTTCATCTAATGGAAAGATTGAACCATTTTATGTCACCTCCTCATAGCTGGCCATAGGCTAAGTAATTGTGTTATTGATTCTAGTGCTTTAGACAACGTGATGCTGTTAAGGTAGCTCATGCCACAGGCTTAACCCTAACCCATGATTTTGGTTCATGTTACTCAATGGAAAGTAGAGAAGTGCCTTTGGTTAGGAGGTTAAAGGATGCACAAGTAGCCTTTGTTGCTTTTCGAGAGAAGAGAGTTTTAGCCACCATCTTGGTAGCTGATATTCCACCTTCCTATGGCATGCTTCTTGAGAAGGAATTTTTGCAAAAAAGTGGGAGGAGAAATCATGATGGATTGGTCACATGCTCTTATTCTAGTGAATGGGAAAATGAAGAAGCTACTGCTTGAGAAACAAATTGAATATATTGTGCAAAAAATAGATGACCCAAAGGCACAAATAATTTATGAGACATTGGTCATGGTAACTATATGATCATGTATCAAGATGAGGATAACCATCCTAAGGAGGTATTTCTTGATTCTAATGGCATTTGGACCTTGGAATTTGATGGAAGCGGCTACCCTCGGCTAGTTCTGGAGCTGGTGTGGTGCTTATTTCTCTTGAAGGGAAAATTCACCCTTTCTCTTTCAAGCTCTAATTTGAAAACACAAATAATATAGCTGAGTATGAAGCTCTCATCCTCGGTTTAAGCATGGCAAAAGAGATGGGGATCAAGAATATCCTTACTTGTGGAGATGCAGAGATGATTGTAAAATAGGTCAGAGATCTCTATCAAGTGAAGAATAGAAGGTTGAAGCATTATAGGAACCTGGTTTGGGATTCCATTGAGTTCCTTGATGCCTTTTCAATTGAATCCATGCCAAGGGAAAGGAACACCAGGGCTGATTCCTTGGTTGTCTCGGGGTCTCTACTAATCCCTCATCTAGATTTCTCCTAAGATAAATTCACCATTGAGATTATTCATAGGCCTAGTGTGCCTGATAATGCAAACAAGCGGCATGTTTTTAATGATGATCAACACTTGCTTTGCTTCCTTGAACTCGAGATAATTTTTACCAGCTATACTTTGAAGGAGGTGGGAATGCACTAGAAGAGTGTGTACCTCCCAAATGAAGGAGATAGCAAAGAAGAAATGGATCATGATGGCTACATAAAACTAAAAGGTAATAAGAAACCTATAGGATTTGGTAAGTTTGGAAGAGTTATTTGATAAACATGATGGGTACATCAAGTCCAAAAGCTTCCAAAAGAGCTCAACATTCTACTTGACTAGGAAAATATAAACATAGGGATTCTTAACAAACCTATCTTTGGTAAACATTGGAAAGTGCTACACATAAGAGGAGAGGAAAAAAGAAACAAATCTGTTGAAAAGGTGTGATGATGTTCTTGCATATTCTTATGATGATTTCAAATATTTTCAACCAAAGAGAGATGCAACATTTCATTCCTCTAAAGCCTTTGATCAAGCCCTTCCGGTAAAAGTAGATGTAGTATAACCTAAAATTGTTGATACAATCTTTTAAGAAATCCAAAAGTTATTAAAGGCTTAGATCATTTTCCCATTCACCATTCAACGTGGATTGCTAATATTTTTCTTGTTAGGAAGAAGAATGGTGAGATCGAGATTTGTGTTGATTTTAGGAATTTGAATCAAGCCTCTTTGAAGGATAATTATCCTCTCCCCGTAATGGATCAAGTGTTGCAGGTTGTTACAGGTTTAGAAATGATGTCCATTCTTGATGGGTTCTCAAGATATAATTAAGTAGAAGTAAGTGTTGCAGACTAGCATAAGACTGCCTTTACCACTCCTTGGGGAACCTTTGCTTACAGGAGAATTCCTTTTGGCCTCATCAATGCTGGTGCCACCTTTCGAGAGGAAATGGAACTGGCCTTTAGCATTCTCAAGGGAAAATGTATAGTTTTATATCTTGATGATCATTGACTGTGTTTTCAAAAACCAGAGCTGATCATTTCCAACACCTTGAAATTGTTCTACAAAAGTGTAGAGAGCATGGCATCTCCTTGAATCCCAAGAAATCTATCTTTTTTTTCACCAAGGGAAAATTATTGGGACACATTGTCTCCAAGGAGGGAATCAAGATTGATCCGAGAAAGAGTGTAGATGATTGAAGCGAGATCCCTCTCCCCACAAGCAAGAAGGGTGTGCACTCTTTCTTTGGAAAGATCAACTTCTTAAGAAGATTCATACATGATTTTTCTAAACTTACTTTGAACATAGCCCACATGATGAAAGGGAAGTAGACTTTTGGTTGGTCTGTCATCACCAATCCGAAACACGTGATAATTTCGCGCACCGAGAACTCCTCGTCTTTATGATTATTTACTAATGCATAGCCTTTAGTTTGGTGGATGTAATCTGGAAACAAAACAACAACCGAACACAAGAATACCATCGACTATGATAAGACGGAATGATGACAAATCTGAAATATCAAAGTAAATTATAATATTAACATGAAATTGTTACAATCTCACCCATGAGGTACTTCAACAAGACTATGGGAGAAACTTTACAATTACACCTCTTGATGGCTTCTTCAACACACCTTTAACTGATGGCTTCCTTTGCACACTTCCTACAATATTTCTCACTACTTCTTTCTATGCTAAATGAGGGGGGTGGCCTCTCTATTTATAGAACTTCTAGGCTTATCCATCCTATCTCTAAGATAGGATAAGAAATCCACTCTGACGAATCATATTCCATACCTTAACTCTTATTTGTACATGTAAGCTTATCTCTTAAGATAAGATAAACCTTATCATTTTACATGGGTTCCACATTTTTAGACTTTTTACAAATAAAATACACAAAATATTTATGACCTCACTCCTTGTCCTTATTACCAATATAATATTTCTAATTCCTAATCATGTAGACCCTACTTCTCTAATTACCCAAACTTTGACATTTTGACATTACCGGACCACTTACGACAAATATTTACTTTTACAACATTCTATTGTATTTTGATTACCATACTCCACATTATTGGTGGCGTCGTACTAGTAGCGCCATTATCTTCTATCAGACGCTACTACTAATTATACTTAACAACATCCTATTCCTAATACATACATTAATGAAATAGAAATTATGGAGGAAAATTTTAGTGTCGACATCTTCCCCCTTCCTAGCTTCTACTCCGTCCTCGGAGTAGACTATTATGGTGCTTGGAAAATCTTCAACTTGTCGTGGTTGACCCATTTCGTAATGGGAGTGCCATCCAATTCCTCCAGTCGGTACGTACCATTTTCATGCACAGCTGCTATTTTGTAGGGCCCCATCCATTTTGGAAGAAATTTTCTCTGTCTTCTTTTTTTGTATCTGGAATCATATACTAGGACCAAGTCATTCACATGAAATGGAGACCACCGGATCTTTTGATCAAAGTATTCCTTTTGCTTCATTTTCTTCTTATGGCTTATATCCTTTGCTATTTCCCTCATTTCCTCTAGCAAATGAAGATGTACCAACCTTTCTTTTACTGAATTATTTTCATCCATCCTTTCATTTTTCATAACTCTCACAGTGGGAATATCAAACTCAATAGGAAGAACTGGATCAATGCCATAGGCCAACTGAAATGGGGAGTATCCTGTTGCTGACTTTGATGTTGCCCTATATGCCCACAATGTTGCATGAATCCTTTTATCCCATTTATGTACCTGCAAGGCTGCATCTTTTGCTAGAATTTGACACAACACAAAATTTGTTCATTCCACCTGTCCATTTGTGTTTGGCTTGTATGTTGTTGCCTTCCTGTGCTTAATAGAAAACTTATTAACTAGGGCTTCTACCACCTCATTAATGAAGTGGCTTCCTTGATCTGTTAAAATTTCTAATGGACAACCAAATCTGGTGACAATGCGTTCATATATGAACCTTGCCACTTCATCCATGGAAGCTGTTTTCAATGGCCTAGCTTCAACCCACTTGGTTAAATAATCTGTGGCAACTACAATATACTTATTTTGGCGTGATGTAGTTAGAAGTGGACCTACAATGTCTATTCCCCACTTTTCAAAGGGACCAAGTGGAAGAATAGGGCATAATGGGGCTGATGAAGTCTTACGGTTACCATGTGTTTGACAAATATCACATGTCTTACAATAATTATAACAATATTTAAAAAGAGTGGGCGGTGATAACTTTGTATCCAAGTTCCTTCTTTGCTGTAAGTTCTCCAGAGAAGTGCCCTCGACATGTACCATTGTGGAATTCTTCTAGCAGCTCCTTTCCTTGATCACGTCCAACTACCCTCTTGTCTTGTCCATCGAGGTCCTACTCGAAATAATGCTCCATGCGAGAATAGAATATGGACGGTTGGCTTGAGTAATCTTTCTCTTAGTCTTTGCATTGGCACCATCGGGAAACTTGAATTCATTCGGATAATTCCAAATATCTATGTATTCACTAGGGATTGTGTCAAGGAGAACAATGCTACATCGGAAAATCATCATCATCACAAGATGATCCTAAACCATCATAGGCTCGAGAGAGTGCATCTGCATTGACATGCTTCTTTCTGGCCTATCTATAATATCAAATTCAAATTATTGTAGCGAAATTATCCATCTTCCTATCCTCACGATGGGTTAGGCTTATTGACAATATATTTCAGATCCATTCGATGATTTGTTACTAACTATAAATTTCTAAACTTCTTTACAGCAAAAATGATAGCCAGAGCCTCTTTTTCAGTTACAGTATAGTTTACCTCAGCACTGCTCATTTGTTTGCTCCCAAAGTAAATTGGATGTTCATTCCCATTTTCATCCTTTTGGCTCAAAGTACTTCCTAGTGATACATCTGAGGCATCAGTGTACACAATGAATGGCTTGCTCTAATCTGGATTCTTCAAAACAGGTGAAGACACCAGGGCTTCCTTTAGTTGTCCAAAAGCTTCATGCGCCTTATTTCCTGGTTCATAAGTAACATCCTTCTTCAAGAACTGGGTTAGTGGCTATGCAATCTTTGAGAAATTCTTGATGAACCTTCTATAGTACCCACATGGCCTAAAAATGATCTCAACTTACTTCTATTCATAGGAAATGGTAAATCTTTGATTTTGAAACTTTATCGAGGATCGTACCAATACCATCTCTAGATACAACATGCCCTAACAAAACACCTTTAGAACATCCAAAGACACACTTTGTAGGGTTTAGTGAGGCTTGTGCTTCATCTAACCTTTGAAATGTTGTCTCCATCTAGTGCAGGTGGTCCATCTTGCTCACATAGATGTAAAAATCATCCGAGAAATACTCGGTGAAGTTTCCAATGTAGGGTTCAAACACCCTATTAATCAAGTCGTTGGAATGTTTGGAGCATTACACAACCCAAAAGACATAACTCTATAAGCAAACATTCCCCAAGGAGTGGTGAAGCGTGGTCTTGGTGATCTCTTTTTTCTGTTATACGAACTTGGTTGTATCCGTTATATCCATTAGCAAAACTATAGCACTCTTGGCTAGCTACTTCATCCAAGATCTAATCTAAGAATGGAAGAGGGTAATGATCCTTCTTTGTTGCCTTATTGAGCTTCCTATAATCAACACAAATGTGTAGTTTCCCATTATTTTTATTGAGATCACAATGGGAGAAACCCATTATGAATTCTCCACAATAAATATGAATCCTGCATCAAGCAACTTATCTATTTCTTCTTTTACAGTCTTGGAAAAATTAGGATTCATTCTATATGGCATTTTCTTTATGGGCTTAGCACCATCTACCAACTCAATAGAATGTTCTACCCAACTTACTTGAAGGAGTTCCTTGTAATCAAAAGTGAATATATGTATGTACCTTGAAAGAGCTAGAGGTAGGAGTCCTTCTCACTCTCCATCACAAAGCATCACCAATATTTATTTGCTAGAGACAATAATCAATTTCTTCTTGAGATAATTTTATGGGGTCATGAGTTGATGTGATTTGGAAGGATATCCATGGACCGAAACATCAACCTCACTTTCTTCCTCTTGGTGTCCACTTCACTTGTACTAGAGTAATCGAGAGGATGTCTAATCATCGGTTTCATCACTTGAATCCATATGTTACGCCTTATGATGCCGAGGGATCATGTTTATCTTCATCCTCTCTCTCCCACGTCCAAGTGTCATTAAGCCTTCATTCCAGTAGTTTCTTGGATGAACTCTCCTTAGCCATGGTTTTCCCAACAACATTGGGTGCATAGCAGTACCATTTTCATCACTGAAAGTCTACCACACATACAACACCCATAATGAGATATTGCCACATTTGAAACTACACCTTCTACGGTTTAGTTTTTCCTTATTTAATGACCTTAACATAAGTGTTGAAGGGTGATCAATTTTTAAACCCAACATATTCATTACAGACTCGGTCATTACATTAACTGCAGCACCTCCATCAACTAAGACATCATGAATTGAAATACCATTACATAATACCTCAGCTTGTGGAGCATAGGGATCTACCTCTGCCTCCAAAATAGGGACCTCAACCTCCTTCCTTCTTCGAGCATTGAGTCCACCTCGCAATTCCGCGTCTTCTCAGAAGACATAGCCAAGAGTTGACCATATGTAATATTTGCAGGCCTTTTGGATAGATCTTCCAAGATGGAGTATGGTCCTTGCCCCTGTGAAATCAGAAAATCCTACACACCCAACTTTCTTCTCCTATGTTTCTTACTAGTTTCTTTTTCATCTTCTTAGGATCATTTCCATCTTGATTATCTTTTTCTTTCTTTCTTTTTGTTACAAACACATCTACTTCATTATTTCTACTCTTATCTACTACATCAAGAGAATTCACAGGTGCTTTTCCTTTATCATTATCTCCTTTATCAAATGTAGAAGCTCTATACGGACAATTATACTTATAATGACCCTTTTATAACAACCATAACAAACAACTTTAGAAATATTTCTTTTTGGACCTCTATCTCCTCCATGAGAACTAAATTACTTTCCTTGAAGAAGATTAATAGTTAACTGACCCATCTTTTTGAGCAGATCTTCATACTCGGTAGATGTACTAGGAGAAATATTTGTGCTCACTTTGGGAGTGGTTGTGGATTACGGACCAAAGGTCTTTGGTGTAGGCTCTACTTTAGCAACAATTTCTTTGGGCTCCTCTTCCATGCTTTCTTCTTGCCTTCTTGCAATCTCCTTTGCTTGTTCAATGGTCGTTGGGTGGTCATACTTCACTCGTTGTCTGATCTCTGGCTTCATCCCAAGAATGAAGTGCTTACATAGGAGATTATCCACGCCATTCATCAACCCATCCGCTAATCCTTCCTTCCGGATCTAGGCATCGAGCTTCCTCCTTAGCTCTAGAACACGAGCATGATAATCCCTTATCTTCTCCTTCTCTCCTTGGGCTAGCTTTGTGATATCAATCATGAGATCTGCATATCTCTGCTTGCTCATCAAATTCTTGAAGAAAACTTTGAGTTAATAAATCCCATGAGTTTTTACATTATCACCTAGTGTTTCAAACCACCTAAGTGTTGAACCATCCAAAAAGGTAGGAAAAAATTTAGTCCATTGTTCCCTTCTTATAAGGCCATTACAAATACAAGATCGCTTAAACTCTTGAATGAAAGAAGAAGCATCTTCATTAGATTGAGCTGAAAAAATAGGAATCTTTCCCATTTTCAAAAGTAACCACCGTGAAATACCAACCCACAAGTACAATCAACAAGACTTATGTACACAAATAATTGGAATTACTATAGACATGACCACGGTAAACTATGGTAAAACTTGACTTCTGTGGTAAAAACTGATTTTTCTTGTGGTAAACACTATTCACGGTAAAAGTGATGTTCTTGTGGTAAATACTATTCACGATAAAAAGTGACTTTACTGTGATAAATACTATTCACAACAAAAATGACTTTATCATGGTAACTACTATTCACGGTAAAAATGACTTTACCATGGTAACTACTATGCATGAGTAAAAACAAGGTTACCCTCGCAATTGATTTTTGACTAAGTGGGAATATCTCTCCGGAAAATCCACCAACGAGGAATGGTCCGGCAACGGAACCAAAATTTCTAAACTTCTCAAACACTATGATAATTCTTCACGGGAACTCCTCGTCTTTATGATTATTTACTAATGCACAGCCTTTAGTTTGGTGGATGTAATCTGGAAACAAAACAACAACCGAACACAAGAATACCATTGACTATGATAAGACGGAATGATGACAAATCTGAAATATCAAAGTAAATTATAATATTAACATGAAATTGTTACAATCACACCCATGAGGTACTTATTGACAAGACTATGGGAGAAACTTTACAATTACACCTCTTGATGGCTTCTTCAACACACCTTTAACTGATGGCTTCCTTTGCACACTTCCTACAATATTTCTCACTACTTCTTTCTATGCTAAATGAGGGGGGTGGCCTCTCTATTTATAGAACTTCCAAGCTTATCCATCCTATCTCTAAGATAGGATAAGAAATCCACTCTGACGAATCATATTCCATACCTTAACTCTTATATGTACATGTAAGCTTATCTCTTAAGATAAGATAAACCTTATCATTTTACATGGGTTCCACATTTTTAGACTTTTTACAAATAAAATACACAAAATATTTATGACCTCACTCCTTGTCCTTATTACCAATATAATATTTCTAATTCCTAATCATGTAGACCCTACTTCTCTAATTACCCAAACTTTGACATTTTAACATTACCGGACCACTTACGACAAATATTTACTTTTTACAACATTCCTATTGTACTTTGACTGTTACCGTACTCCACATTATTGGCGGCGTCGTACTGGCAGTGCCGTTATCTTCTATCGGACGCTACTACTAATTATACTTAACAACATCCTATTCCTAATACATACATTAATGAAATAGAAATTATGGAGGAAAATTTTAGTGTCGACGGGTCCTCTAAAGGAAAGGTTACATTTGAAGACATCAAGAGAGCTATAGCAAAGACTCTAATATTGGCATGCCTTACTGAATATGCAGGGCGACTTCATTATCTATTGCTATCAAGAGAGCTATACAATGAGAAATCTTGTAGCTAAAGCTTGTGTTAACCTAGAGAATGCTAAAAGTCATGAACTCCCCATAGCATTCATGAGTTATATTTTAAAAGCACATGAGATGAAGTACGATGATGGAGAAACATGCTTTTGCGGTGGTCAAAGCTGTGAAATAGTTTCATTTTTACATCTGAACTCTCATTCTATTGTACTTGTGCTTGATCTGACTATTAAATACAAGAATTTGGAACCAAGAGAGGATATTGGGTAGCCAAAGTTCAAGAGTATGATCTTGACATCAAACACACCAAGCTAGTTTGAGGAAAGGGCTTTGTGAACTCATTCTTTGAAGGAGTTGATGCCAAATCATCTAAGGACGAAGTTGATATCCCTATTGTTCTTTTCCTCAGCTCAACTGATGAATGGTATGGTGACATTGCACACTTTCTTACTTATGGAGAATTTTCATCCCATTTGAGTGTCAAGGAAAAGAGAGCCATCAAATTAAGGTCTTCCTAATATGTGTTGTGCGAAAATGCATTGTTCAAATGAGGCATAGATGGAAGGTTTTTGAAATGTGTTGACAAAATGTAGTAGAAGAAGTTGTTCTGAGATTTTCATGACCACACGAGCTGTGGAGGTCATTTCTCTTCTTTGTCACGGCCCAAAAATCCTCCGTGCTTTGGATATTATTGGCCTACCTTATTCAAAGATGCATCAAAGTGGGTAGGCAAGTGTGAAGCATGTCAAACCTTTGTTGGAAGACCCAAATTGGGTGCTTTACCTCTCAAACCAGTAGTGATTGAGGAACCTTTTCAACAATGGGGTTTGGACTTCATTGGGTCACTCAATCCACATTCAAGTGTAGGGCATACCCTTGTTTTGATTGCCTTGACTGATTATTTCACCAAGTGGGTGGAAGCCATTCAAGTTAAAAGTACTACTTTTGAAGTAGTTTGCAACTTCATCAAGGAGCACATCTTGATAAGGTTTGGGATACCAAACAAGATAATCACTTGATAATGCTTCCAATTTTTCTTTGCTTGAGATGTTGGATTTTTGCTATGGCTATGGCATTTCCCTTGCTCACTCTTAAGATTACTATCCCAATGGAATGGGCAAGAAAAATCAACTAACAAGAACTTGGTCACCATTTTGAAGTTTGTTAATGACTCTCGGAGGAATTGGCATAAGAAAATATATGATGCATTATGGGAAAATAGGATTACACCTAAGAGAGCCATTCAAATGTCTCCTTTTCAAGTGGTATATGGAGTTGAAGCTCAGCTACTAGTGACATTGGAATTGCCAACCTTGCATTTGATGAAAGCCATTGAAGATACCAGCTTTACCAATTCATTAGACAAAAGAATCATGTACCTCACGTGGTTGAATGCAGACAGCCATTGCAAGTGGTTGACAAGATATCGGCTCATCAACTCAAGCTAAAAGCTCTGTTTGACAAAAAGGCTAAACCCATAACTTTTCAAGTGGGAGATAGTTTTCTTCTTTGGGACAAAATACATGACCCTCAAGGAAACCATGGTAAATTTGATTCCCTTTGGCTCGGTCCTTTCAAAATCTAGACATTTTTCTGGTGAGAATTATTTTTACCTGGATTACATGGATGGTTCTCCTCTCCCACTTCCTTATAGTGGGAAATTTTTGAAGTTGTTCAAAACCTAGAAATTTTAGCGATCCCATGTACATTTTGTATAGCGTTTTACTTTCCTTGTTTTAGTTTTGGTTGTTTCCCTTTCTGTGTTCTCTTCTATGTTGGTTTTGCTTTTTTAATCCGTTGCTCAATGACTAAGACATTGATCCAATATTATTACCTGAATTCTCTAAGGTTCTTGATTTTCCTCTTTCCTCTGCTAAATCATCCCCGAAGGAGCCAATTATTATCCTCTCAATTTTCCCCACCTTTTCAAATCTAAATTCATGAAAATTAGAGCCCTTCCATGGAAGAGATTCATGTTTTAAACTACTCATGATGCTTGTTTTCATTTCCCATGGTTTTTAATCATTTTCCTCATTTTGTTGCCATTAAAATGTTTTACCTGTTTTAATAGGTGGGAAATGATTTTGGTTCTCTCCTTTGATGAGTTTGGAATGCTTGGGACCTTGCATATATTTTTTTTTCTAACCTTTTGTAGAGAAATAAATCCTTCATACGGAGTAAAAATGGCATTTTCCCACTTCCTGCAACTTTCTACGTTCTTTTCCCTGTCAAATTCTTGCTCGGGAAGGTGAGGTTAAGTGTTTGTTTCCCTTTGGATGTGGTCATGTGGGTTTCTTTCCAAACTTATTACTTTTGGTGATTTTGGAAAAAATGCTAGATTCTCCCTGCATCTCTGCCAGTCCTTGATTTGTTGCAATAGTTTCAACGGAGGTTGGGTTGGCGGATCCATTTTATTTTCTAAGGCATTATGGCGAAAGGATAAATTTTCAAGCTGAGGCCTACACCAATCAAAGAAGGACATGTGTTCATGTTGAAAATTCAATGGTGGGGGCATGGACTTCGGGGGAAAGTTGGAATTTTTCCCTTTTTCCAAAACAAATAAAAAGTGAGGCACATCCCCACAACCAATTAGGTGGCTCCACATGTTAAAAAATGAAATTGGGACATGTGGTTGTTTCTCAGTTCATAGGCACTTCGATGGACTGGTGGGAGACTTTGGGAATTTTAGCCTTGTTTCCACAAAAGGTGAAGAGTTCTAAAATGGCCGCGGCCCCGCTTGAGTGAAAGGAAAATTTCTAAGTTGAGGCCCGCAACAAATCAGAGAAACACATGACCTACGTTGAAAATTAAATGGCGGAGGCACGAAATTTCGGGGAAAAGTTGGAATTCTTCCCCTTTCTCAAAATAGATTTAAAGTCTAAAGCAAAAGCACATCCCCATAGCGAATCACATGGTGCCATGTGTTCACGTTGAAAATTCAAAGTAGGTCGGATGAGAGTTTTGAGAATTTGAGCCTTTATGTTAAAAGATTTCAAATGGCGGTTTTGACCGTGTTTCCTCGACCACTCAAATAACGCCACGTGGATCGGCTTTGGCGGAGCTTTGTGGGGATGAAGCAAATTGAGAAAATGTGATATTTCTCCTAGATGTCGGAAATTCATATTTCTTCCCGGGGCCGTCGTTGCTTGGATCTTGCCACGTGTAGGGTCCAAATTTGAAGGTGAAAAGGGGAAAAGATAGTCGAGATGCCCTTTTCTAGTTTTTATCACCATTAACGAACCAGGAGCTCTACAAAACATGGAAAATGGCTTATTCTTAATTTTTTTCCTTTTATTCCTTGTCGGTCCTTCATGAGATGTGTTTTGGATTAGTTTTGGAGCCAAATTGATAAGTTTAAAGAGATGTAATCATCGAGAAAATAGATTTTATCGGGCATACGTGATAAAACCATATAAAACTTATCGGTAAGCATTTGAGTGCTATGAAAGTGGTTAAAAGCTAGAAATGGCAGGACCACGTGAAGGAGAAAATCATGAGATGTCCCCTGCTAAAATAATCATGCTCAAACTAATGAGATATTCACCATTTTGAACCTCATGTTTTCATGAGTGTGTTTGTTTCATGTCACTTTCCAAAAGTGGATCTACAACAAACATTATCCTTTTTGGATATTCTTTTCTCGGGGACAAAGTATGGATGTATAAAAATTGTTATAAATATATGCCTTTGGCCATGGGAAAAAAGGATTCTAGTTTTTTGGGAAGGTTGTAAATTCTGAAGTAATTCAATACAGAAGTTATTTCTTTCTTATTTTCCTCTGTTATATCTTTCTCTCTCCTCACTCGATTCAATGGATCTTTTGTTTTGCATTCAATAGAAACTTTGTGTTCTGGTTTGTGTGAATCTTTAGAACTTTATGTCTACTGATTTGTGCAGGTGGTGAAGTAATTGATCCTTTTCTATATTTTCTTGGTTTAATGTGAGTAGGGAGATACTCTGCTATCTATATTTCCCAAAAGCATTGTTGTTTTCTTCCTTCTCCCATCTCTATATTCTTCCATTCCTTTTGATTGATAATATTTTAAGTATGAAAACATTCCAGGATATTAGGGTCCAAACATTGAGAGTTGTATATCTATACATTTGTTTTTCCTGCTTTCAATAAGGGCTGTTATCCAAAATTCACCCTCAATGTAATTTTGATAACATGCATCAAATTATTCAGTCCCGAGCAAGTAGATTGATTTGAGGCCCAAAATCATGTTTTTCGGGTCCCTCGGCTTTTTTCTAACTCTCCCATCCAAGAAGAAATCCCAACGAGTTAGAAAAAATGGAAAAAATGCAAAAATAAGGTTGCAGGACTGTTTTGAAGCATTTGGGTCTGAAGGGTGCGGATCGTACCAATGCGGGTCGTACCAAGGTTCGTCATACCAAGCTTGGGGCCAAAATACAAAGAAAATTGGCTAAGTCAGACATTTTTGTCCCAGGCGGTCCACGGGATAGTTGGGACGTCGGGACGCGAAAAGCCGAAATGGCCGAAAGCAAGAAAAATCATCTAAGTCTTTTGTTTCGTGCGGTTTGGGACAGTCAGGACAAAAGTACGCATGGGGCGCGATTGGCGATTTGCCAAAAGATATCCATTTGGGGTAGTTCGAGAGATATTTATCAGGACGGTTACAGGACAAGAAATACGCGAGGACGCGAAAGCTGAAACGGCCGAAGGCAAAGAAGAAAAGTCAATGTTTGACCCGTGAAACTTCAAATAGCCATAAATTTTGACTCGAGCTCCGATTTTCACAAAATTGGACTTTCTCGGAATGAGCAAGCCAGAGAAAACACCTGCCGGACTCCAAAATAGCTACCCACACTTAGAAGGCCATAACTTTTGTATTTCTCAACGAAATCACACAAAATTGGTACCGTTGGAATCATGGCTCGAGCCCAATGCACAAAAAATCAAGAAATTCTAGATTTGACTAGATATGAATGGAGATTTTTATAAAACGTGGTCGGGTTAAAGTAATGTGTTTTATTTGGTGGTTGGAAGTGCAATTAAGAGGCATGGTCATCATTCTTTCTCTCTTTGCAGCACCTAGGATAGTATGTGGAGCCTTTTGCAAGTAATATACAATCATTTTACTCCATTTAATGTCTCTTACAAGTGGTTGAAGGATGATTTCAGGATTTCCATTTTCCCTTCTCTCTTTCTTCTCATTTTTTCTATAAATTGGAGTGTTGGGCTCATTGTAAAGGGAGGTAGTTTTTGTAGCAAATCTCTGCTAAAATTGCTTTGTGAAGCCAATGTGTTGCAGGCCCTTGTTGTGGACTCCTTGCATGGTGATCCAGGCCCTTATCTTGTAACCGATTGAACTGTGCATATCAAGAAGCAATAAAATATAAGTTTGTGGATGCATCTTCCCCTGCTATGTTTTTTTGCATTCTTCTTGCCCCTTCAACCTTGATTACAAGAATATTGTGTCTATTATTATATAGCTTATATTTTAGGTGTGTTTGTTTTATATTATCCCTTATTTCTCTCTTCCTTTTTGTATTCCATTATTCTCTCACCTGCATCCATATCTTCCTCCTTCAGTTTAGGGTAATATTGTTTATCGTTTCTCCTATAAATGTACGTGCTTCTTCATAATAAAACAAGGTGTTGAGAGTTATTCACTCCACGTTCTTCTCATCTATTTACTTCTTACATTTTGGTATCAGAGCACTTAAGACTCTAACATATCTATATGTTTGAAGGAGAACTCAGTGTGGAATTAGCTATGTGGAAGTTTACGTGAAGTCTATGTTGCGTGGAGGATTCTTCACTATTCATCTTCCTACTTCGTGGAGGATTCACTACTCATCTTAATGTTGCGTGGAGATTGCTATGTGGAGTCAGGAAAATACCTGCGTGGAGAGATAAATTTCTGCATGAATACTTTCCTGTACGTACAGCAAGAGAAAAGTGCATGGGAGAGAGAACCAGATGTGCTGCGTGGAAGTTCAAGGAGGTGAAGCGTGGCATCATTCATTTGTCTTGTCTATAATTTTGTCTTATTTCCTTTAGACTTTCTAATCACCTGTATGGAGATGTCAAGCTGAGCCTACGTGAAATACAAGGGGAGCTACACAGAGGAAGAGAAAGTGCAGAAACATTTTTTTGTTGATGCAAATGAAGCTCCTCTCTACATGAAGAGCTATGCGGGAAGAGTAACCTATAGCAAGAGACAAAGAACCATGGAGAAACTACGTAAATATCTAAAACTACTATCTGTGTGAGAGATTTAGCTATTTTTCTATAGAAAATACACATCCTTCTTCCTGACTATTGTGTCACCTGAAATTTCAACGTAGAAGAAACCTTTGCATGAGGAATAGAAGAAATACAAGGGGTCTTCAGTAGAGAATTGGAGTTAGTTTGATATATTCACTCTCCGCCTGGACGTTGGAAGCTATTGGTGCATGGTGGAGGATTGCGTGAAGAGATACTCAAACAAGGAAATGTTGAGTTTCTACAACACTACGTAAAATTTTGAGTATAGACAACTCGATTAAGAGCATGAACAACACTATAGACACTGCCGAAAGTTGGAACATCAACTCGCCAACTAGAGAACACCGTGAAGAAGCTCCTGAGAGATCCAAATTTTACTTTGATTTACTGAATGAGCTTCGGAACACCTAGAAATTTAGGCTTTGAAGAGCTAGTTCGATAAGGACTACTTGAATATTTCCTTTTCGACGTCAGCTGCTAAGCAAAGTGAGTTCGGGAAGAACTAAAAGCTAGGTATGACACCAACTTTGAAGATGAAGAAGAATGCCCCACCAAGCATTTTTGTCTCTTAGCACATGAGTATTGCGAGCATCTATGAGCTCGTACTTCACATCAGTGAGTTAAAATATATATATATATATATATATATATAAATTGTAATATCTCTTGAAATAAATAAATAAATAAAATGTTTTTTTATTATTATATATATAAGAGATGTCAGCTCCAAAGCTGCTCCTCTCTTATGCTCAATTGCTTAAGGGCCAATTTTGTGGCCTAGAAAACCAAGATGCAAACAATCCTTCAGTTTGAAGGATTATGGGGCATAGTGACTGGATATGTGCCTATTCCAACATCTCCTAACAAATTGATGAAGTATGAAATGGCTAGTTCCAAAGCACTAATGTTGATAATGCTAAGTATCAGTGACGATGTACAACCGCATGTTTGGAATGCAAAGAAACCAAAGGAATCCTGGGACAAGTTGGCAACCATTTATGAGGCCAAAAATTATACTAATATTCTCCATCTTTAATCAAAGTGCACACCCTCTCTATGGGTTTAGATGAGAAAGTTGAGGAATTCTTACATCATGTGGGTGAGCTGCGATCGAATTTATTAGCACTCAGTAGAAATGTTTGATGAAAAATCCTCGTACCGATCACCTTGAGAGCACTCCCTTCTCAATTCCGAGTGTTCGTTATGACACTGAATGTATCTAAACAAACAATGGCATTCGAAGAGCTTGTGAATTTTTGCAGTAGGAAGAGGCCATCAATTCATCCCAAGAAGAGTCTTAGGATAAAGCCCTATTCTCAAAGCCATACCATGGCTAGAAGAATTGGAAGGGTCCCCAGAGAAGCCAAATCAAGTGCAACCAAAACAACAACAGAAAGATCAAAATTCAAAGAGGTGGTGTCACATTTGTAGAACCAACACTCATGACATTGATCACTACTTGGTACAATAACTTGAAACAAGGGTCTTTAAGTCGGGCAAGCACATTAGGGCACGAATATTTTAGAAGTCCAAATGACATCCTCACTGGAGAAAGCACAAGGGACATCTTGTAGCCCAACAAGATAATGAATCTGATGAAGACACATCAGAAGGAACACATTCTGGTAAGAATATTTTACTTATCTCTCAGACTTCACAGCCCACAAAGAGATTCTGACTGATAGACTCAGGTGCCAGTAAGCACATGTCAAGTGATAAGGAGCTATTTGATTCACTTAATGAAGAACCCACTGTAGATCGGGTTTGAATAGCTGATGAAAAGAGTACATTGTAGCAGAAGTAATTGGAGATGTCACCATTCCTCTAGGACCACAAAAATGTACACTTACAAAGGTACTATATGTTCCTGGCTTGACTAATAACCTTTTATTAGTAACTCAGTTATTGAATCATCACCCAAAGGTAGAATTTTTTTTCCAAAATGGCATCAAATCATGTTTGATCTCGTAACTAGGTACAATTATTGCTAGAGCATTTCTAAAAGATAAGTTATTTTCTTTAGATACTGTTTCATCTTCTGTAATTGCTTTATCCTCATCAACAGTTCAATCTACTGCACTCTAGCATTTTAGATATGGATACTTGTCATCTAGTTCATTGCATAGGATGAGTTCAAAATCAATGGTTCATGGACTACCCAAATTGTCCAGTTCCTTTCTTATTTTCCCTGGCTGTCTTACAGGAAAACAACATAGGGATCCGTTTCAGTCAAGAAACTTTCATGCCAAGAAGCATCTGGAAGTAGTTCATACCGATCTAAATGGCCCTCTACCTGCTTCATTTTTAGGATACAAGTACTTTCAACTATTCATGGATGACCACTCCTACAAGATGT
Source organism: Taxus wallichiana var. yunnanensis (assembly GCA_018340775.1). NCBI lineage: Eukaryota > Viridiplantae > Streptophyta > Pinopsida > Cupressales > Taxaceae > Taxus > Taxus wallichiana. The sequence goes on from CM031239.1 coordinate 1,009,258,161, forward strand.
GGGTGTTTTTCTTGAAGAAGAAAAGTGAGGCTCTTCAACACTTTCAGAACTTCTATCATCATGTTGTGAAAGAGATGGGACAACCACTTCTTCTACTTCACTCACATCGAGGGGGAATTCACATCAAATAAGTTCTTGGCATTTCTAAACCAACACGACATAAAGCAACACCTGACTACTCCCTACATGCCCCAGTAGAATGACATTGTTGAGTGTCGCAATCACAGAGTGATGGAGATGGCTCACTGTATGCTATCAACTACAAAGCTGGAAGAACATTATTGGGATGAAGTAGTACAAACAGTTTTATATCTTCTCAACAGGGCACCGAAAAGTATTCTACAGAACAAAATGCTAGAAGAGGTATGGAGTGGTAGAAATCCATCAATTTCTCATTTGTGATTATTTGGTTGTATAACCTACATGCATGTCCCAACTCAGAAGAGAAAGAAGGTTGAGCCAAAAACACTCCCATGTATTCTACTTGGCTACAAGTACTACCTCAAAGACATACCGTCTCATGGATCCTAAGACAAAGAAAATATACGAGAGTCATGATGTGGTTTGTGATGATTCATCCTTTGACTCAATAGTATCACATGGAAAATCTACTTCCAACCACCTCTCACCGATTAGTCTCGAATCAAATAATGAGCCTAAGGAGACTACTCAAGGAAAAGAAATGTTGCAAGGAGAGCTATTTTTGACCTTGGAGAACTGGAGAATATAAATCCACATCAATCCACATGGCAATGCCACAATTCTTCTCAAAAGTAGCCAAGTTCTCATCCGAAGTTCTTCTCAAAAGACTCACATTTGCAACAACTCCCAGATACATCATCTGGAGTCAAAATAAGGAGTCAAACAAGAAATGAGGTAAACTTTACACTCATGATTTCACTGATTGATAGCTCCGAGCTTGATAATGTTCGTGAAGCACTTAATCAACCTCAATGGAAGGAAGCCATGGATACAAAAATTGACTCACTCAAGAAAAATCAGACATGGGAACTTGTCAATCTACTCCTACAGGTAAGAAACCCATAAGATGTAAATGGGTTTTCAAAACAAAATATAAGGTAGATGGATCCATCGACAAATATAAAGCTTCTCTTCTAACAAAAGTATATGCTCAGAAAGAGGGCATCGGCTATGAAGAAACCTTTGCACCCACTACGAAGATAAATACCATCAGGGTTATTTGTGCACTGGAATCATAGAAAGGATGGAGACTTCACCATATGGATGTCAAGAGTGCCTTCCTAAATGGTGATCTGAAAGAAGAAGTCTACATGACCCAACCTAAAGGATTTGTTGATAAAGAGCATCCTAAAAAGATATGTTGTCTCATCAAATCTCTGTATGAACTAAAATAAGCTCTAAGGGCATGGTATATCAATATCGACGATCACCTTTTGCAGTAGGGGTTCACACGTAGCCCCTCAAATTCAAATTTGTATATAAAGAAGGTAGGAAAAGAAATTATCATTCTTGTTGTGTATGTAGATGATCTTGTGATCACTGGAAATTCAGAAGATCAGGTTGATATTGTGAAGAATGATCTCAAAAGAACCTTTGACATGACAAATTTGAGGCTACTACATTACTACCTTAGCTTGGAAATATGGAAAAAGGAGCATCACATATTTGTCTCCCAGATAAAGTATGCCAAGACACTCCTAGAAAAGTACAAAATGTCTTGATTGTAAACCTATATCCACTCCCATGGAAAAAGGCTTACAACTTTCAAGATTCCAGGACTCACCTCAAGTAGATTATACACTCTATAGGAAAGTTATTGGAGGGCTTATCTACTTGACATATACTAGACAAGATCTATGCTTTTCCATCAGCTATCTTTCTAGGTTCATGCAAGAGCCAAAGCAATGTCACTGGACAACAACAAAGCATGTATTGAGATATGTCTGAGGAACATTTGATTATGGTCTGGAATATAATAAGAATGATCAATTCTTCTTATAGGGATACATCTACTCGGACCACATTGGATCTGTTGATGACAGGAAGTCAACTACAAGATACATATTTCATCTCGGATCTGGACCTAACTTGTGGATAAGGAAGAAGTGGAATGTTGTTTCTATCTCATCCATAGAGGCATAATATCGCGCCACATGAGGAGCTGTGTATGAAGTGATATGGTTACATTGTATTTTAGATGATATGGGTATTCCTGAAAAACATTCACCTATTCTCTATTGTGACAATCAAAGTGTGTTGAAGCTCATGTAAAATCCTATTTTTCATGAACAAACAAAGCATATTGAGATTGATTGTCATTTCATTCAAGATCACGTCTTGAACCATCACATTCAGCTCCAGTACTATCCTACAGAAGCACAAGTTGTCGACATTCTCACAAAATCTCTTGGAAAAGTGAAATTTGAACTTTTCAGGGGTCACATTTACAAGAATAATGTAATAAGGGGGGAGTGTTAGCATACGTAGCATAGCTTATATTTTAGGTGTGTTTGTTTCATATTATCCCTTATTTCCTTCTTCCTTGTTGTATTCCATTATTTTCTCACCTACATCCATATCTTCCTCCTTTAGTTTAGGGGAATATTGTTTATCGTTTATCCTATAAAATGTATGTGCTTCTTTATAATAAAACAAGGTGTTGAGAGTTATTCACTCCACATTCTTCTCATCTTTTTGCTTCCTACACCTCTCACATTAAAGAGGAGGGACTTGTTGTCCCCTGACTGTGGTTTCAACCCATGTTCCATTCTGAAACCCAACAAAACCCTAATGTACGTTAAATAAATCTCCACCCATATTTACTACATTACAAGTATGGACCGGGTCTAAGTTAAATGATTAAATATTCTTAATTTATCTCTAAGGTCAAATTAATTACAATCAACTAGGAAGGTGCCATAAATTTATTTACTTGGTTAAATGTTCTTCCCCTTCTTAAATAAACATTCAAATTGATAATTAATAAACCTTATACATAGTTACTTTAGTTTCATTATCTTAATAGCTTTAAAGTCCATTTAAATAATTACAAAAACATACTAGGAACTAAATAAATGACTTTGCAGACAAGGGTAACTAAATGGCCCCATTTACCCATTTACACATACCTTTAAAATTATTTTAAAAACCCAAAATACACATTCCCACCTAACAATGGTAGGGTTGATTCTTAACCCTTGGATCAAACCCATTGTGGCTACTAGATCCTAGGGTTCTATACTAACCCTAACTATTCTTATGGGATTTTATTAAAACCTTTTTCTTTGTTGTAGACTCCTCATCAGGGTTTATTTTAAGATACCTCTTGGAAATCAGAGGTGGAAAATACATGGTGAATATCCCTGGAACCGGTTTCGAGGGAAGTCAAATTTTTAGAGGGTTGCATGAAAAATTTTCTCCTTATTTTCAAGTGGTGTGACAGAAGGTTGCATACGCATGACAGGATATTTTCTGTCATGTGTCAACAAGGTATTTGTCATGCAACAACAAATCTCTTATCACACGTCTGCATCCTCTGGCCTCTGGTCGCACGACAAAAAAATTCATATTTCGTGTGTTAACAAATTCTTTGTCGCACGTCTACTTCCTCGGCACTCCTATCGCGCGTCAACAAACTCTCCCTATCACGCGTCAACAAGGTTGTTGTCACACAACAAGTTTTTTTTCATGCATCAATAACCTTGTTGATGCATGACAGGAGGTTTGTTGTCACACGACAACAACCTTGTTGACGCGTGAAAGTAAATCTTATGTTGCGCATTTACAGTCTCCGCCCTCTGGTCGCACGACAAAAACATCTCTGTGTCACGTGTTAAGAAACTCTTTGTCACACATCTACTTCCTCCATAGTCTTGTCGCGCGTCTGTAGCCTCTGCCCTCATGTCACGCATTTACTGTACTTGGTAATACATATGCCCCCAGGTGGTATGAGTGAGTTAGTAGTGTTCTACCTAGCGAATAATCTAGGATTATATAGGGGATAGTTTTAAGGGTAGGCGAAGCCGACCCCTAAAAAATATTAAACTCTAATTTTTAGGTGAATAGGTCACTAACCCGTGCTATAAAATGTGCCTTTTCAAATTTTTCAAAAATGGAATATTCACCATATTACGAATATTTTCCACTAAAATTATCCCTGCTCCTCATTTGGTCACTTTGCTTTTGTTAAATTTGTACGTTGGAGAAATGGAAGCCATGTGAGCAAGGAAGGAAGAATCCATGGAAGAATTTACAAAATCAAGCTTAGTTTACTTTAGGTTGAGGATTTATTATTTTAATGTCTTTCATTTGAAGATTATAGAGGTTTAAACTCCAAATCTGGAGTTCTTATAAAGTTAATTCCGATTTTTTTTTCTATTTGGGCCAAACCCTACCTCCATTTCAATGTATGAGATTGAGTACATTAAAACATCTATTTCAAGATTTACATGCTTCAAATAGTGAATTTTTTCCCCTTTAGTATGTTGGTGGTCTTGTTTTTATATTTAATAGGATCAGCTTTTTGATTTGATCAAATTTAAATTTACACAGACACGGATCTATATTTTTTTTCCATCAGTGATGAACCCCCTGCCCTAAGTAGGACAGCTATCTAGGGACCTCTTCCCTACCTGGGTGAAAATTCAAAAACCACTGCCTTGCTTGAGCAGTGGTTCAGAGACTGCCACTCGGTATAGGGCAGAGGTCATGTTCTTTAAAAATAGAACCTTGAAATCTAAAAATTTTCCAAAAATAAATTTTACTAGAGTGTTCTAAAGATCATCCTTAGCTTGAATTTATATTTCTAAAGTCTCCAGTTGAAATTTTATTCCATTTATTCATTCCATACTTAAATTACTAAATTTAAAGATTTTCTATTTCCATAGTACAAGAAACAACTACAAGATCATTTTCATTTTCTTTCAACAAATTTTCTTTCAAGTTCAAAAGTAGAAATGAAGCTAAATCTACTTCTAATGTTATTGTTTTCCTTACAACAAAATGCAATATTTCAACATAATAATTTACTTCAAATTTATTGCATCTTTCCATTTCTACTACAACCATTTGTTCAAGTAACTACAAACAACTTTATTCCACATTCAAATTTGCCAAGAATACCTTTTCAATGTTTTACAACTTCTATACTCTTCTTTTCATTTTTACAAAAATACAAACATTTGCAATAGCAATGGACTTTCCTTTTTTTTTAGCATGACTCATTCTCTTACAATACAAGGAGTTTCCTTTTCAACAATTTATTGCAACTTAATGAACAATCCATACAATAAAACTTTTCTTTCAAATACAATACTACAAGTCTTCCACCTAAGTGGGAATTACAAAAGGGTTTTCTCACAAAGAAGGATTTCTTGACTTCACAAAATCTCCAAGTTTCAATTATTTAATAAGATCTCCACCATTTCTTCACTTTATCACAACAACAAAAATGGGGAGAGGCAACACTCTCCACCCAACCAATAATCCAATGAGGAGAAGAAGCTATCCTCCTCATTGGCCCCGAGCCCCAACCACAATGCAATAAAAGATGGATCCAACTCATGGAAATTATTACAAATATTCCACATCATAATACAAATATTTGAAAACCATTTAAAAACACAATCAACACCAAATACATTCACAAGAAGGAAACTAACAAAAATATACAAGGCTTGAAAATGAAAATCCGATGGAGAAAGGATGTATGGGGAGATCACTTATGCCTCCCAATGGGATTAGGTGCCCACCTTAAAAACCATCCAATATACATCTAAAAACCCCTATGTAACTCTTATTCCTCCCTCAAGATCCATTTATACCTCCCTCATTCTCTTATGCGTGCCTATAATCTCTTATGTCCTCCTCATAAGAACTAAGTAAGAAATCAAGCATTTTCTTTTCCAAGGTATAAACCTCCCCTCATTCTTCTCTTATAAGATCCTCATAGCCTTCTATAATCTCTTATGTCTCCCTACCAGAACATTAAATACAAATATACACATATAAAGAAAACAATTGAAACAAGGGTGTAGCTCTTACCTTTCCATGGTAGAGCTTGATCCAAAAGTCACACACTAAGCTCCTTCAAGCCCAATCCAACACCAAAAAGCTCCAACAAAAATCCACAAGAACTCGAAAATCCTCCAACTCCAAAAAAATGCAAGAACCCAACCCAAAAAATAAAATCCTCCTCCCATCCCAATTCAAACCTCAACCCCAATGCACAATAAATTTTTGTTTGAGAGGAATGAAAAGCCTCTTACACACACAATCCAAACCCACACCCCCTAAGGAAAAAATTTAAATACCATGTAAGAAATGTGCAATTAATGTCACTTTTTGTCTTACAAAACACTTAACGGGTTCTTTTTTTTACCCCCCAATCCATAGGTATGGTTGGTATAAGAAATTAAGAGGTGTGGGACAATCTTAGCTTGTCCCACAAGCCTCCAAAATTAGTCTTTAAGCCCAAATCCGAAATTCCAAAGTAAGGTAGAGTGTACAACACTCAAATTAACTTACACTCAATCAAGATCACATATTCCAAAAGACCTATAACTCTAATAAATGACCCATTTGTCACATCCCTAAATAACTTAATAACATGATTTATTTACTTAATAAAAGCAAAATAGTCAACAATGATAAAATAATTCACATCAAAATTTAAACATGTACTCCACAATAAATAAAAATAAAAAGGTAAGAATTACACACATGCCCATGGTCATAATTGGAGGTCATCCCCCATGGGGACCTATACAATAGAAAAGTGACATGCGAGCATGAGAATCTACAAGTAACTCTTCTTCGTAGCCAACATCTCGAGCTCCGGTCTAGTCCAAAAATACCTAGCCTGATTGGCTGTTATGTTTAATACAGAGAACTATGTAATGATGTTTGGTGGAAGTGGTGAGGATCTGAATATTAGTGTGCGTAAACCAGCGTCAATGTCTGATTGATCAGTAGGCCCATTGGGTTATGGGACTTGTGGATCACAACCGTAAGTTCGTGGTTGTGGCGGACCTCCTATGGTCATATGAGGAGTCAATCTCTTCTTCCGACTATCCAATAGTTGTAAGCTTTTTCAGCTTCTATGTTTAGAACTAGAAGTTGTATAATTTTCTTAGAATACCTTACGGGTGTTCTAGCAACTTGAATACATAAGCTAGTATCTATGTTGATGAGGAGGTCTCATGCATTGGGTTGTGGAACTAAAGGATCAAAACCAAATATTTGTTCTGTTTTGAGTTCTTGTATAGTCATGTGGATATCCTATCAAGGTAGTCTATAGTTGGGTTGATTTGACCAGAATGTGAATGCCTTGTCGTCTTCAATATTCAACTCTTTCAATTGTTCACTAATTTTTTGTAAGTTTATTGTCCTTTGAAAAACCTCGAATCCTAAGGTTTTGATCTATATCAGCTAGTGTTGTGGGTAGATTTGGTTGAGTAACCACCTTCAAAACGTAATCTCCGGTCTCTCTAGGTCCCGTGATTGTCATACAAAGATGATTCAATTTTAACTAAAATGAATAAACTAATTATAAAATATTTATCTACAAAATGAATATATTCTTTTATTTTTGTATTTTTGATGAAGTATTTTAACGAAATTAAAAGAGCAGCTTATTCTAATATATTCAAAAAATGGACAATTAATATAATAATGTAATCAAAACAAACAAGGTAGCTTGGTATAGCTATTTTCCCGTGCGATAGTTGTGAATTTATCCTAAATATTTATATAACTAACTAATTTAATTGAAAGACTTCTTATCCTACCTCGAAGTGAAGAATGAATCATAGTTTCTTGGAAACTATCATTCCCTACAACTTTCCCTGCAATATTGAAAGCGAGCTTTAATCGAAATGAAATAATTTACTACTTTATTTTATATATCAGAACTAGAACTCGATATCTCAAACTTGGAGATTATAGAATAGTTGTAAATCTAGTTGTGTGTGACTTTGTGCCCTTAGTGTGATCTCCTCATTCCTTTATGTTCTCATGAATCCAGAAAAGTGTGTATATGATAGCGTCAACAGAAGAAGATACTCGAACAATGGCAACTTTGGATATAAACCGAATACAATGCAAGTAAGAGAGGGATAGTGCAAGTGAACAGAGCTTGACTATGTAATTCCTAGTAGGATTTATTGCGGGAATACAACGCAAATACACCAAGAATTCTAGAAACTACCTCTTGTGATAAACAAAACCTGTAACTCTAAATGGATTCTAATCAAAAAAATGAAACTATCTTATGCTAAACTGATTGTATGGGACAACAATGAAGTAAGATGAAAGCAAGAAGATCAAATGATCACTAATATAGAAATGAGAGACTGATAACTCATGAAAAATATGAAACTATTGAAACTTATGCAAGAATTTCAAGCAAATCAATAATCAAACACAAAAGGACAGGGGTCATTTGTTTGAAAACAAGCTCGCTATTTATAGCATTTGGATTTACCAGAGGGTAGCTTGGAATTGATCTCTTTTACTACAAACAAAGGGAAAACACTATTTACCACGCATCCAAAACATAAATGCAAGCCAAGGTGGTTGAGGAATGAGGGTGATACTTTATTTTTATGTTTGACATGATCGTCGAAATTTTTGAAAATGCACATAGGACCTCCGCCTGTGTAGGGCGGTGGCTATAGGACCGCCACCCTATCTCTTGGCGGTGGTCACAAGACCGCCACTAAGGCAGGTGTGTCGGTCTATGAATTAAGACAAAAATGCAAAGAAAAAGGGGGTAGAGGGATGAAAAAGGCACCCAAAACTTGGATAAAGCATTTGGGATGTAAACATATACTTGGCGAGCTTTTCTGGATTCCGATCACCTTACGAAGAGACCTCAATCATCATTAGGGTTTTCGTAACCTCTTTCCTATAGTACAATACCTACATTTTTGGGTACGTACATATTTCCCCCTCGAAGAAGCATTTTAGCCATGAAGAGGCATAAAACGGTGGGTCTGAGTATGGCGGTCCCAAAATGGGGAGTTAGAAGCTATACCTGACATGCCCGTGTGTCAAAATGTCACCACCCAAATTCCCGCTATCTGAAAAATGAAAAGAGGACTCAAGTGCAGATAGACAAAACAAATCAAAAAATAAATACTAAAATAATATGAAATGAGGACTTACCATTTGTGTGGGGATAAGAACTTATCTCACAAGACTCAACTCTGTGTAAGAACACTCGAAACAAAATTAGAATACTATATATATGTAAAACGAACTCATTTTACTATTCATTTGCATGCGTCGATTTGGTGGTTTTTGAGCTCTGGGACCCACGGTGACCATTTTTGACGTGAGTATAGTCAAAACATTCATTGTGAGATCGTGATCATGCCTCCAAGAGTAGGACCTCGACCCTCGAAGTCTCAGGTTAGTTCTTCTCATTTTATCATTTTTAAATCCAAAATATAGAAATGTAGAAATATTTGTCTTGGGGGGATTATTTTCAAAAATGTTAGTCTTAAATGAGTCTTTAGGGGGGGCGCCCATAGGGTAGGTCTTCATTTCATCCAAAATGATGTATTTTTGCATTTTTAATTGTTTTAGGGCTTAATGGGCGTTTCACCGATTCAGGACAGGACCGCCACCTACACAGGTGGCGGTCATGGACCACCACCCAATGAAGGTGACAATTATGAAAGATCGCTACCCCATAAGACGGTGGTTACAGGACCACCTCCACCGAAGGTGGTGGTTACAAAACTGCTATTCTACACAGGGTGATTTTGAACAAGTAATGCAAAAAGATATGTATTACTTTATTATTTTTGCATTTTTGGCATTTTTATATGTTCCTGATGATTTTTTCCAATTGGATTATGTTACTAACTTACTCTTTTCTCTATTTTGGGTGAACACAGAAGGAGGAGTACATCAAATAGAGCAGAGAGAGGGAGTTTGATTAGGTCCTTGCGAGTGTAAGAGGCACTTACTCAAGTAGAGCAGATACTCTACAAAGGTCTAGCATTTGGAGGATTGCTCAGGTCCCTCATGTTGCACCTACTAGTCACATATTGTGTGACTTATTTTCATAATAAGACGTAGATCGAACACTTTCCGATTTCCGGAATTAGGGGGTGAGTGGTCTATCACCCTTGAGGATGTCTACACGTATATTGGGGTCCCGATTCTTGGGAGGCGACTGTCTCTTAAGACAACAAAGTGTCTAGATCTCAGATGGTTCAGTGGGCCACATATATGGGAGATGTTTTTGTTTTCATGGGGTTGAAGAAGGGGGCGAAGGTCCGTTTTATTGTTAGTTCGAGATATCCCCGTGCTCCGCAGTGCTATTATGGGATCTTGGCCTCGCGGTCGATTGGGGACAAGGGAGGGGATACTCTTTTATACTTCCGGGTACCTATCATTGCATAGATTGAGGCACATGGCCGCATTTATGCTTGGGGAGCAGACATCCTTGGGACCACCTATCATGATTTGTATAGGGTGGTCAAATTACAAGGGCAGTCATTGAGTCACCCTACTCTAGTCATGAGTTGGGTGTATGAGCGCATCATTCCCTATGGGAGAGGTGTATAGGTAGAGGATCCGGGGCTATCAGGGTAGTGAGGTGGATAGGGATGACCATACTTAGGACGCCACACCAGCCAGTGGCTTCTTTGACTATTGTAGACATGGAGGCCACTCCTTATCAGGCCATGGCAGGGTTATGGGGAGAGGAGACACACACATTGATCGCTTGCTATACTACTAGTCAGTTGATAGAAAGGATAGGGAAGTTAGAGATCCACCCCTTTGACAGAGTGCCACAAAGCACTTTGGCCTCTCCTACATTGATTTTTTTGCCTCAGCAGGGCTCCGTATACTGTGTCATTCATGAGGCAAGGGGAAGACCTAGAGGATGAGGTTGGACTACGATCACTCTTGGAGTTCCCATTGCAGCTAGGTGGGTGGTTCATGCCCGAGGGGTAGCCAAAGTGATTCTCAAGCATGTTTACTTCAGATTGGAGCCATTGTTTCTCATAGTGGAGAGAGTGATGAGCCTATTGATGTGGACTTATACTCTGAGGAGTTCACAGGAGAGGAGATGGAAGGAGGAAAGATAGGTGGGATGGTCGGGGATGATGAGAGAAATTCTAAGTGGCATGACACTCGTCAGACATCTTGAGGGCCGAGAGGGTGGAGGAGAGTGTAGAGAAGGTGACCCTAATCTTAGAGGAGTTGCCTTCTCAGGAAATTAGGGGAGATGATGAGTCCGTAGCAGGACGTCACTTCTTTCCAGATTTGGCGAAGGTTAGCATAGTCACGGCGGCGGGGGTCGGTGTGGCAGTGCAGATCCTAGAGATCCCACTTGGATGCCTGGAGATCCGAGTGAGTTACTACTCTTTTCTCAATTTTATTTTAGTTAGAACTTTTTTTAGTTGATATTTCCTTTTGTTGCTTCGTTTTTTTTTTTTTGACTTTATCATGGACAAATTTCTAACTTGTTTATTTCTCCTTTTTTATTTACAGCGACTACTGAGGGATGGCGAGACTTGATTCGCTAGGTGTGCACAGACACTCTATGGCTCCCTTCGGAGAGTACATGGGCCAAGCTTATCGCTGCACGTGGGAGAGCCTTCGGTGAGCGGTGAGACATACCAACGTGTTTTCCCTATCCGGAAGGTGGTGAAGATCATGACTTCTCTCCGTGCTAAGGTAGCTAGATATAGGACTGTTAGGTGCTTGATGAGGAGGAGTCATTCTCATAGTGATACCATAGCTACTAGCCATGATCATGTGTCCTCAATTCATTCAGAGCTTCGCCATACTAGGAGTCCTAGATGAGGTTGTGCACCTTCCGAGGGATCTCACAGGGATTGAGAGATCATGGTGTCTTTTTGTAGTGATTTTTGGTCAGATATTTATATGAGTGTTTTTGTATTTTCTGGGCTCATTGAGCATTTTGACCATGCCTAATGCATGATGGCATTGTACATAAAATAGGATTCATATATATATATATATATATATATATATATATATATATATATATATATATATATATATATATATATATATCTTTTTGATCTAGATCTTCTTGCATCTATAATTTTTGTGACTTGTTTCCCATGAGTATACTAGATGTTTTTAGAATCTTTTTCTTTTATTTACTTTTAATGTATGCAATGGATGACAAGTGATAACATAATGTTTCTCTTTGATTTGTTTTGTAATGTTTTTTTATTATTGGCAAATAGTTTTTTGAAAGGGACTATACCCTTGAGAACAAAAGAAGGCCTAAGAGCTGGAATAAGAGTGAGAATCAGAGAGAATGGATCAAGATCCGAGTGTTACAATGAAGCTCGAAGTAGCCCAGAAATAGCTACTCAAACGAGACAAAATAGCAAAATTACTGCAAAAAAGCAGTAAAGAGACCGCAAAAAATAGCAAAAACAAATAGAAAAGTAGAAGCAACCAATACTACTTCTTGGTAGCTTTTTCGATGCTGGTCTTGAATCTCTTCCAGTGCGAAACATACCCAAAGTTTTCATGTGGGTAGCATCTGTTTTATCAAGATCCTCAATGGTTCTTTTGCTCTCTTTTTCGTTGCCCCAAAGTGTAGCCGGGACACCGCTGAGGTTGGAAACACTCTTGGCATGACCCTCAATGAACTCCTCAATTTCCCTAAGGGTGGAAATGATGTAATCATGTCTAGTTTTGGCCATCCCTAAGCGGGAGTCAAAGGAGGTCAGCTTCTTATAAATGTCCTCAATCTAACTACTATCAATGTTATCCTCCCCCTCCTTGCTTTTCTTGTCTTTTCATTAGCCAGCTTCTTGACCTCATCCTTCAACAGTTTCATCTCAGCCTCTAAGGCCTCCAACCTCTTTGAAGAGCTATCCAACTGCACTTCCTGGGGACTGGCACTGCTGATATTCAGAAGATCATGTGCAATCTCAAGTTCGAAAGGCTCCTTCTCCACAAAGAAGAGCCCAAGGTTGAGCTTCCTGGAGGCCCCGTGACGGTGACCCGTCTTTTAGAGGTAGAGGTGAGGTGGGTGGCGGGAGCAGAAGGGGGAATGGATGGAGAAGCTAGAACATGGCCGGGGGTGACAAAGAAGTGTGACAGTGGGCAAAGCAGGAGAAACAAGGTCGAAGGAGTAAAGAGAGCCCAAAGAAAGGGGCAATGCTAGAGAGGAAGGAAGTCCGGGGGTATTTTAGAAGGCAACATTTATGAATCAACAAAATAAGTCCTTGATGCAAGGGAACCACCCGGGTGTGCTTCTAAAACTCCAAAATGGAGCGTTCAAGGGAGTTCAACAAATAATGGGGAAAGCAAACCAATCGATTCCTACGGAAGTGGTTTAGAAAGATAAGATGTTTAGCAGGGACAGTGACAAACCTACCTTCCAAGGAGATGAATCGAATCATCATGCGAGTAACCTCATCATAGGGTGGAGGAATTGAGCTAACAAGCAGGCCCACTGTACCAAATGTGAGCTTCTCAGATCCCTCCACAAATCTTCTTTCTTCAGCATCTCTATCAACCCTTTTGTTGAAGAAGCGGTATCCCTCCAAACAAAGACCGGTCACTTCAGCAATAAGATCTTCATTGACCAATATCTTCTGTCCCTCGTAGTCGACAGTCCGCTCCTTCCATTCCTTAGCAAAACGCACAGAAATGCTTTGGTCATGCCCCGCACCTTTTCCATGAAGTTGGTGAAGCCACCTTTGCTGAGAATGTTCCAAAGCTCGATATTTTCCTTCCAGTCGGGGTCCGCGCATGGCTCAATTTGCGGGGAGGTCCTCCCATATTCTCTCGTGAAAGACCTGATTACAACAATTTCCCAGATGCCTGTGTGCATAGAGACCTGTCCGCTTCTTGCTATTGTAAGCCGCACAAAACTAGAAACTATAGCCGTTGCTCTTCCCACGAACGGCTGCGTGACTGCTGAACTGAGCCTACGGGAAGTCGCGTGTGTGAGTAGCTCTCTCTCTGTCAACAATCACATTACAACTTCCATCGGTTTCGAGGAGCTATGAATCTAGATTTTAACAGCTGTAGTACATCCCGCATGCGCGATTTTCAAATCAACATAACTCCAATTGGAGTTCCCCAAATAATTCTTACTATCATGAATATTTGATATTATTTGCATCATCATATTCATTAAAGCAACACGTGTGAGAGTGTTATTGATGTTGATCTTCATCCAAAGATTATGTCTCATCTCTAGGGATTGCTTGCGATAGAAGTCCGCATGAATGCTGTTGTGGAGCTGATTAGGGATGTTGTTATTATCCCAGACGGTGAAATTAACATTAATGCCATAATTGGCCAGCGCATCCGCCAATTTATTGCCCTCTCTATAAGTATGCCTGATTCTGATGTTATTGAAAGTATGACTGATGCTTATGGACTCAGAGATAAAATCCTTAATACTCCAACTAGGAGATGAGGACTGATTAAGAAGTTTAATGATATTAAGGGAGTCCCCTTCAACAACTAGGTTCTTAATATTCTTAGCCTGGGCAACTCTCAAGCCCCAGAGAGCAGATAATGCTTCAGCAAAATGATTAGTTTGAACTCCCATTTTTCTAGCATATGCAGCAATCAGATTACCATTATGATCTCGTATTGCTCCTCCTCTTGCCACTGCCCTGTGGTTTCCTTAGAGGCCCCATCAAAGTTCAAATTCTACCAATTAGAATCGGGAGGATGCCATTTGATCGAAGATCTATCAATACGATTCCTAGGATTTCTCTAATTTCCAATCCAATTGGATAAGATGTACTCTTCATTCTCAGGATAACTCTTGTTCTTGGGAGGTTTAAATCTGGCAATATCCTCTTTAATACCATTAGAAATTTTGCCAATACTGAGTTTATAGTTTTGCTTCTTATTTCTGAAAATGATATCATTTCTGTCCTTCCAAATCCTCCAGATTAAATGTGGGATAACCAATTTCCAGATCCTTTTGATAACACAATGTCTGAAGGGTGGGTTCCATTGATTCCATAGCTGATTAAGATTCTTCGGCATCACCCAGAGAGCTTCAAATTTAGAAAGGACAAAGTTCCAAATTCTTTTGGCATAATCACAATGTATGAACAGGTGGCTGATATCCTCAGAGTCATTTTTACAAAGATGGCACCAATTAGGAATTATAAATCCTCTTCTCATCAAATTGTCAGTGGTAAGAATTCTACCTCTGATGGCCAGCCAGAGGAAAAAATTTATTTTGGGAGTTAATTCAGACACCCAAATCTTGTTCCAATTAAAATCAGATTGATTACTATGAAAGAGATTGATATAACCAGATTTGACTGAGTAGTTCCCATCATGGGAATTATTCCAAACCAACTCATCCTTGGATTCCAGCTGACTTAATGGAATAAGATCTAAATGATCTTGAAGGGAGGAAGTAATTTGTTTCAGATCAATTCGCTCCACAGTAAGTTTTTTCCAATTCTTGTTGGTGCCATTTCCTTCAATGTAATCTTTGATTTTAATACCATACTTGCTTATTAGACTGTCCTTAGCCATCCCAAATCTGTCCAAGAGATTGCCACTAAACCAATTATCCTCCCAGAATTTTATCTCCCTGCCATCCCCCACTTTCCATTTGCTGCCCTGCTTGATGAAGTTTCTACTCTTGACCAAATTATTCCAAAAAATGGAACCACAGGGGAGGTACTCATCATGCAGATAGGAGTAAACAACTTGATGATTTAAATATTTTGCTTTAATTAAATCAATCCAGGGTTGTTTCTCAGACAACATTCTCCAGCCCATTTTAGCAATGAGTGCCTCATTCATTTTCTCAATATTTTTTATGCCCAGCCCTCCCATAAACTTCGGGGTGCAGACCTTATCCCAGGCCACTAAGTGAAATTTGAACTTCTCTTCCATGCCTTGCCATAAAAAAAATTTCTGAATCCTCTCAATTTTATCTCTGAAGGAAGAAGGGATTTTGAAAAGTGACATGATATAGATGGGTAGATTTTGAAGAGTACTTTTAATGAGTAAGCACTTACCAGCACTAGATAAAGTGGCACCTTTCCAACCAGCCATTTTTTTTTGAAATCTCTCCAATAAATCATCCCACACCTTGTAAGAGACTTTCTTAGTGCCGAGTGGGAGGCCTAAGTAGGTGGCTGGAAGTGCACTTATTTTACAGCCCAGAATTTTAGCAATTTTGAGTTGTCTTTCCTCAGGAGTGTTGAAGAAGAATATACGTAATAAAGCCTTAATAGCCTTAGCTTCCAACTGAAGCCAGAAGAAGAAGGATAGTGTCGTCCGCAAACTGTTGATGGGAGACAACTTGGCTGATTTGTTTTGTAATGTTGATATGTGATGATGAAAACATATTGTAGTATTGAACTTTTGGCTTCTATGGGCAATGTTTGTTGTTTCTTCTTGTTTCAAAAATGTGAGGGCTCATCACCAAGATTTGGGATGGGCACAAGTTGTATGAGTTTGACTGAATGAAATGATGAGAGATAGAAAAACTAGTGATAGGAACCAAACTTAGACCTACACACTTACCCTACTCAAAACTACCACCAAGCTCAGAAGGCAACTTACTTTCCAGTTTATCTAGACTTAGATCTTATAAATGGCAACCTGGTTGACAAAATCTGGTTTTGAGGATTTGATCTCTTTGGAATTTGGACGCTTATTTTCACTTAATATAATTTGATTTGTATTTCTAAAATACCAAGATTTTTGATTTGTGTGAATGGACTCCCACACCTGCCACATGCCACTAGTAAGAAGCATGGGTTTGTCACCAAAGGTAGGATATAGGTGAGTAAGGGCACTTCTTTCCTTTCTCAACCTCACATCACTAGTAAGAGATGCGGGCTTATCACCGAAGGTTGGTGGGGCAAAGAAGTGTGTAAAATAAAATATTTTGTTTACTTGGTATTTTTTATTCTATTTGATTTTGACACTTCGATCCGTGATTTTGGAATATCCTTATTTCAAAGAGACGTAAGAGGGATAGATATGACACCAAGAAGCTTCTAGAATGCAGATCGTAGGTAAGAACAACTTCACCTATTAGAAAGAAAGAGAAAAACCAAGTATGTAGGCCTTGATATGGTTTTCGTCAATCTTTGTCTGTCGATCTTGATGAAAAGATTTTGGAATTTATTTGGTGATATTATGAAAATCAAGAGATATTATTTTGAATTCTTTTTCCAATATTTTTAGAAGCTTGTAATGAATTGCTTAAGAATAAGTTCTTTGACCATAATAGTTACGAAATGAGTGAACAAAATGAAACAACTAAGTGACTAATGTAATGTAGGTAGATATAATATACAAATGGCATGACGTTGATGCCTTATGCATAAAACTATTTAAGATGCAAGGAATTGATTATTTCATTGAACCCCTCACCTTCTAGTGTACACAAGAGATACGCACCATTTCCATAGTATTTCATGACTCGGTATGGGCCCAACCACTTGGGCTAGAACTTCCTTCCTTCACCGGTTTTCTTATCAATCTGGTTGTCTAGTCTTAGAACTAGATCTCCTTATATATTTCTCGCTCGTAGAATTTTTGTTATATTTCTAGCACATCCTGGTCAGCATAGGCTCTATTTTTTGTTTCTGCGTTCAGCCTAGCCTCATCAAAGCTTTCTAGTTGAGAGAGGTGTGCCTCTCTATAGGCTTCTTCTCCCATAATCCCTTATAATGAGATGCGGAGACTAGGTATTTCGACCCCAAGCTGGGAGAACCGGCCGCCCCGAATACTAATGAGAAAGGGTTTCCCTGTTGGTGTTCTTATTGAGATTCGATGGGCCCACAAGGCCGGGTATAATTTTAAATGCCAATCTCATTTATTCTCCTTAATACTTGCATTTTAAGGAGAATAGCTTTTAACATTTTGTTTGTTGCTTCAATTGTCCATTGGCTTGAGGGTACTAAAGAGAGGCCATATGATGGTTTATCTTGAATTTCTTTGCATAATTCACATACCTCATCATTCTTAAAGGATATGCCATTATCGAGATAATGACTTGTGGGACACTATACCTACAAATGATTTGATTCAAAATAAACTTAGCGATTCTGAACCCGTCACGGTGGTGAGAGGCATGGCCTATACCCATTTGGTAAAATATTTTGTGGCCATGATTATAAAGTTATGGCATCATCTGTTGATGACGAGGGGGAGAATTTCCCTATCAAATCTAGACCCCACGTGTAGAAATGCCATGGGGTTGCTATTGGTTGTAGAGATTGTGCTGGCATGTGAATCTCATGGGAGAATTCTTGGCATTTGTGGCACTTACACACAAACTCTACTGCGTCATGTTCTAGAGTGGGCCATAAATAGCCCATTCGATGTATTTTGTGAGCGATGGCATGACCACCAAAGTGGCCTCCACATATCCCACTATGCGATTCGTAAATAATATTTTTGGATTCTTAAGTGTCAACACATCTTAAAAGCATTCCATCGAAGGATTTATGGTAGAGCACTTGTTCTAATATAACATATTTAGCAGCAATAATGTGTATCCGCCTTCTTTGTTGTGATTTGGCACCTTCTCAGGTACATATGGTCCATGATATAATTGATTTATATCGGTGTACCAAGGGCATGTGGAGATGGGGGATTTGGTTTCGACAAAGTATATGCACTCATCGGGAAAGTCTAGATTTACCGAGATCACCTCCGTCTAACGGATTTTCAGCTTGATCTGTAATGATTTTTATTTTAACAGATTTCTGTTTACAAACGTTAATTCAAATTCACCCATTAAAGTTATGAAACATCCAACCTTTTTAGATAAAGACCCTTGTATGAGGAATGTTCATAAATGATCTATCTTTACAATGACCCTTGTTTCTTGGTTTAACATGTAATGTCTTAAATGTTTGGTTGTAAGACTATGGCAAGGCATTCTCTCTCTACCTGTGTATAACGTGTTTCATAATCAAGCAACATTTGACTAATGAAATAGACTGCACGTTCTCATTTATCATTATCTTCTTGAGCTAGCATGCAGGATAACAAGACATCAATAGCCCATGAATACGGGATCAAAGGATGATCTGGTCTGGGAGGAATTAGCGTGGGAGGAGAATACAAGAAGCATTTAACCACTTCAAAGGCCTCGTTGCATTCTTTTGTCTAATCAATGCTATAATATTTATTTAATAGATTGTTGATTGGATGAATAGCAAAACTTAAATATGGGATGAACCTTCAAATTGCACCTAGTTTCCCAAGAA
The DNA here is from genome assembly GCA_018340775.1 of Taxus wallichiana var. yunnanensis. Classification (NCBI taxonomy): domain Eukaryota; kingdom Viridiplantae; phylum Streptophyta; class Pinopsida; order Cupressales; family Taxaceae; genus Taxus; species Taxus wallichiana. Next base: position 1,009,277,378 of record CM031239.1, read on the forward strand.
ATGATCGATATTAGGACTCATCGGATGGTCGAATCATTTCAAGAACAACCTGGATTTTGGCTGGATCAACATCAATCCCTCGTGAGGATATAATGTAACCCAGAAGCTTGCCTCCTATCACACCAAATACACATTTCTCTAGGTTCAAGGTGACGCCATACTTGATCAATCGTGATAGAATGATACAGAGTACTTGGGGTGATCATAACGCTTCTTAGCCTTAGCCAACAAATCATCGATGTAGGATTCCACAATTTTATGAATAAGGTCATGGAATATGTATGTCATTGCCCACTGGTATGTAGTGTCGCATTCTTAAGACCGAATGGCATGATAGTGTAACAATAAGTTCCCCAAGGAGTTATAAATGTGGTCTTGGCTTGATCCTATTTAGATATTTTAATTTGATTATACCTTGAAAACCCATCCATGAGGGATAACAATTCAAATCTGGTTGTTGCATCAACAATGATGTCAATGGATGGCAATGGGAAGTCGTCTTTGGGACAAGCTTTGTTAATATCCCGAAATTCTATGCAAATGCATATCTTCCCATTCTTTTTTAGAACAGGGACAATATTAGATACCCATTGTGAATAGTCAATTGGTTTGATGAATCCTACTTGGAGAAGTTTCATTACTTCTTCTTTCACCATGAGAGCCACTTTTGGCTTCATTGGTCTTGACTTTTGTTTAATTGGCTTTTCATTTGGTTTGGTGAAAAGATTATGTTCCACAATATGTGGTGTAATTCCTGTCATTTCTTTGTAGTTAAATGCAAAATCGTTTTGATGTTCCTTGAGGATTTGGGTGTGTATTTCTATCTCCTCTAGAATTAACGAGAATCCTAATTTTAAAATCTTTGGTTCTTTCTCCATTCCAATGTTTATGTCAATTGTTTCTTCGATCAAGGAAGCATTTCCTTCTTCAAATTCAGTGGGGCCGGAGGTAGTTCCAAAATTTCTCCATTCTCTACCTCATGTAGATATCGAGATCCATTTCACGAAGGAGACTCTATCATGGGATTTCCAAAATAGGAAGAGGAATGTGGTATTAGGGAGAGATCTACTATGTGATGAGCGAGATGTATCTCCACATAGGTTTTTAGATATTCAAGAGTGACTCTATCACTATCAAAGTGATCCAGGATAGAAAATTCATTCTCAACTTCTATATGAGTCAGGAGTGAGTTTGTTGGTATTTTACGCACCAACGGTTCAACATTTAGAGTGATCTTGTTAAAATTGTGTTTTCTAAATTACTATTTGGAGTAAAATGGGAAGCTGAGGTTGCTATTAAATCTGCGATAAGGTTATGCTCTAGTGGGATTGCTTCAATTTATATGAAGTTGAATCCTTTGCTTAGATTTAATCGTCGTTTTGTCAGAGTTGTAAATGTTCATCTCTAGTCTCATATACCTCAAAGACTTGGTTTGCAACTAGTTGTGAGTCCCCTAGAACTCTAATGTTATCGACACCCGTTATTTTGGCTATGATGAGGCCAAGGAGGAGGGCTTCGTACTAAGCCCCATTTTTGTATATCAAAGTTTAATTTAAACGAAAAGGTAGGATCTTTCCCTCGGGAGAAGTGAAGATCACACCTACCCAGCTCTAAAGCGACATCTAGCTCCATTGAAGTGGAGAGTCCAATATTTGCTTGGAAAAATGGATGTTGGGATATTCTTCGTTTCTATTTCTTCGCCTTGGTTACTTCTACCATAAAAACTTTATCGATGGAAGGAAGCTGTCGGCACTAAAATTTTCCTCCATAATTTCTATTTAATTAATGTATGTATTAGGAATAGGATGTTGTTAAGTATAATTAGTAGTAGCGTCTGATAGAAGATAATGGCGCCATCAGTACAGTGTCGCCAATAATGTGGAGTACGGTAACAGTCAAAGTACAATAGGAATGTTGTAAAAAGTAAATATTTGTCGTAAGTGGTCCGGTAATATTAAAATGTCAAAGTTTGGGTAATAGAGAAGTAGGGTCTACATGATTACGAATTAGAAATATTATATTGGTAATAAGGACAAGGAGTGAGGTCATAAATATTTTGTGTATTTTATTTGTAAAAAGTCTAAAAATGTGGAACCCATGTAAAATGATAAGGTTTATCTTATCTTAAGAGATAAGCTTACATGTACAGATAAGAGTTAAGGTATGGAATATGATTCGTTAGAGTGGATTTCTTATCCTATCTTAGAGATAGGATGGATAAGCCTGGAAGTTCTATAAATAGAGAGGCCACCCCCCTCATTTAGCATAGAAAGAAGTAGTGAGAAATATTGTAGGAAGTGTGCAAGGGAAGCCATCGGTTTAAAGGTGTGTTGAAGAAGCCATCGAGAGGTGTAATTGTAAAGTTTCTCCCATAGTCTTGTTGAAGTACCTCATGGGTGAGATTGTAACAATTTCATGTTAATATTATAATTTACTTTGATATTTTAGATTTTTCATCATTCTGTCTTATCATAGTCGATGGTATTCTTGTGTTATGTTGTTGTTTTGTTTCCAGATTACATCCACCAAACTAAAGGCTGTGCATTAGTAAATAATCATAGCACGAGGAGTTCCCGATGAAGAATTATCATAGTGCCGGATTGGTGATGACATTTTGGTTCCGTTGTCGGGACCATTCCTCGTTGGTGGATTTTCTGGAGAGATATTCCCACTTAGTCAAAAATCAATTGGAGGATAACATTATTTTTTTGTGTGTAGTAGTTACCATAGTAAAGTCATTTTTACCTTGAATAGTAGTTACCATGACAAAGTCATTTTTGTTGTGAATAGTATTTATCACAAGTAAAATCACTTTTTCTTGTGAATAGTATTTACATGATAACTTCACCTATTACCATGAATAGTGTTTACCACAGTAAAATCAGTTTTTACCTGATAAGTCAAGTTTTACCATAGTTTACCGTGGTCATTTCTATAGTAATTCCAATTATTTGTGCACATAAGTCTTGTTGATTGTACTTGTGGGTTGGTATTTCACGGTGGTTACTTTTGAAAATGGGAAAGATTCCTATTTTTCAGCTCAATCTAATGAAGATGCTTCTTCTTTCATTCAAGAGTTTAAGTGATCTTGTATTTGTAATGGCCTTATAAGAAGGGAACAATGGACTGAATTTTTTCCTACCTTTTTGGATGGTTCAGCACTTAGGTGGTTTGAAACACTAGGTGATAATGTGAAAAATTCATGGGATTTATTAACTGAAAGTTTTCTTGAAGAATTTGGTGAACAACAGATATGCAGACCTCATGATTGAGATCACAAAGCTAGCCCAAGGAGAGAAGGAGAAGATAAGGGATTATCATGCTCGTGTTCTAGAGCTAAGGAGGAAGCTCGATGCCCAGATCCGGAAGGAAGGATTAGCGGATGGGTTGATGAATGGCGTGGATAATCTCCTCTGTAAGCACTTCATTCTTGGGATGAAGCCAGAGATCAGAAAATGAGTGAAGTATGACCGCCCAGCTACCATTGAACAAGCAAAGGAGATTGCAAGAAGGCAAGAAGAAAGCATGGAAGAGGAGCCCAAAGAAATTGTTGTTAAAGTAGAGCCTACACCAGCACCTTTGGTCCAAAATCCACAACCACTCCCGGTGAGCACAAATATTTCTCCTAGTACATCTACTGAGTATGAAGATCTACTTAGGAAGATGGGCAGCTAACTATTAATCTTCTTCAAGGAAAGGAATTTAGTTCTCAGGGGAGGAGATAGAGGTCCAAAAAGAAATATTTCTGAAGTTGTTTGTTATGGTTGTTATAAAAGGGTCATTATAAGTATAATTGTCCAGATAGAGCTTCTACATCACAGTACAAGAGATAATGATAAAGGAAAAGCACTGTGAATTCTCTTGATGTAGTAGATAAGAGTAGAAATAATGAAGTAGATGTGTTTGTAACAAAAAGAAAGAAAGAAAAAGATAATCAAGATGGAACTGATCCTAAGAAGATGAAAGGAGAAACTAGTAAGAAACATAAGAGAAGAAAGTTGGGTGTGCAAGATTTTCTGATTTCACAGGGGCAAGGACCATACTCCATCTTGGAAGATCTGTCCAAAAGGCCTGCAAATATTACATATGGTCAACTCTTGGCTATGTCTTCTGAGAAGAGGCGGGAGTTGCGAGGTGGACTCAATGCTCGAAGAAGGAAGGAGGTTGAGGTCCCTGTTTTGGAGGCAGAGGCAGATCCCTATGCTCCACAAGCTGAGGTATTATGTAATGGTATTTCAATTCATGATGTCTTAGTTGATGGAGGTGCTGCAGTTAATGTAATGACCGAGTCTGTAATGAATATGTTGGGTTTAAAAATTGATCGCCCTTCAACACTTATGTTAAGGTCATTAAATAAGGGAAAAACTAAACCAGAAGGTGTAGTTTCAAATGTGGCAATATCTGTTATGGGTGTTGTATGTGTGGTAGACTTTCAGGTGATGAAAAATGGTACTGTTGCGTACCCAATGCTGCTGGGAAGACCATGGCTAAGGAGAGTTCATGCAAGAAACTACTGGAATGAAGGTTTCATGACACTTGGACGTGGTAGAGAGAGGGTGAAGATAAACGTGATCCCTCGACATCATAAAGTAGAACCTGTGGATTCAAGTGATGAAACTAATGATTGGACATCCTCTGATTACTCTAGTACTAGTGAAGTGGACACTGAAGATGAAGAAAGTGAGGTGGATGTTTCAGTCATGGATATCCTTCCAGTCACACCAACTCATGACCCCATAAAATTATCTGAAGAAGAAGTTGATGATCGTCTCCAACAAATAAAGATTGGTGATGCTGTGATGGAGAGTGAGAAGGAATCCTACCTCCAGCTCTTTCAAAGGTACATACACCTATTCACTTTTGATTACAAGGAACTCTGTCAAGTAAGTTGGGTAGAACATTCTATTGAGATGGTAGATGGTGTTAAGCCCATAAAGCAAATGCCATATAGAATGAATCCTAATTTTTCCAAGACTGTAAAAGAAGAAATAGATAAGTTGCTTGATGCAGGATTCATATTTTTTGTGGAGAATTCAGAATGGGTTTCTCCCATTGTGATCTCAATAAAAAAGAATGGGAAGCTACGAATTTGTGTTGATTACAGGAAGCTCAATAAGGCAACAAAGAAGGATCATTACCCTCTTCCATTTTGGATCAGATCTTGGGCCGAAGTAGCTGGCTGGAGTGCTATAGTTTTGTTGATGGATATAGCGGATACAACCAAGTTCATATAGCAGAGAAAGATCAGTTGAAGACCACGTTCACCACTCCTTGGGGAACGTTTTCTTATAGAGTTATGCCTTTTAGGTTGTGTAATGCTCCAGCAACATTCCAACGTTTAATGAATATGGTGTTGAACCCTACATTGGGACCTTCATCGAGTATTTACGGATGATTTTTACATTTATGGGAGCAAGTTAGACACACTGCACTGAGATGGAGACAACATTTCAAAGGTTAGATGAAGCACAAGCCTCACTAAACCCTACAAAGTGTGTCTTTGGATGTTCTAAAGGTGTTTTGTTAGGGCATGTTGTATCCGAGAGATGGTATTGACATTGATCCAGTTCTTCCTATTGAGTTTGATATTCCCATGGTCGAGTAATGGAAAATGAAAGAATGGATGAAAGTGATTCAAGAGTAAAGAAAGGTTGGTACATCTTCATTTTCTAGAGGAAATGAGGGAAATAGCTAAGGATACAAGCTATAAGAAGAAAGTGAAGCGAAGGAATAGTTTGATCAAAAGATCTAGTGGTATCCATTTCATGTGAATGACTTGGTTCTAGTATATGATTCAGATACAAAAAAAAGAAGAGCAGAAAATTTCTTCCAAAATGGATGGGGCCCTACAAAATAATGATTGTGCATGAAAATGGTACGACTGACCATTGGAGGAATTAGATTGCACTCCCATTACGAAATGGGTCAACCACGACAAGTTGAAGATTTTCCAAGCACGAATAGTCTACTCGAGGGACGGAGTAGAAGCTAGGAAGGGGGAAGATGTCAACACTAAAATTTTCCTCCATAATTTCTATTTCATTAATGTATGTATTAGGAATAGGATGTTGTTAAGTATAATTAGTAGTAGCATCTGATAGAAGATAACGGCCGTCACAAGACGGTGTCGCCAATAATGTGGAGTACGGAATGAGTCAAAGTACAATAGGAATGTTGTAAAAGTAAATATTTGTCGTAAGTGGTCCGGTAATATTAAAATGTCAAAGTTTGGGTAATTAGAGAAGTAGGGTCTACATGATTACGAATTAGAAATATTATATTGGTAATAAGGACAAGGAGTGAGGTCATAAATATTTTGTGTATTTTATTTGTAAAAAGTCTAAAAATATGGAACCCATGTAAAATGATAAGGTTTATCTTATCTTAAGAGATAAGCTTACATGTACGAGATAAGAGTTAAGGTATGGAATATGATTCATCGTAGTGGATTTCTTATCCTATCTTAGAGATAGGATGGATAAGCTGGAAGTTCTATAAATAGAGAGGCCACCCCCTCATTTAGCATAGAAAGAAGTAGTGAGAAATATTGTAGGAAGTGTGCAAGGGAAGCCATCGGTTTAAAGGTGTGTTGAAGAAGCCATCGAGAGGTGTAATTGTAAAGTGTCTCCCATAGTCTTGTTGAAGTACCTCATGGGTGAGATTGTAACAATTTCATGTTAATATTATAATTTACTTTGATATTTTAGATTTTTCATCATTCCGTCTTATCATAGTCGATGGTATTCTTGTGTTATGTTGTTTTTTTGTTTCAGTTACATCCACCAAACTAAAGGCATGCATTAGTAAATAATTATAGCACGAGGAGTTCCGGTGAAGAATTATCATAGTGTCGGATTGGTGATGACAGAACCAATTCCTAGGATGTATCCCATACCCATATAATCAAATGGTAGGAGAATGGGTAGATCTTTCTCTGGTAATTCAACAATTTTTACGGTAGTCCCTAATGATATTGTTTCTACGACGTTAGTCTCATTTTTGAGTGCTAGAATTCCCTTGAATAGATTCATAATTTCTAATTATGTTGTAGGTATCAACTTCTCTTCCGGTTTTGAATTGATTGGTTTGTTAAGTTGATTTGTTGGGAGTTTAAACTTAGAGTGGACACCTGGTCTTTTCTTCAAGTCATCTAGGTGTATATCGAAGAGTTTTGGGTCACCTTGTGCAATAAATTTTTCCCTAGGTGCAAAAATATTCTTTCTGGAATAGCGTGGAAAGGATTGCCTTCATGCGGTGTATCCATGGTCGACCAAGAATCATATTATAGTTGGTTTCCCAATCTATAATATAAAATTTGGTGATGATTTTCTTTGGGTCCTAAAGTGACTGGTAAAACTATGGTTCCAATTGAAGTGGCCTTGAGGCTATCATAACCTCTTAGTGTATTTCATGTTGTGGAGCAATTTGTTTCTCTATATCCTATATTTTGAAGGAAAGTGAAAGAGACTATGTTAAATGCTTCCCCATCATTAATCATTGCGCATTTAACATAGTTATTGTAAACCCATACTGTACATGCAAGGTTTGGGTCACCTCTACGCGTAATTTCAGCTTCGTTGACATTTTGCTTATATAAAATATAAACTCAATATCCCTATCGGCTACCCTTGAGGGTAGACATCAAAGTCTACATGGTTTACCTAGATTTCTAGAGGAGGAGTGATGTTAATTAAATGACCAAGACCTAATGTTTCTTAGAGAGCAGCCCTATAGGCGGGAGAGTTCTTCAACAAATCCGGGAAGGAAATATGAGAGAAGGTCTTCGTTAAGTCATTAATTAAATCATAAGCGCCTATGGGTTTTACCAATGCTTTTGAATGTTTTCTAGTTCTAATGGATAACTTGGAACTGGTTGAGAAGAATAATCACGTGTTCTTGTTATGGTTTCTACGGGTAGCTCGGTGTCTAACTCTACTAGGCCAACTATCTTGGTTTACGGTCGAGTTCCTAATTGGGGTGCAACCGGTGGATTTAATGAAGTTGAGGCTTCATGATCATTATTTCCTATCATAACACCTTTGTTTTTTCCACTTGGATCTAACCTGCTATTATTAGAATGATTTGGGAGTAGATCGTTAAAGATCTTGAGCGGTGCATTTTGAGGGTAGACTCCCCCTGTGTAAGTATTTGGCGTGGGTATTATAGAATTTGCTAAGAACATATCTATAAAGAGTTGTTTTTGGTATTTTGGAAAATTTTGCATGAATTTATTGTAGCCATGGCAATTCAAGTATCATGGCCTTGAATCTTATGGAAACCACAATACAAATTGGGATTATAGTTTTGAGGTTGTTGATTTGAAACTTGCTTTGTGATCTGAAATTGATAAGGTCTTTGGTTGTTAGAGTTAAAATTTTGAGGTTGTTGCCTTTGGTTTTGACTCTGATATCCAGTTGGGTTTTGATTTGGACCTTGTGTTTGGATTTTCCATTGTTGTTGTTGTTGTTGTCATGGTGGATGATTAAAATCCACCGCATTGATTGTTGGAGTAAATTTTTATTTCGTTGATTGTTAGCGGGTGGTGAAATGTTTACAATGTTTACTCTTTTAACTTAGTCTATTACTCCATTTATTGTAACCCCTCGCTTTTATTGAGGACTTTGGGTCCTTGATTTTTATTCTGGCATTAGCATAGGTTGTAGTGTTTTGATTGGGAATGATTAATTTTCCATTTGTTACATATGTCTTACAACCACTATCTATTACTTCTTGATCTATTCACAGAGCACTCTCGAGTACTTCATCATAAGTTCTTAGTGGGAACTTCTAGACTTCTTCCTTTATCTCTCTATTGAGGGAATGAAGGAATAAATCACATAGTTATATATGATCCATGTTTGGAGAACTTGCGATGAGTAGAGAACCGCACCCCATCTTTGAATAAAATGAGCAGCGGATTCATTATGCTCTTGTTTAAAATGCAAGAGTTCCTTGATTCATGTTCTCAATAATTTGTTCATATCAAAAGCTTTAATAATATTTGACATGAGTTGTTTAAATGAGTGTATCAAGGCTTGGTATTCTCAGTAGTACCAATCAAGAGAAATACCCTCTAAGGTTTTAGGGAATATCTTAAAGAACAACCCCATCCCAAGGGAGTAATTCTCGCATGGCCTTGGCATAGGCCTTGATATGCGCATTTGGATCTCCATCCCCTTTGTATTTGGGTAAATCAAGAAGAGGTATTAGAAGCATGAAACTTTGCATGGTGAAGTCTAGGGGCTCTTTGAAATATTCGAGTAAGTCCCTACCACATTGGCTTCGACCATTGATGGTGCCTATTGAGGAGGTGGGGGTGGCATGGGTTGTTGCTATGGCATGGCATATGTATTTGTAGGGGCATAAGGAAATCCTTGTGGTTGAGCGAACATCCGAGAGAAGAGAACATGTCTCTCGTGGTGATTTTGAATAGATGTTTAAGTAGGGAGGAGCATTGCTCAGTGCAGGTTGTTTGGTGCTAAGTCGGGAAGTATCATATTTTCAACCGGAGTGGCATTTGAAAATGTAGTTCTAGTTAGTGTTTGTTGCTTTGATAGTTATAAAATTTTGAGGAGGCATGCCTAACATGTCCATTCTGTAAGGAGGTCAATTGGTGGTGATGGGGAGGGTTGGGAATTCTACTTGCCCGAAATATGAATTTTGATTTGCTTGAGCAAGTTCCAATCCTCTAACTTTCTCAACTAAAGGTGAGATGACCTCGATTGGTGAAGACAAAGTTTTTTTCCTTAATGGTGTTTGTTTTACACCTTAAGGTTGTAAAGGAGTATGAGACCTGCTATAAATTGATCATTACCCTGTCCAAGCTTCATCGAGAGTATTTCCCATAAGTGGAGGAAAGGGGGTGTTTTCTTGGAGTAGGGTATCGTGTTGTATTGGCAAACTTCCTATAGGTGGGTACATGTTTTGGAAGCATTGTTCGCTTCAGCATAGTGCGCTAAATACTCCTCATCCAAAAATGGGAGTGGATCGATTGTCACTACTGATTTGTGGTCTAAAAAACCCAAGGAGATGAAGTGGACTCTCCAATAAACGTCATATTGTTAGAGCCTAAGGGCTCACGGTTGTTGTGTTTATGTAAGCTAATCCATCACCACAATTTGGAATGAAGAACTAGAGCTAATTCTTTGAGGAGGAGTTTGTGATGACAAGTAATTACTTGAATAGTTTCCATCCAATGCAGAAAGCAAGGGTGATGGTTTTCTTTTTTTTACCATAATTTGCTTGAGACGAGAGAGGTGCCACACATATGTTGTATCCCGACATATTCGGGGGGTATATGAATACCCATAGAATAATGTGAAAGAGAAAACGTGGATGAAAGAAATAAAAATAAAAGGAGAACAGTTGTTTGTTTCACGTCGGGTTCACCAATTTTGTACAATAGAAAAGTGACATGCGAGCATGAGAATCTACAAGCAGCTCTTCTTCGTACTCGACCTCCAGGAGGTCATGTCGATACAACTAGTGAGAATGGAATATATGTTGATATAGACAAACTAGTTGGGAAATCTTATATCCTCAACACGTAATAATGGAATCTGTGAATCTAAGGCAAAGAAGGCCCTCCTAACTTGAATTGGTGTAATGGATCGTTCAGATATAATAGCTACTCAGAGGCTCCAATCAATGTCGAGCTCTGCCAAAATCCTATTTATTGGCTGTGGATACGTGGAAAATGACTGTAGCTGCTTCGTGTATATTTCTAGACAATGTCATGAGAATGGTGATGAGAGGTGTAGTGGGTCCTCGAAGTTTTATAGATGATTCTCTGGTCTAGTCCAAAAATCCCTATCTTGATTGGTTGCTTTATGTTTAATACAGAGAACTATGTAATGATGTCTGCAGTGGAAGTGGTGAGGATCTAAATATTAGTGTACATAAACCAGCGTCAATGTCTGATTGATCAGTAGGCCTGTTGGGTTGTGGGACCTATGGATCACAACTGTAAGTTCGTGGTTGTGGTAGACCTCCTATGGTCATATGAGGAGTCAATCTCTTCTTCTGACTATCCAATAGTCGTAAGCTTTTTTAGCTTCTATGTTTAGAACTAGAAGTTGTATGATTTTCTCAAAATACCTTATGAGTGTTCTGGAAACTTGAATACGTAAGCCAATATCTATGTCGATGAGGAGGTCTCTTGCGTTGGGTTGTGGAACTAAAGGATCACAACCAAATATTTGTTCTCTTTCGAGTTCTTGTATAGTCATGCGGATATCCTATCAAGGTAGTCTATAGTTGACTTGATTTGACTAGAATGTGTAGGCCTTGCTGTCTTCAATATTCAAATCTCTCAATTGTTCACTAATTTCTTGTAAGTTTATTGTCATTCAAAAACTGAATCCTATGGTTTTGATCTATATCAGCTAGTTCTGTGGGGAGATTTGGTTGAGGTACCACCGGCTCGAAAACATAATCTCCGGTCTCTCGAGGTCCCATAATAGTCATACAAAGATGATTTAATTTTAACTGAAATGAATAAACTAATTATGAAAGATGTATCTACACTATGCATATATTCTTTTATTTTTGTATTTTCGATGAAGTATTTTAATGAAATTAAAAGAGCAGTTATTCTAATATATTCAGAAAATGGACAATTAATCTAATAACATAATCAAAACAAGCAAGGTAGCCTGGTATAGCTATTTTCCTGTGCAGTTGTGAATTTATCCTAAATATTTAAATAACTAACTAATTTAATCGAAAGACTTCCGATCCTACCTCAGAAGTGAAGAATGAATCATAGTTTCTTGGAAACTATCATTCCTCATAGCTTCCTTGGAAATATCGAAAGCGAGCTTTAACCGAAATAAAAAAATTCTACTTTATTCGCTATATTGTAACTAGAACTTTGATATCTCAAACCTGGAGATTATAGAATAGTGGTAAATCTAGTTATATAACTAAAATTACCCCTACTCCTCATTTGGTCACTTTTCTTTTGTTAAATTTGTAGGTTGGAGAAATGGAAGCCATGGGAGCAAGGAAGGAAGAATCCATGGAGGAATTTACAAAATCAAGCTTAGTTTAGTTTAGGTTGTGGATTTATTATTGTAATGTCTTTCATTTGAATATTGTAGAGGTTTCAACTCTAAATCTGGAGTTGTTATAAAGTTAATTCCATTTTGAGTTTTCTATTTGGGCCAAACCCTACCTCCATTTTAATGTATGAGATTGAGTACATTAAAACATCTATTTAAATATTTACATGCTTCAAACAATGAATTTGTTCCCCTTTAGTATGTTGGTGGTCTTTTTTTTATATTTAATAGGATCAACTTTTTGATATGCTCATGTTTAAATTTACACAAACACAGATCTATGTTTTTTTCCATTAATGATGAAATTTGCTGCCCTAAGTAGGTTGGCTATCCAAGGACCTCTTCCCTACCCGTAGGATGATTCAAAACCACTACCTTTTTTGAGTAGCGGTTTAGAGACCGCCACTCTACATAGGCGAGTGGTCATGTTCTTTAAAAATAGAACCTTGAAATAAAAAAATTCCAAAAATAAATTTTACTAGAGTGTTCTAAAGATTATCCTTAGCTTGAATTTATATTCCTAAAGTCTCTAGTTGAAAGTTTATTCCATTTATTCATTCCATACTTAAATTACTAAATTTAAATATTTTCTATTTCCATAGTAACAAGAAAACAACTACAAGATCATTTTCATTTCTTTCAACAAATTTTCTTTCAAGTTCAAAAGTAGAAATGAAGCTAAATCTACTTCTAAAGTTATTGTTTTCCTTTCCACAACAAAATGCAATATTTCAACATAATAACTTACTTAAAATTTATTGCATCTTTCCATTTCTACTACAACCATTTGTTCAAGTAACTACAAACAAATTTATTCCACATTCAAATTTGCTAAGAATACATTATTAATGTTTTACAACTTCTATGCTCTTATTTTCATTTTTACAAAAATACAAACACTTACAATAGCAATGAAATTTCCTTTTTTTGAGCATGAATCATTCTCTTACAATGCAAAGAGTTTCCTTTTCAACAATGTATTACAACTTAATGAACAAAATATACAATACAACTTTTCTTTCAAATACAATACTACAAGTCTTCCACTTAAGTGGAAATTACAAAAAGGGTTTTCTCACAAAAATGGATTTCTTTACTTCACAAAATCTCTAAGTTTCCATTATTCAAGTAAGATCTCCACCATTTCTTCACTTTATCACAACAACAAAAATGGGGAGAGGCAACACTCTCCACCCAACCAATAATCCAATGAGGAGAAGAAGCTATCCTCCTCATTGGCCCCGAGCCCCAACCAAAATGCAATAAAAGATGGATCCAACTCACCATGTCTTCACTTTATCACAACAACAAAAATGGGGAGAGGAAACACTCTCCACCCAACCAATAATCCAATGAGGAGAAGAAGCTATCCTCCTCATTGGCCCCCGATCCCCAACCACAATGCAAAGCCAATGGAGAAAGGATCTATGGGAGATCACTTATAGCTTCCATTTGAATTAGGTTCCCACCTTAAAAACCATCTAATATACATCTAAAAACCCCTACACAACTCTTATTCCCCTCAAGATCCAATTATACCTCCCTCATTCTCTTATGCCTCCCTACAATCTCTTATGTCTCCCTCATAAGAACTAAGTAAGAAATGCAAGCATTTTATTTTCTAAGGTGGGGAACCCAACCCTAATCCCTCCCAAAACATGAAATAAACTCTTATTCTTCCCTACATATAAGATCTTCATAGCCTTCTCCTACACCATACTTAGGAAATCTACCCAAGAACCCAACAAGCATACTAAAACATTCAATAACATACAAATATACACATATAAGAGAAAACAATTAAAACAAGGGTGTAGCTCCTACCTTTCCATGGTAGAGCTTGATCCAAAATTCACACACTAAGCTCCTTCAAGCCCAATCCAACACCAAAAATCTCTAAAATAAATCCACAAGAACTCCAAAATCCTCCAACTCCAAAATACAAGAGCATAAATGAAATGAAGTAACCCACAAAAAAATCAATTATCCTCAACTTCCCATCCCAAGTCAAACCTCAACCCCAATGCACAATAAATTGTTGTTTGAGAGGAACTAAAAGCCTCTCTTACACACACAATCCAAACCCACACCCTTTATGGAAAAATTTAAATACCATGTAAGAAATGTGTAATTAATGTCACTTTTTGTCTTACAAAACACTTAATGGGTTCTTCTTTTACCCCCCAATCTATAGGTATGGTTGGTATAAGAAATTAAGAGGTGTGGGACAGTGCATAGCTCTTCCCACAAGCCTCCAAAATTGGCCTTTAAGCCCAAATCCGAAATTTTAAAGTAAGGTAGAGTGTACAACACTCAAATTAATTTACACTCAATCAATATCACATATTCCAAAATACCTACAACTCTAATAAATGACCCATTTGTCACATCCCTAAATAACTTAATAACATGATTTATTTACTTAATAAAAGCAAAATAGTCAACAATGATAAAATAATTCACATCAAAATTTATACATATACTCCACAATAAATAAAAATAAAAAGCTAAGAATTACACACATGCCCATGGTCATAATTTGAGGTCATCCCCCATGGGGACCTATACAATAGAAAAGTGACATGCAAGCATGAGAATCTACAAGCGTTGTAGCTCTTGTTTGTACTCGACCTCCCGAGGTCGTGGCCGAGATGGTGATGAGAATGGAATATATGTGGATATAGACAAACTAGTTGGCCAATCTTATATCCTCAACACGCAATAATGGAATCTACGAATCTAAGGCAAAGAAGGCCCTCCTAACCTAAATTGGTGTAATGGATCGTTTGGATATAATAGATGCTCTGAAGCTCCAATCAATGTCGAGCTCTACCGAGATCCTATTTATTGGCTATTGGATACGTGGAAAATGACCTATAGGTGCTTCATGTATATTTCTAGACAAGGTCATGAGAATGGTGATGAGAGGTGTAGTGGGTCCTCCAAAGTTTTATAGATGATTCTCTGGTCTAGTCCAAAATCCCTATCCCGATTGGGTATACATTTAATACAGAGATCGTGTAATGATGTCCAATGGGTGGAAGTGGTGAGGATCTGAATATTAATGTGCATAAACTAGTGTCAATGTCTAATTGATCAGTAGGCCCGTTGGGTTGTGGGACCTATGGATCACAACCGTAAGTTCGTGGTTATGATAGACCTCCTATGGTCATATGAGGAGTCAATCTCTTCTTCCGACTATCTAATAGTCGTAAGATTTTTCATCTTCTATGTTTAGAACTAGAAGTTGTATGATTTTCTTAGAATACCTTACGGGTGTTCTGGCAACTTGAATACGTAAGCCAATATCTATGTCGATTTGAGGAGGAATCCTAAGGTTTTGATCTATATCGCTAGTGTCATGTGGGAGATTTGGTTGAGTAACCACCAGTTCGAAAACATAATCTCTAGTCTCTCTAGGTCCCGTGATTGTCATACAAAGATGATTCAATTTTAACTGAAATGAATAAACTAATTATGAAAGATGTATCTACACTATGCATATATTATTTTATTTTTGTATTTTTGATGAAGTATTTTAACAAAATTAAAAGAGTAGTTATTCTAATATATTCAGAAAATGGACAATTAATCTAATAACATAATCAAAACAAGCAAGGTATCCTAGTATAGCTATTTGCCTATGTAGTTGTGAATTTATCCTAAATATTTATATAACTAACTAATTTAATTGAAAGACTTCCAATCCTACCTTAGAAGTGAAGAATGAATCATAGTTTCTTAGAAACTATCATTCCCCACAACTTCCCTGGCAATATCAAAAGTGAGCTTTAACTGAAATGAAATAATTTACTACTTTATTTGATATATTGTAACTAGAACTTTGATAGCTCAAACCTGGAGTTTACAGAACAGTGGTAAATCTAGTTGTGTGTGATTTTTTCCCTCAGTGTGATCTCCTCATTCCTTCGTGTTCTCGTGAATCCATAAAAGTGTGTATATGATAGCGTCAACAAGAATATACTCGAACAATGCCAACTTTAGATATAAACCGAATATAATGCAAGTAAGAGAGGGATAGTGCAAGTGAACAGAGCTTGACTATGTAATTCCTAGCATGGTTTATCATGCGGGAATACAACGCAAATACACCAAGAATTCTTGAAACTACCTCTTGTGACAAAAAACTCGTAACTCTAAATGGATTCTAATAAAACAAATGAAACTATCTTATGTTAAACTGATTGTATGGGACAACAATGAAGTAAGATGAAAGCAAGAAGATCAAATGATCACTAATACAGAAATGAGAGATTGATAACTCATGCAAAATATGAAACTATTGAAACTTATGCAAGAATTTCAAGCAAACTGAATAATCAAACACAGAAGGAGAGGGGCCATTTGTTTGAAAACAAGCTGGCTATTTATAACATTTGGATTTACCAGAGGGTAACTTGGAATTGATCTCTTTTACTATAAACAAAGGGAAAACACTATTTACTAGGTGGCCAAAACATAAATGCAAGCCAAAGTGGTTGAGGAATGCAGTGAAACTTGAATTTTACGTTTGATGTGATCATTTAACGTTCTCGGGAAAACATGCACAGACCACCGCATCCATTTAGTATTCACAATGGTTGGTCTTCAATCCCCTTTTGAATGTTGTAATATAATTATCTACTAAAAATCACACAATACCTCCTTCAGCCTCATGGCCAAATCAAAACATCCAAAATAAAATATACACATATAAATCAATAACCATTCGCATATAGCTAAATCGTCATCTCTATTAACAATGCTATCATTTGTCTAAAATTTCAATAACAACTAAATTTTATGTTTTTATCAGTATCAACAAGATCCCAAGATTACTTTAAATGCTAAATCCTACACAACATGAGGATAATTCTAAATTTCAGTAATAGATATATCAAAAACACATCATCATCATCAAATATAACATGTCTCTTTATGTATCTAAGAGTCCACACAATCATACTATGAATCATAATCCATCAAAATCAGGATATATCTATCATCTAACATCATGCTAAACCAAAATGATACAATAACATCCATGTCTATAGTCAATAGTAATTGAAATCAAAATACAATAAGTGTCGAAGAGGAGTGGGAACTTAACACCTCCTAAATATTGGCTCAACCAAAAGGACTCTCCCCTTCTTTCACACAAGAGAAGGCTAGGTACAAGGGAGAAGATCAAAAATAATCAAACTTAGATTAAAATAATATTAAGTGCCTTTTTAAAACACGCCCTAAAAATCTTTGGAAATGTTCCAAAATTCCTTTAGAGCTATTACACAAAAGTGTCATTAAGCAACCAATTTAAATCGAGAACACGATTAGCCTTTAATATGAATGTTCGTAAAAGATGTTACAATCACACTCAACAACTAATAAGCATTTACAAGTGCTAAGACGTAACAAGGAAATAAAATATGCTACATTTACTTTCCAACAAGATCATAATAACCTAATGATCAAAGGGAGCACACACAACATTCAACGTTAGAAACTGTGGTTAAGGAAGCAAGAACGAGAGTAAACACCGAAAGAGGCATTACAGTAGAGATAGTACAATACAATAAGCATTATGCACTCCTGAAGTTGATTTATTAGTGTCAATATTAGGAAGTGGTTCGTTAAATATTTTAATGTTTTGATATTCATTAGTAGGCTTTGAGAATTAACTAAGCTCATCCCATTCGATTGCATTTACATCAATAAGATCTTGTATAACATGTATAAGCTTGATATATTGATTAGTGATGAAAAAATGCTTCTATGATAGTCATGATAAGAATTATCATAAAAAAAATTAATATGAGGCTTCATTGCTTCCACCTCAAGTGCGAGAGGAGAGACATAAGATTGTACTCAAAGTAATTACTTTAACATATTGTAAAGAGCACAAGGTGGATGTGTAAATTAAATTTTATACATATGATTATATCTTAATAGGATGGGATGAAACATTAACAATGTCCTTAGTAGTAGCCTTATTATAAAAATCATTTCTTTTGAAAGTAGATTTTCTTAGGAATTTGACATTAAGTGTAGTATAAGAGCTACCATCATAGTTATGTTTATTTATATGTAGTAACTTGACCTCATGTTCTCTTAAAGTATGGAATTGATGATCAAATGAGGGAACTTATCAAAGATAAAAGATTTTTGAAGGGGAGTAAGAAATATTTGTGTGAAGATATCTTGAGGTTTTTATCAGCTAGAATGCTACTCATTTTAGTAAGCATAGTCTTATACCATTAAACATAGTCATTGATGTGCTCATTAGCTCCTTCACATACTTTAGAATTTTGAGCATAAGAAACTTTTTTCCACTTAATAGAGAATTATGCAAGAAATTGATTTTCCAAAGAAGTGAAAGATTGTACAAAATGTGCGGGTAGGTCATAGAACCAATGCAAGTAAAAATCTTGTAGAATTCAAGGGAAACAATTTGTGATTAAGATGTCGTGAGATGCATAATCAATACAAGCCACATGTAATGACTAAAGGTACTTTGTTGGATATGATCTAGATGAAATCTCATATAAATATTGATTCATGTCAACTATCAGAGAAGGATTTATAAAAAAATTATTCTTAGAAAGTCTTGAAATATATTTTTGGGAGGTTTTGACAGATTTAACTTTTTTCATTTTTAAAGGTCTTCAACTAATTCATGGGATTCAGATTGTATATGGTGATACCATAATCTATTTTCATATATTATATTTCCAATTTCAATCTCTTATCTTTCAAATGGATCCAACGGTTCACCAATTAGCTCAATGAGATAGAAGATATGACGTCAACAAGGAGCACTTAAGAAATATGATATTAGGTTTTTGTCATATTTTTCCCATTTAAATTCAATCCAAATGTTGATGGATGACATCTATATAAAGTATGACCTTTTGTATTCCATTTAGAACCCTTCATTTGATTACCTTTTTACTTCTATTTCAAATGCTTCATTTGATGACCTTTCAACTTCCATTTGGAGCTCTTCATATTTGACATTGTTTCACTATAAATAAGATGGTTTCAAATTAAGACACAATTTTGAAAGTTGAAATTTTTTATTTACATAAGATGCAAGTTACATGTTTTCAAGTTTGGAGGCATACATCTCTCATATACAGAGTTTTTCCATTTGTATGCATCTTCATTTGTAGAGAATTACAAGGAATACATCTCTCCTATAGAGTTTTCCCATTTCACATCTATTCTTGGTTCCAAAGAGATTCGACATAAATCTATCATATATATTTTTCCCAATTTGCATACATATTTAATAAAGTTATTTTACTTTTACAACTAGAGTTTTATTTCTACAATACATTTCATAACTTTTACAATTTCAGCTATTTTATTATGAATGTATTGCCATAACACAGTAAATGCCACCATTATTGTGTTTTCCACCAAATTCCAAAAATAATTTGGATCAATGGTATTAGAGCGTGGAAATAAAATTTTGAAAATTATTCATGTTTTAAAAATGAGGGGAAAAGCCATCGAGAAACTAAAATAAGATGACATAATTTAAGGTGTGGGGAGAAAGAGGATGTTGCCTCTATGGTGACATTCCTCACCACCGACGAGGCAGAGTGGATTAATGGTCAGGTTATTCTTATCAATGGGGGCATCATTTGATTTTACTTAACATTAATTTTCCATGTTGCCACTCTCTACACACATTGCCAAAGTAAAATGTGCATTACAAAATTGTATTTCATGACATTATCTATAAATATGAGTATAATATCCAACAAAACTATATTATGTATCTTAAATTTGGTCAAACAAAATAGCAAATAATGTTTGTTGGACACCTTAGGTACCACTACAAGATAAATGGTTATTTTATTCACAATTTTTGAAGCACTAAAAAAATAAAAATTGGAAACATTAAATATGATAAATTTTGTGTCACAATTTACAATTGAAATTATTGTTAGAATTTCACAATTTTATAGTTAGTATAATTTATCACAATTCATATATTATTGTATATTTATAATTGAGAAAATTATCATTATTTTCACATAATAAAAATGTTATAGATCCACTTTTTAAAATTTTGATATATAATATAATAATAAAGAAGTTATAAGTATATCTAAATTTTTAAAATTGTTACTATTTTCATATTTAACCATTTCCCCTTAAAACTACAATATTAAAAATGTATGAATATAATTTTTTTAATTATTTACTCAATTAACATAAAAGTACAACTTATAGAATATTCTCAAATACCTTTAATTTTTTAATTAAAAAGATTTAAATCCTACCATTAAATTTAATTGAATTTTTACTTATTAATTTTTTTATAAAAATATTATTGAAAAAATTCTTAATTTTATTTAAGGAAAGAAGACTATAATTTAAAGAAAAAAATTCATCAAACTTAATGAAGAATTCAGATCATTTCCTAAATAATCTCATTCCAAATAAAATATAATAAAAGTAAAATTGGTTATGGATGCATGCAACACGTATTAAACATATTAAGCAATAAGAAGAGGCACATTTTAAAAATAAAACATAAATTTTAAAATATATTTTATTAAAGCATTCAATGCATGGATTAAAATAATAGTATATTAATAAAATTATTTTAAAATAGATAAATCGTATTTACATATGGAACATAAATATTTATAATAATATTTCAAAATATTATTCTATTAATAATAAATAGTTTTTAAGAATTATTTATCAATAAATATTTTAAGCTTTAGATACATATAATATTTAACACATAGTTGACTTGATAAATGAAATGAAAATTTGGTTAGTTTACATAATTTATAGATTCTCATTTGTTTGGATGTTGAGCTTTTTATTACGGGTGTTAAAATTATTTTCATTTGAATGTTGTTTCATACTAAATGTATTGGGGTTCTATTCCGGTTTTTAATAATAATAATAATGGTTTTTACAGTCCACGATCGGGCGGCTTGTTTTTGGGTCTCTGAGCGGCTTATAGCATATGGGACTACCTATACTCACATATGGGACTACCTTGTACTCACATACGGGAGGCAACTAATTTCAAGAGCACATTTTTCTACAAACAAGGCGTACATACCCTACTCCCCTGCATGATTTGAACTTCACTGACCTTTCTAATTTCAAGAGCACATGTTCTTCATGATTTGAAATCCTTGTTGGATGAAGAGTATCTTAGAGTGCTACAGTTTAATAAAAATTTCTTTTTCAATCCCCATTTCTTAAATTAATTAATATATTTCACTCACTTCTTTCTAATTGTAGAAGATTCTATTTTGTATGTGATCCGTATACTAGTAAATTTTTTGCTCAACCAATGGATTTTTATAGGTAAATTATTTTCATTTTGATTTTATCCTGAAATAAATAAACTTAAGAAAATGCAATGCAAGAAAAATAACTGAAACTAATATAGCATGTTGATAATGGAGTTCAGAAATTTTCTACGTTTTCAAGTTTGATAAACATTGAAATGATTCATTTTAACATTTTGATCATTTATACAAATAAACTTACAATTACATATTGAATGTTCGAGCTCACATTTGTTGTCAATTGGTCTCTGAATGTTCCTCACATTTTTGATTGGTCGATACCTAAAGCTACTAAATAATCTAGCACTACTTTCGACTTTACACATCCTTTGTTGCATGGTCTCTAGCCAAAACACAGTGCTAAGTCGGATCTTAGTGTCATTGTTGTTCTCAGCAATACGATTCTCCTTTGCGGCCTCAATCAATATGAATTTTGTTGATCAATGCTTAGCATCGAGAATCAGAGCTCCAATATGCTTCTCTAATGATATATCACGTACCTTTGGCTCCACAATCATAAAAATACAAAGGTTTCTCTTGGGCCAGCCTTATTACAGGATATGGAGCAACAGGTTACCTTGATCAGACAGAGATTGTAGGAGGCGCAAAATAGACAAAAGAAATATGCGAGACCAAAGATAGGATAGATCGTAGTTTTGAGGTGGGCACGAAAGTGTTTCTTCGTGTCGACTGCATAAGAGCCCTATCCGTTATAGAAAAGGTTATAAGCTTGCTCCTAGGTTTATGGGCCCCTTTGAGATCTTGGATCGCATTAGTCTCTTGGCCTATCATCTAGCATTACCACCTAGTTTGTCTCGTGTCTATGATGTGTTTCACATTTCTGTGCTTAGGAGATATATTTCTGATCCTTCTCACGTGCTAGATTGGACAACATTGTAGGTATAGGATTAGGGGCAGGTGATGGTGGAGCTTGTATCCATTATAGAGCGCAAGACCCTGGGCCTTTGCAGCAGAGATATTAATCAGGTTCGGGTCCAGTGGGACAGATATGATGAGACTACAGCTACTTGGGAGGATGCTACTTTGCTATGAGTGCAGTTTCAACACCTATTCCAGTGACTTCTAAGAGGAAGTCGAGTCTAAGGGGAGGGGATGTAGTGCCCACTTCCCTTCGACACCTTTTTTATTATTGTTTTAGATACTATCGACTACACTTATGGATCTATTATAGCTTCTTTGATTTAGCATGCTAGTAGATATCAGAGATATTGAACTGTTATTGATTTGATTCTTATATGATGCATATGGACTACTGGGGACATTTGATGATGATATTGATATACTTTTGACATGGTTATTTATCTCTAATTCTGACATGTGATATATTTAGTCATATTGAGTAGATCTTGATAATTGGATTAATGTGATGATCGTGTTGACATGAATGAGATGTGGAATAGAAATGTGCTAGAAAATTGTAAGTGATATTGTATCTTGCATAGATGATATTAATTTGTATATAGTTGATTTCAGATTTATATTGCATATTTGACATGAATGTTTTAATACGGCCACGAGGCCGAAGGAGGTATTCTCTATTTTACAGGTATATTATATTCACAACAACATTGGGGATTGGAGACCAACCACATCGGAATTCGAGAATAATTCAAATTGGGTCACCATGGCAACATGTAATTATGTGTGTGTTAGAATTATTTGGTTAGGAGAAAATTGTGACCTAGGGGTCATGTGTTGTTTTGTTTTAATTTTCCTTTTTATAAGGTTGGTATGTAGTTCCTTTAGTAATGAAATTTACATGTTTTATTATTTAGATTTTTGGATTTGTGTTTACCCCTTTATTATTCATGGGTTGTAGTGTCTTAATTAAACTAATTTGAATTTTTCCTAAACAAACTAAGATGTGACATAAAAGGAGTTCATTTATTAGAATTTATTTACTCTTGGATTTTTGTGTTGAGTGAAGTGTGTTTGATTTTTGAGTGTAGCACACTCTACCCTTCATGGGAAACTCGAATTTGTCCTTAGAGGCCAAATTTGGAAGCTTATGGGATAAGTCAAACTTGTTCCACACCTCTTAAATGCCCATGCCAACCCTACCTATGGGTTGGGGGGTTAAATTTAGGCTCTTTTAGGTGTTTTGGGAAGTTAAAAAGGTGAAATGTTAATTGCACTTTCTTTCAAATATTTATTTTTTTCCTTTGGGGAGTGGGCTTAGATGGAGTGTGTAAGGTTCTTGTCATTCCTCCAACCACTTATTAATGGTGCTTTGGAATATGAGGTTGACCAAGTGATGTGGAGTGGAGAGGAAATGAGGTGGCATCCTACTTGGAGCCACATCATCCCTCCCTCTCCTTTCTCTATTTATTGAATTTTTATTGCTTGTTTTGGGATTGGATGATCATTTTAAGTATCTTGAATTTTTGGAGAGTGAGAGTATTTTTTGAGAGAGTTGTGGATTTTTAGAGCTTTGTGGATGCTTGCTTGATCTTTGGAGAGGCTTGGAACTTCATACTTGGAACAAGCTCCACCATGGAGAGGTAGGAGCTTCACCTTAGTTTAAATTATGCTCTTTTCTTTATTGTATGTGTTATATGTTATGTTGTATGGTGTTGTCTCTTTGGAATGCTTGTTGGATGTGGGTATATTGCCTAATTTGAGAGTGGGAGGAGACTATGGGGAGATTTCCTTATAGGGAGGCATAAGAGATCACTTTCTTAAGGAGGGAATTTGGGTTGGGTGCTCCACCTTGTTTTGAGGGATGCTTGCATTTCCTTTTGTTCTTGCTATGAGGGAGACATAAGAGATGTAGGGAGGCATAAGAGTTATGGAGGTATAAGGGGTACTTGAGGGAGGCATAAGAGTTGTAAGGGAAATTGTGTTTTGCATTGGAGGCTTTTGGGTGGGCACCCATTCCCATTAGGAGGCATAAGTGGCCTCCCCATAGGTCTTACTCTTTTGGCTTCCTTGATAAGCCTTGTTATATTGTTGTTTTGTTTGATTACTTCTTGTTGAGTTGTTGTTGTGTTTTATGTAAATGGATTGAATGTGAAAATTATTTGTTAAGTTTTGTGGAAGCTAGTAGTTTCCATGAGTTGAGATCTTCTCCCATTGTAATGTGGTTGGGGCTTGGGGGCCAATGGGGAGGATGGCTTCACCTCTCCATTGGATATCTTGGTTGGGTGGAAAGCATTGCCTCTCCCCCTATTTTTGTTGTGAATCAAGCAATTTCTTGGAGGAGCTATCTTGTTGGAGTTGGAGAATGGAGTCTTGTTGGTGGCCATGTGAAACCTTCTTGTATTTTACCCACTTAGAGTGGAAGAAATTGTAATAATGCATTTCATTCTTGTATTTACTTTTCTATGACTTCCCACATATAGTGAGAAAATTGTTGTAATCTTGTAGAAAGGAGTTTACATTTAATATTTGTATATTGAAAAGAGAAAGAAAGATTTGTATGGTTTAGTTAGGAAATGGAAAAATAAAGTTATATTAGCTATTTTGAATGTATGTACATTGTATTGAAACAAAGAGGAAACTAAGTTAGATTTTATTAAATTTAGCAAAGGTAATTGTATAGTAAGGAAATGATAAAGTAGTGAAATAGATTTATGTCATTTTCTCTCTTGTAATGGAAAGAAGAATTTAGTTAAACAAGTAGAAATTATTCTTGTAAGTAGATGAATTTTATTAAAAATGGAAACACTTTAAAATGACTAGAATTAACTAAGAAATGAGTAAATGAGCAATAAATCTCAATTTTGGGACTTTAAAATGAACAAAGACAACTTATAATGCATTTTTACATCCTTTAACAACTTTAAGTTTTTGTAAAAATCTTGTTTTTAAGGTTCTATTTCTCAAAAATAGAATTTGCTTTGCCATGTAGAACGAAGGTCCCGTAATCCCCTCGGGCGGTGGCGGAAGTCTCAAAACCGCCACTCAGTAGGATAGTGGTCCTGTGTTTTTTGCCCAAGTAAGGCCGTAGTTTCACAACCGCTACTCTGGAGGACAACGGTCCATTGTTTGTCACCCTGGCAAGGTGGTGGTCCAGTAACCGCCGATCTCTACTAGGGTGGCGGTCCTATCACTTATGACGAAATTCCATGGATCCACACTGTGCGTGAAATTTAACCAATTTTCACTAATTCCTAAGTTGTAAAATTTAACCTATTACTACCAGCAAGTAAAATAAAGATAAATGCTTAGGAATGGGACAACAAAACACTCAAATGGTGAATCTAAAAGCATTATTTCATTTATATCAAAGGGGGTAGGGTTTGCCCCAAATTTTAACCCACTACACTAGAATCTTGGAATAAAAACTAGATTAGAGGAGGAAACTCCTTCAAATCCTTGAAGGAAATATATTACATAAATAAAAGACAAAACTAAGCTAAGCCTAGACTAAATCTTCTTGTAGAACCCTCCATGGCTTCTTCCTTTTTGCTCTCATAGCTTCCTCCTCTCCAACCTACAAATTTAACAAAAGAAATGAATCAAATGAGAAGAATAAAATGAGAATAGGTTTTAATAGAATTTCATAAGGATTTTAGGGCAACGATGGGAACCCTAGGATCTAGTGGCTTAGATGGATTTGATCCAATGGTGGAGGATTGACCATACCTTAATTAAGTACAAATGTAATTTAAATGTTTAATGTAAATTCCTTAAGGGTATGTGTAGATGGGTGAGTGGGGCCATTTATTTGCCTAGGGGTGTGATGTTCCTTTTAACCCTTAGTATGTGTAGAAACTTATTAAAGGATCCTTTAAGCTATTAAAGTAATGGATTTAATAATTTAGCATAAGGTTAACCTTGTTAGGATTGAACTTAATTTGAAAGAAGAAAATATCTTATTAAGTGAATTTAAACGTTACTATTTTCCTATAGAACTATTGACAAATGTACCATCTAGAGATAATTGTGCTAACATGTAACCTTCAACTTGACCCATTTCTTCAATCATAAAATTGAGATAATTAGTGTAAGTAAATTAATGAACTCTAAAGATTAAGTACCCTTGTAACATCCTTGTATCATAACCTCCTCTTTTAACTTAAATAAAAAAAAAAATTAGTCACATTTTCAGGTAAAGTGTTTGATTGAAGCGAGTTCCTAGAACGTTGTTTTCTTTGTGGGTGTTACATTTGGTATCAGAGCCATGGGTTCAAAGCTTGGACCCTTGGGCACACCTAGAAAACATGAACATTTAACCTAGTGCAAAGTTGATTCTTTTAAATCTAGAAAACCACAATGTCTGATAATTGTATAAAATAGAAAATTTAGAAAACTAAAACAAGACCTAGAACAATGAACTAACTCTCACCTTCATCTATGCAAGAGGGTAGACAAAATAAGGGTTTTTCATATAGACCTAGATATACCACCACCAGAGTAGGTTGTAGTGGCCATTCTACCTCAGATTTTACAGACGCTTTAGGACGTCAATGCCGCCATACGCAGAGAGCCCTTGGGAGGATGATTTGTTAGACACGGCATGGATCCGTTAGTAGACGCTCAGGCATCCCCTCGACACAGAGAGGAGTATAGGGTAGAGAACTTACACACAGAGTTGGCTAGGGTAGAATCACCAATGAGAGGACATGGGGATAGGATCTCAGGACATAGGGATAGGTCTCGGAGCCCTAGACAGAGGGAGGAGCATGAAAAGAGACCTAGGGTTTGTGGACATCGTAGAAAACCATATCAGGGAGATCCTGAAGCTATGACCATCTCACTATTTGAGTGATACAAGTGTTTTCAAGAAGAGGCTTGGTTGGTGAGCTTGAGTGGATGCTTCAAGCTCTGCCCTTGTACTAGCAACATGAAAGCTCATGTTGTGATCCATCTTCTGAGGGATGGAGCAGGAGTCTAGTGGAGGACCGAGGAGCAGAAGCTCCATGTTGATTTGAGAGACAGTCACCTGGGAGCTATTTGAGGAGCATTTCAGGAGTAGGTATTTACCTAGGAGGTTTATACAGCAATGGATAGATGAGTTTCATGACCTCCATCAGGCATCGATGACTATAGCCGAGTATGAGAGTCAATTTTTGGACCTACTCCAGTACGTTGACTATATGCAGGATGAGTAGGTACGGATTCACAGGTTCCTTCGGGCTTGAACTTGGATTTGGGTGGTGGGGTATGCATTCACTGCCCACAGTCATTAGTAGAGGTTGTGGAGAAGGCCTATATTACAGAGGAGACACGGGGGAAGACACAGTAGGCTAGAGAGAGAGTTTGGAGTTGTATCTAGCAGATGCAGGATGGTTAATCGAATTTGTCAATTCCTCCTCCATGGGGTGGACAAAGTTTAGAATAGGCTTCATTCAGGGCACAGAAGTAGTAGTAGACTCACCCACCTTATAGACCTCCTCAGAGAATTGATGCACAGAGAGGACAGAGTATGGGGCCTCCTCCTAGGGGGCACACTAGGACACAGGGTGCACCGAGAGCTCAATCAGTAGGAGCTTGTCAGTAGAGACCTCAGCAGTCCATAGCTAGATCGTTAAGATCCATAGCTCAAACATCTAGAGTACCGGCTAGAGCTGCATCCCGTTGGAGAGGACCAGAAATTGTTATGATTGTGGTGTTCTTTGGACATCATTGGAGAGATTGCCAATAAAACCATAACAAGGGTAAGATGTATATCTTAGAGCCTACGATTAGAGATATGCCATGGAGTCATAAAATCTATGTAGTGGTCAAGAACTGCTAGGCTGTGCACCAGAGTATCATGATTGAGACGACAGGTAGTATTGGTGGTATTTCAGCCTCTATATTATTTGATTTCGGTTCTTCTGATTCATTTATTGCACCATCCTTAGTAGAGCATTGTAGGCTAGTGGTAGTTAGGTAGGGTCATAGTTGGGACGTTGAGATGGATTCTAGAGCCAAGATTTTTGTAGACTCCTTAGTTAAGGAGTGTGTAGTGGATTTGGGACCCTTCACCACTACATCGGATCTTCAAATCCTTCCATTAAGATCTTATGGTGTCATTTTGGGTATGGACTAGTTATCTACTCACAGAGCTAGAGTGGATTATTACCATAAGACTATTGCTTACATAGATGATCTTGGAGTAGAGTAAGTGATATCAGGAGTTAGGAAGCTTGTTTCCATTTGCACCATCTCTACTATTCATCTTAAGCGGTGTGCTCGACGGGGTTGTCAGTTGTATGCTATTATAGTTAGTGACAAATTAGAGGATGAGTCTAGTGGACCATCCCTTGATGACCATCTCATCTTGAGAGAGTTCACTGATGTGTTTCTAGGAGAGCTACCGAGGTTACCTCCCCACGTGAGATAGATTTCCACATAGATCTAGTTCCAGGGAGCAGAGCCTATCTCACGAGCACCTTATCGGATGACTACTCCTGAGCTATGTGAGCTCAAGTTGCAGCTTGAGGGTCTTCTAGAGAAGGGCCTAATCCATCCTAGTGTATCCCCTTAGGGTGCATCGGTGATCTTTGTAAAGAAGAAGGATGGATCTCTACGGTTGTGTATTGATTACCATTAGCTGAATAAAGTAACGATCAAGAATCGTTACCCCCTTCCACATTGACAATTTATTTGATCAGATGAAGGGGGATACATTTTCTCCAAGATAGATCTTAAGTCAGGGTACCATCATCTTAGGATTACGGAGGTGGATATTCATAAGACCACTTTCCATACGAGATATGGCCACTACGAGTTCACAGTGGTACCTTTCGGTTTGACAAATTCCCCGCAATGTTTATGAGTTTGATGAATGGGGTATTCAGGAATTTTCTAGATCACTTCATGCTCATCTTCCTTGATGACATTCTGATTTACTCATGCATGCGTGATGAGCATGAGGAGCACCTTTGTCAGGTTCTTTAGTGTCTTCGTGAGTAGGACCTTTACGAGAACTGGGAGAAATGTGCATTCTTTCATAGAAAGGTGAAATATTTAGGCCACATCATTTTTGGGGAAGGTATCACAGTTGATCCTTCCAAGATTTGAGCCATCATGGATTGGCCAATACCCACTAGTGTGACCAAGGTGCACAGCTTCATGGGTTTTAGGATATTACAGGAGATTTATTCAAGACTTTTCTCATATTACGCATCCCATCACTTCCCTTTAGAGGAAAGGGAAGAATTTTGTATGGTCATATAGATGTGAGCAGGATTTCATTACACTGAAGGAATGCCTCACAATAACATCTATTCTCATAGTACCATATCCTCAGGGTGAGTTCTACGTTTGTACAGATGCTTCTTTGGTAGGACTTGGAGGTGTGTTGATGTAGGAGGGAAGAGTAGTTGCTTTTGAGTCTCGCAAACTCAAGGATTATGAGCTCAATTATCTGACTCATGATCTTGAGCTTGCAGTTGTGCATGCCTTAGTACAATGGAGACATTTTCTTCTTGGTCAGAGATTCACACTCAGGACTGATCACTTGAGTCTTCACCACCTCTTCACACAACCCAATCTCAACGCTCGTCAGCGGCATTGGATGGAGTTACTTTGTGAGTACAACATGGAGATAGAGCATGTGAAGGGGAAGGAGAATGTGATTGCAGATGCCTTGAGTAGATGGAGACATGTGGCTATGGCCATTTTAGTGGGCACAGATTTGTGGAGTAGGATTTTGCAGCATCTTCCTCGGGATAGTTTCTACCTTGCATCCAGAGTAGAGATTGAGTCTCAGAGACCCCTTGATGGGAGATTTGATGGATTTTCATTAGAGGTAGATGGTCTTCTCAGACATAGAGGTCAGATATATGTTCCTAGGATAGAGGCTTGAGGCAAGACATTTTGATAGAGGCTCATCGTGCACCATATTCAGCCCATCTCAGGGTGAAGAAGATGCATGCCACCCTAAGACAGTTATATTTTTAGAGAGGAATTTGGAGAGACATGGCCTCATTTAAGAGGGTGAAGTCTGAGCATCAACATCTAGCTAGCCTTCACTTTCCTCACGCCATATTGGAGTGGAAGTGGGACACCATTTCCATGGAATTCATCGTTGGGTTACCAACATCGAGATACCACCACGACGCCATCATGGTCATGGTGGATAAATTGACAAAAGTAGCTCATTTTTCTCTGGTGAAGACCACCTATATAGCCAATGTAGTGGCACGAGTATATCTTGATGAGATTTTCAGATTTCATGGGATTTAGTGGAAGATCATTTGTGACCGCGATCCTTTGTACACTTCCCATTTCTTAACCACCATGCAACATGCTCTCGGGACGAGGATAAATTTTAGCACAGCATATCACCCTGAGATATATGAACAAATGGAGTGGGTGAATCAGATCCTAGAGGACATGCTTAGGATGTACGTTATGGATCACCATTCGAGCTTGGAGAAGTATCTGTATTTGGTGGAGTTTTCCTACAATAATAGTTTTCAGAGTTCGATAGGCATGGCTCCTTTTCAGGAATTATATGGTAGAGAGTGCAAGACATCTCTTAGTTGGGATAGGTTAGAGGATAGGGTTTCTCTTGGGACAACAGTATTACAAGATATGGAGTAGCAGGTTACCTTGATCAGACAGAGATTGCAGGAGGTGTAAGACAGACATAAGAAGTATACAGACTAGCATAGGACAGATCATAGTTTTGAGGTGGGCACGAAAGTGTTTCTTCATTTCAGACCGCATAATAGCCCTATCCATTATGAAAAAGGTTCTAAGCTTACTCCTAGGTTTATGTTCCCCTTTGAGATCTTGGAGCGGATTGGTCCCTTGGCCTATCATCTAGCATTGCCACCTAGCTTGTCTCTCATCCATGATGTTTTTCACATTTATGTGCTTACGAGATATATTTTTTATCCTTCTCACATGCTAGATTGGACCAAATTGCAGGTGCAGGATCAAGGGTAGGTGATGGTGGAGTCCATATGCATTATAGAGCGTAAGACCATGGGCCTTTGTAGCAGAGAGATTGATCAAGTTTGGGTCCAGTGGGACAGATATTATGAAACTGCAGCTACTAGGGAGGATGCTACTTTGCTATAAGTGCAGTTTCCACGCCTGTTCCAGTGACTTCCAAGAGGAATTCGATTCTGAGGGGAGGGGAATGTAGTGCCCACTTCCCTTCGACACTTTTTATTATTATTTTTTAGATACTATCGACTACACTTATGGATCTATTATAGCTTCTTTGTTTCCGCATGCTAGTAGATATCAGATATATTGAGTTGTTATTGATTTGATTCTTATATGATGCATATGGACTACTGGGGACATTTGATGATGATATTGATATACTTTTGACATGGTTATTTATCTCTAATTCTGACATGTGATATATTTAGTCGTATTGAATAGATCTTGATGATTGGATTAATGTGATGATCATGTTGACATGAATGAGACGTGGAATAGAAATGTGCTAAAAATTTGTAATTGATATCGTATCTTGCATAGATGATATTAATTTGTATATAGTTGATTTCAAATTTATATTGCATATTTGACATGAATGATTTAATACGGCCACGAGGCCGAAGGAGGTATTCTTTGTTTTGTAGGTATATTATATTCACAACAACATCAGGGGATTGGAGACCAACCACATCGGAATTCGAGAAGAATTTAACTTGGGTCACCATGGCAACATGTAATTATGTGTGTGTTAGAATTATTTGGTTAGTATAAAATTGTGACCTAGGGGTCATGTGTTGTTTTGTTTTAATTTTCCTTCTTATAAGGTTGGTATGTGTTTCCTTTAGTAATGAAATTTACATGTTTTATTATTTAGATTTTTGGATTTGTGTTTACCCCTTCTATTATTCATGGGTTGTAGTGTCTTAATTAAACTAATTTGAATTTTTCCTAAACAAATTAAGATGTGACCAAAAAGGAGTTCATTTATTAGAATTGATTTACTCTTGGATTTTTGTGTTGAGTGAAGTGTGTTTGATTTTTGAGTGTAGCACACTCTACCCTTCATGGGAAACTCGAATTTGGCCTTAGAGGCCAAATTTGGAAGCTTGTGGGACAAGTCAAACTTGTCCCACACCTCTTAAATACCCATGCCAACCCTACCTATGGGTTGGGGGTCAAATTTAGGCTCTTTTAGGTGTTTGGGGAAGTTAAAAAGGTGAAATGTTAATTTCAATTTCTTTCAAATATTTATTTTTGTCCTTTGGGGAAGTGGGCTTAGATGGAGTGTGTAAGGTTCTTGTCATTCCTCCAACCACTTATTAATGGTGCTTTGGAATATGAGGTGGCATCCTACTTAGAGCCACATCATCCCTCCCTCTCCTTTCTCTAATTATTGAATTCTTGTTGCTTGTTTTGGGATTGGATGATCATTTTTAGTCTCTTGAATTTTATGAGACTGAGAGTATTTTTTGAGAGAGTTGTGGATATTTGGAGCTTTTTGGATGCTTGCTTGATCTTTGGAGAGGCTTATAACTTCATACTTGGAACAAGCTCTACCATGGAGCGGTAGGAGCTTCACCTTAGTTTAAATTATGCTCTTTGCTTTATTGTATGTGTTATATGTTGTGTTGTATGTTGTTGTCTCTTTGGAATGCTTGTTGGATGTGGGTATATTGCCTAATTTGAGAGTGGGAGGAGACTATGGGGAGATTTCCTTGTAGGGAGGCATAAGAGATCACTTTCTTGAGGAGGGAGTTTTCTATGAGGGAGACATAAGAGATGTAGGGAGGAATAAGAGTTATGGAGGTATAAGGGGTACTTGAGGGAGGCATAAGAGTTGTAAGGGAAATTATGTTTTTCATTGGAGGCTTTTGGGTGGGCACCCATTCCCATTGGGAGGCATAAGTGGCCTCCCCATAGGTCTTACTCTTTTGGCTTCCTTGATAAGCCTTGTTATATTGTTGTTTTGTTTGGCTTCTTCTTTTGAGTTGTTGTTGTGTTTGTATGTAAATGGATTAAATGTGAAAATTATTTTTTAAGTTTTGTTGAAGCTAGTAGTTGCCATGAGTTGAGATCTTCTCCCATTGTAATGTGGTTGGGGCTTGGGGGCCAATGGGGAGGATGGCTTCATCTCTCCATTGGGTATCTTGGTTGGGTGGAGAGCATTGCCTCTCCCCCTAATTTTGTTGTGAATCAAGCAATTTCTTGGAGGAGCTATCTTGTTAGAGTTGGAGAATGGAGTCTTGTTGGTGGCCATGTGAAACCTTCTTGTATTTTACCCACTTAGAGTGGAAGAAATTGTAATAATGCATTTCATTGTTCTGTTTACTTTTGTATGACTTCCCACATCAAGTGGAGAACATTGTTGTAATCTTGTAGAAAGGAGTTTACATTTAATATTTGTATATTGAAAAGAGAAAGAAAGATTTGTATGGTTTAGTTAGGAAATGGAAAAATAAAGTTATATTAGCTATTTTGAATGTATGTACATTGTATTGAAACAATGAGGAAACTAATTTTGATTTTATTGAATTTAGCAATGTTAATTGTATAGTAAGGAAATGACAAAGTAGTGAAATAGATTTATGTCATTTTTCTCTTATAATGGAAAGAAGAATTTAGTTAAACAAGTAGAAATTATTCTTATAAGTAGATCTTGCTCATGTAATGGAAAGAAGAAACTAGTTAAAAATGAAATTATTCTTGTAAGTAGACTCCGAATTTTGTTAAAAATGGAAACACTTTAAAATGACTAGAATTAACTAAAAAAAGAGTAAATGAGCAATAAATCTCAATTCTGGGACTTAAAAATGAACAAAGACAACTTATAGTGCATTTTTACATCCTTTGACAACTTTAAGTTTTTGTAAAAATCTCGTCTTTAAGGTTCTATTTCTCATAAACAGGATTGGAGCCCTGTGCAGCGTAGTGGTCCCGTAACCACCGCTCAAGCAATGGTGGTGGTCTCAAAACCACCACTCAGTATGGCGACGGTCCTATGTTTGTTTCCTAGGTAAGGCAGCGGTTTCACAACCACCGCTCTAGAGAACGGTGGTCCACTGTTTGTCACCTTGGCAAGGTTGCAGTCCTAGAACCGCTGGTCTGCTCTAGGTGGAGGTCCTGTCACTTATGAAAAAATTCCGCGGATCCGTGCTTGTGCTTGAAATTTAACCAATTTTCACTAATTCCTAAGTTGTAAAATTTAACCTATTACTACAATCAAGAAAATAAATATAAATGCTTAGGAATGGGACAACAAAACACTCAAATGGTGAATCTAAAAGCATTATTTCATTTATATCAAAGGGGGTAGGGTTTGCCCCCAAATTTCAACCCAATACACTAAAATCTTGGAATAAAAACTAGATTGGAGGAGGAAACTCCTCCCAATCCTTGAAGGAAATAGATTACATAAATAAAAGACAAAACTAAGCTAAGCCTAGACTAAATCTTCTTGTAGAACCCTCCATGGCTTCTTCCTTTTTTCTCTCATGGCTTCCTCCTCTCCAACCTGAAAATTTAACAAAAGAAAATGAATCAAATGAGAAGATCAAAATGAGAATATGTTTTAATAGAATTCCATAAGGATTTTAGGGCAAGGATGGGAACCCTGGGAACTAGTGGCTTAGATGGATTTGATCAAATGGTGGGGGATTGACCATACCTTTATTAAGTACAAATGTAATTTAAATGTTTAATGTAAAATCCTTAAGGGTATATGTAAATGGGTGAGTGGGGCCATTTAATTACCTAGGGGTGTGATGTTCCTTTTAACCTTTAGTATGTGTAGAAACTTATTAAAGGATCCTTTAAGCTATTAAATTAATGGAATTAATAATTTAGCATAAGGTTAACCTTGTTAGGATTGAACTTAATTTGAAAGAAGAAAATATCTGATTAAGTGAATTCAAACCTTACTATTTTCCTATATAACTATTGACAAATGTACCCTAGAGATAATTTTTCTAACATGTAACCTTCAACTCGACCCATTTCTTCAATCGTAAAAATGAGCTAAGTAGTGTAAGTAAATTAATGAACTCTAAATGTTAAGTCCCCTTGTAACATCCTTGTATCGTAACCTCCTCTTTTAACTTAAAAAAAAAAAAAATAGTCACATTTTCAGGTTAAGTGTTTGATTGAAGCGAGTTCCTAGAATGTCTTTTTTTTGCAGGCGTTACAAGTTTTTTTGTAAAGTTATCTCAAATCCTCAAGTGACATATTTCAATTTATACCATTTTAAAGTTATGTTG
Source organism: Taxus wallichiana var. yunnanensis (assembly GCA_018340775.1). NCBI lineage: Eukaryota > Viridiplantae > Streptophyta > Pinopsida > Cupressales > Taxaceae > Taxus > Taxus wallichiana. The sequence continues at coordinate 1,009,312,874 of CM031239.1, forward strand.
CTCATTAAAGGAAAGGCACCGTGTAGCTATCTACAATTCCACTTTATTTTGTTTTTAATTTTAATGAATTTTTGTGTGGGTGATTTGAACATTTCCTAAAGTGATGGCGTGTAGTAAAACACATGAGATATAATCTCTTATTATTTTCATCTTTTCGGAATGAAAATCTTAGAGCAATGCAATGATTGAATATTTTAATCTTGTCAAAACATTGCATGAATGAGTTTTCACCCTCCTCAATTTATGATCTTGCCTGAACAAGAAATAAAATAGATTTATTTTCAAGAGAATTGATAAATTATACCAACTAGCAATCGCATATGTACAATGCAATATGAATGCCGGATGATATGAGTTATTTGTTTTAGAGGGATAGTTATTACTTTTGTATTTGATGTTGAGAATGGATGTGATTGATTTTGTAAGTGTAGATATATAGATGAACCACTTCATTTAAAGGTATTATCTCTTTTTCTTAAAAAAATTTACCCTACTATATCTTGATCCCCTTATGCAACATGCAACATAGATCTAGATTTAGGAGCTTTTGGGAAACATTAAATGGGTGTAGATGGGAACTATTTATGATCATTCATGGGTATTCAAGTTGATGATGACATTCACCAGAAAAAAAGAGGTTGTCGAACATGTTACTGCCTAGTTTATCACAAGTTTTATATCCTTTGTTGGAAAATCCATGAAAAAAAGGAAAATTCAAAGAAATATTGTCTGTTAGTTGGTATTGGATTCAATATGTCGTTGCTTTAGATGTTGTGGAACATGTGTTAGATAAGTTTCTTAGAGGTTTCCTGAGGTGGTATTGCTAATGTTAATGGTTAAGGTCCTTCGAATAGTGTAAATGGAGATGAACATTTGGGGATTATATTTATGAGGCCTTGGAAAAAGCCGAGGGTATTTAAGATTTATATGATGACAATTATAATGAATCGTATATCTAGCCTTGGTTGATGCATAGAAGAAGGAGACGTTAGGAGGAGGCACAAGTTTTGAGGGGATTTTTATCTCTCACCTGAATTAAATCATTGCCAAATCTTGGTTAAGCTTTGTTTACGTGTAAGGAGGAGGATTTTAGGAGGTGCCAGTTCAGAGGGGACTAAATTTTTTTAATGTGTTTGACTGCGTATTAATGAGGAATTGTATGAATTCTACCTAATCCCCCATCCTCCCTTGTAGCGTCCTATCCTAGCACATGGCCCCACCCACCAAAATTTATTTGACATGCTTGGCGTGGGCTATGGAAGGAAATTTTTTATTTTTTTGGGGCCTTGTTCTGAATGGAACGTCCTTTCTAATGCTGGCCACCTATTGTTTCCATGGTTTTTTCTTTTAATCTATTATTGGACCACGACTTGGGTAGTTAGAATGCTTTTTGGAGGATGGGTTTGGCTACGTCTATTCTAGAGGGAAGCGAACTATGCAGTTTGGAAACATGTTGTTTGCATATGGTGCACATGGAGCCATTTCACAAATCCTTCTTGTGTGTATCCTATAATCATGGAGATCCCTTGAGGCCACACCTCTTTGAGGCATTTTTTCAAACATTCTTCATGCCTCGTGGATGCTTCCACTCTGTACATACGTGGCTTCTGAAGCTCATAATTCTGCATCTAACAAAAATATGATATCCATTATGCTTCGATGGATGTCCATATTCTACCTTATTGTCCCATTTTGACATAGGCTGGGATGGCATTGGAAAGGTTGTGGGGTCTAGATTTTCCCTTAATAATCATGTTTATTTGAGGCATTTGCAGCTCATTGTTTTGGAGCTCCTTCCTGGTCATGTATCCCTCCAGGTGCCAAAACGTAGCCATGAATGGGTAGGAGTGACCAACATGCTGAGGAAAGTGAATTTTAGAATGTATTTCAACTCCTTGAGCACGGATTCGATGTGGGTGCATTGAGGAAGCTCCAATCATACATGTTAAGTATAATCCCTACAATATTTCTACTACTTTTTCATAATTTATTGAAATGAATGTTTTCCTTTCCTGTAATGGTGTCTTGAATGGGTTATGTGGGTACCTTTGTTGCCAGCTATAGGAACAAGGAATAATAAATAAATAAATAAATATAGTTCTTTTCAATCCTCCTTGCCCTGCGATCTAGTTTCAGTGTTTTGTCATCGTGATCTATGGAGAAATGGCCTGGCCAAAGGGCATGGATCACATCTCCCTTACTCTAGGATTCATATCATAAGACATTTGAGTATTTATCTAATGTATATTCTTTGGTTTTCCTTATTCTTACAAAATAGATATTGAACAATTATAGGCATTGTGTTTATTTGTATATATACTTTATTTCTTATACTGTCATTTAAACAAGTAGTGTATGTAGTTGTGATATTTCTTACTGTATACGCATTTAGGATATGGTAGAATGACCTAGGTTGCAGAAAAGTCCACTCTTTCATTATAATGCTCTTTTGAGATGAATATCTGCAAGTATATGGTTTCATGTGGGATTGTATGTACCGTATAAAAATATATTTAATATTTACATTATTTGTTGAAGGTTATTGGGAAGGATTAACGACTAGGGTACATACCTTCAGTTGTGCATACCTAGTTATTTTTTCCCCTTACATGGATTAGAGAAAACTCACGTATCGGTGTAGTATATATCTACTGTATAAATCTTTTGTGGCTCAAATAGGTATTTTGAATACCCAGATAAGCAAAGGTAAATACATATATTTATGTAGTATCTATTTATATAGATATTTTGTGTAGCTTCTTAGAGCTGTTAGCAGCTTTTGAATACCCAGAACATGCTTAAGCTTATAAGTGGCTTAGCGTTCATGAATATTGTTTCCTAAGCTTGCCATGGATGTCAAATTCCTATATTCGTGTCAAATGGATAAAACAAGTTGCATACTGGTACGAACTCATCTAGGATTTGTCTTTAAAATAGATCACCATATTAATTGGTCACATGAGTTTTCTCTTCCCTATTATTGTTACGTTATAAGCTGAGTAAATTAATAAATTCTATTTTTCCTTATGCATTGTTCTATTTATGAATTATGAGGAATTTGATAAGCAAATGTGAAAACTCGGTTCCTTTCCTTAGAATCTATTTTGGGTTAACTGTGAGTTATTTTCTAAGTCAAGGTAACCTATTCGAATTTGTTTATAATACTATGTAATAGTGTTATTCTTTAGTTATTATTTTCTTTAGAGTTTCACCTCCATGGCACCCATGACTGAAGTTGTTCCAAGTCAATGATTTGCACTCCAAGTTCGGAAGGCCTAGTAAATAGAAGCCATGGGTCGTAAGCTCGAACCCTCCTCCTACTTTTTTTTGTTTTCATTAAAGGGTCTTACTAGCATTTGTGTGGGGAGTTGTTCTTAAATGTTTTAAAATATATATCTTGGGTTTTGGGACCTCTTGGAGTACCTGGATGAAGAGGAGTTTTCTTATGTCAAACCTCGTAAGGGTAGTACCTTGTACTCAAAAACAAATGTGTGGTTTATGGCCTTTATGAAAGAAATGATGGTTCGGGTAGAAACCGTGACCTGAGAGTGTCTATGCATATTAAGAGGTTGGTTCAGTTAGAATAAATCACTTTTTTTCTATCACATAGAATGTGAGTATAAGCAATGTGTGAGGAGATGGATAGATTGTTTGGATGTGTACTATGGTTTGATTTTCCTGAGACCAATGAACACTAGTAGGTTATAGTCCATTAATGATTTCTTACTATTAAGTTGTGTTGTTATCATCTTCCAGATGTAATCTTAGTGGTCATAGCATCCTTTATTGATGAAGGAATGGGTTCAAAGGTATTGTTGTGTGTTTCATTCAAATAAAAATATGTTGATTGAGTGGTTTGGATCCTTATTAAATCTTGGGTTCTTCATTTAAAAGGAGGGTTTGGGTATTAGATTTCAATCATGTAATCCATAGGATTACATGATTGAAATCTCAATATTTTGAGCCCTTTTTGTTTTAATCTATAAGGTCTTGCCTTGATTATTTGAGATATCGTTCTTACTAGAATATTTGGCTTCCTTCTTGTTGGCTGGTGTAAATCTTTATCTCATGTGAAGAATTTTGATTAGTGGTTTGTGCTTGATCCATTCTTGAAATAGAATATTCCTTTCATGATATTTTTAAATGTTAGCTTACTATTGCATTGGGTAGTATTAACATGCTTAGTTCTCGTGAACTAACTCGAGTTAATACTTGTGCAGATGGACTATGCGAGTAGATAAAAGAAAAGAGTTGTAAAGGTTTCATCAGATTGATTCATGAAGTTCCTTGTATGAATTTCAAATGTGTTGTAAATATTGCAATGGTGCTTGTAAAGGAGTTTCAAAGGCCTCTTTCCTTGGATTTTTTGGTATTTGTGAAATAAAGTTATCTTATCCTTTTGTAGCAAAACTTGTAATTATTTTTGTGAGGAATAAAACTCGATCATCACCTTGTTATGTGTACTTTCTTTATGATATTATTTCAGTCATAAAAATGTTGTAGCATGGTTGACCAATTTTTACCTTCTTGTTCTCATCCAAATTCAATCAAATCTTTTGACACCTTTGGTTTGTGTGCCACATTGAATAGAAATTTTATAACTGTGTTTAGTTCTCTCGATTCGTAATGGTAGTTTCTTCTTTCAAGTCTTAAAACTTTCTGGTATATAACCCCCTAATGGTCTTGGCATCAGTGCAATTCTATGTATATTTTAGTGGGTGGTAATCTTTTTATAAAGTTAATCAAAAATACAATAAAATGAATACATAGATGAATAAATGAATAATATAATAATGAAGTTGTGTTTTTATAGGTAAATTTAGGAGTCCTTAATTGGAAAGAAAGGAGTTTTCTACCAGTGTAAAAGAATCCACCCTCACTAACCTTAAGCTACATATTAAACCTTATCCCATTTGTCGAACCAAATCAAGAAAATGCTAAATGAGGTTGTTACCCAAATCTTGTTGAACTCTTAAGTCTCTTTAAAAGACCGGTTAATAACTAAGGAGATCATGATGATGAAATAACTTGACCTTTTCTCTCTAACCTTTTCCATGGTTCTTTGTAATCTTCTCTTAAGCATGGTTAATTGTTGATCCTTGCACCAGGAGGTTGTATTTCTGAACCTTAATGGTATTCCACTCTAGTTGGATCTTGCGCTCATCGCCTTGTGCAATGAAGGTCTAGATCAAGATTTTGTAGCTTGGGTATGATTAAGAAACCTTGTGAGAGATGGAAGGTGTCCCTTTTGATCAAACAATTTTAGCCAGTTTTTCCATCCTTTAGATGAACCTCATTCCGAAAACTTGTTCTCAAGATAATTAGTCAATCTTATAGAATTAATAAGTTCACCTTTGTAAGAAGAAATGTTCAATTCAAACCTGAATCTTCTAGTTCATAAAGTTGGGTCTCGAAAGACGTTTTTTAGCAAAATGCATAACCTTAAAGGATTTTACACCATGGCATCCACTTAACTTAGACTGTGTATTGTGGTTGGTCTTGTTTCGTGGTGATTTTTCAAAGAGAAAAGTGAATTGTCCTTGATGGGTGTTGGTTGTCGTGCCCATGGCCATAATTGGAGGTCATCCCCCCCATGGGGACCCCCTAACAAAATAAAACAAAACAACCACCAACAACATTACACAAGTTGACATGGTGACCTTCGTTATATCCATTTAGTATTCTGCAGTGGTTGGTCTCCAATCCCCCTTTTGACTTGTTGTAATATAATTACATGCAAAATCACACAATACCTCCTTCAGCCTCGTGGCCACATCAAAACATCCAAGATAAAATATACACATATAAATCTAACCATTCACATATAGCTAAATCATCATCTCTATTAACAATGTTATCATTTGTCTAAAATTTCAATAACAACTAAATTCTATGTTTTTATCATTATCAACAAGATCCCAAGATTACTTCAAATGCTAAATCCTACTCAAGACGAGGATTATTTTGAATGTCAGTAATACATATATCAAAAACACATGATCATCATCAAATGTAACATGTCTCTTTATGTATCTAAGATCCCACACAATCATACTATGAATCACAATCCATCAAAATCAGGATATATCTATCATCTAACAACATGCTAAACCAAAATGATACAATAACATCCATGTCTATATTCGATAGCAATCTAAATCAAAATATAATAAGTGTCGAAGAGGAGTGGGAACTACACACCTCTTAAATATTGGCACCACCAAAAGGACTCTCCCCTTATTTCACACAAGAGAAGGCTAGGTCCAAGGGAGAAGATCAAGAAATAATCAAACTTAGCTTAAAATAATATTAAGTTCCTTTTTAAAACACACCCTAAAAATATTTGGAAAGGTTCTAAAATTACTTTAGAGCTATTACACAAAAGCATCGTCAAGTAACCAATCTAAATCAAGAACATGATTAGCCTTTAATATGAATGTTCGTAAAAGATGTTACGAATCACCCTCAACAACTAATAAGCATTTATGACAGCACCAAGAGGTAACAAGGAAAGAAAACATGCTACATTTACTTTCCAACAAGATCGTAATCACCTAATGATCAAAGGGAGCACACACAACATTTAATGTTAGCAACTGCAGTCAAGGAAGCAAGAACGAGAGTAAACACCGAAATAGGCATTACAGTAGAGATAGTACAACACAATAAGCATCATGCACTCCTGAAGTTGATTTATTAGTGTAAATATTAGGAAGTGGTTCGTTAAATATTTTAATGTTTTGATATTCATTAGTAGGCTTTGAGAATTAATTAAGCGCATCCCATTCAATTGCATTTAAATCAATAAGATCTTATATAACATTTATAAGCTTGATATATTGATTAGTGAGGCAACCAATGCATCTATGATAGTCATGATAAGAATTTTCATAAAAAAAATTACTATGAGGCTTCCTTGCTTCCACCTCAAGTGCCGAGAGGGAGAGACATAATATTGTACTCAAAGTAATTACTTTAACATAATGTAAAGAGCACATGGTGGATGTGTAAATTAAATTTTATACATATGATTATATCTTAATAGGATGGGATGAAACATGAACAATGTCCTTAGTAGTAGCCTTATTATAAAAGTCATTTCTTTTGAAAGTAGATTTTCTAAGGAATTTGACATTGAGTGTAGTATAAGAGCTACCATCATAGTTATGCTTATTTATATGTAGTAACTTGACCTCATGTTCTTTTAAAGTATGGAATTGACAATCAAATGAGGGTAACTTATCAAAGATAAAAGAGTGTTGTAGGGGAGTAAGAAATATTTGTGTGAAGATATCTTGAGGTTTGTTAGCAGCTAGAATGCTACTCATTTTAGTAAGCATATTCTTATACCATAAAAGATAGTCATTGATGTGCTCATTGTAGTGCCCACTTCCCTTCAACACCTTTTTTATTATTGTTTTTTTATACTATGGACTGCACTTATGAATATATTATAGTTTCTTTGATTTAGCATGCTAGTAGATATCAAAGATACTGAACTATTATTGATTTGATTCTTATATGATGCATATGGACTACTGGAGACATTTGATGTTGATATTGATATACTTTTGACATGATTATTTATCTGTATTTCTGACATGTGATATATTTAATCATGTTTAGTAGACCTTTGATAATTGGATTAATGTTGTGATCGTTTTGACGTGGATAAAATGTGGAATGGAAATGTGCTAGAAAATTTTAGTGATATCGTATCTTGCATAGATGATATTAATTCGTATATAGTTGATTTCATATTTATATTGCATATTTGACATGAATGTTTTAATACGGCCACGAGGCGGAGGAGGTATTATTTGTTTTGCAGGTATATTATATTCACAACAACATCAAGGGAGTGGAGACCAACCACATTGGAATTCTAGAATAAATCAACTAGGGTCACCATGGTAACCTGTAATTGTGTGTGTGTTAGAATTATTGGTTAGGAGAAAATTGTGACCTAGGGGTCATGTGTTGTTTTGTTTTAGTTTCCCCTTTTAATATGTTAGGATGTGTTTCCTTTTAGTAATGAAAATTATTTGTTTTATTAATTATATTTTTTGATTTGTGTTTACCCCTTTATTATTCATGGGTTGAAGTGTCTTAATTAAGCTAATTTTAATTTTTTCTAAGCTAATTAAATATGTGACCAAAAAGGAGTTCATTTATTAGAATTAATTTAGTCTTGGATTTTGTGTTGAGTGGTGTGTGTTTGAGTTTTAAGTGTAACACACCATACCCCTAATGGGAAACTCGAATTTGGCCTTGGAGGCCAAATTTGGAAGCTTGTGGGACAAGTCAATCATGTCCCACACCTCTTAAGTGCCCATGTCAACCCTACCTATGGGTTGGGGGGTCAAATTTAGGCTCTTTTAGGTGTTTTGGGGGGAAATAAAAAGGTAAAATGTTAATTTCACTTTGTTTCAAATATTTATTTTTTTCCTTCGAGGAGTGGGCTTAGATGGAGTGTGTAAGGTTCTTGTCATTCCTCCAACAACTTATTAATGGTGCTTTGGAATATGAGGTTGACCAAGTGATGTGGAGTGGAGAGGAAATGAGGTGGAATCCTACTTGAAGCCACATCATCCCTCCCTCTCCTTTCTCTATTTATTGAATCCTTGTTGCTTGTTTTGGGGTTGGATGATCATTTTTAGTCTCTTGAATTTTTGGAGAGTGAGAGGATTTTGAGAGAGTTGTGGATTTTGGAGCTTTGTGGATGCTTGCTTGATCTTTGGAGAGGCTTGGAACTTCATACTTGGAACAAGCTCTACCATGGAGAGGTAGGAGCTTCACCTTAGTTTAAATTATGTTATTTGTTTTATTGTATGTGTGTATATGTTGTGTTGCATGTTGTTGTTTCTTTGAAATGCTTGTTGGGTGTGGGTAGAATGCCTAAGTTGGGAGTGGGAGGAGACTATGGGGAGTTTTCTTGTAGGGAGGCATAAGAGATCACTTTCTTGTGGAGGGAGTTTGGGTTGGGTGCCCCATCTAGTATGAGGAATGCTTGCATTTCTTCTTGTTCTTATTATGAGGGAGGCATAAGAGTTTTTAGGGAGGCATAAGAGTGTATGGAGGTATAAGGGGTACTTGAGGGAGGCATAAGAGTTGATAAGAGTGTATGGAGGCATAAGTTTTTTGCATTGGAGGCTTTTAGGTGGGCACCCATTCCCATTGGGAGGCATAAGTGGCCTCCCCATAGGTCTTACTCTTTTGGATTTCTTGATAAGCCTTGTTATATTGTTGTTTTGATTGTTTTATTCTTGTTGAGTTGTTATTGTGGTTGTATGAAAATGGAATGAATGTGAAGTTATTTGTTAAGTATTGTGGAAGCTAGTAGTTGCCATGAGTTGAGATCTTCTCCCATTGTAATGTGGTTGGGGCTCGGGGGCCAATGGGGAGGATGGCTTCTCCTCTCCATTGGGTATCTTGGTTGGGTGGAGAGCATTGCCTCTCCCCTATTTTGTTGTGAATCAAGAAATTTCTTAGAGGAGCTACCTTGTTGGTGCTTGGAGCATTGGAGTCTTGTTGATGACCATGTGAAATTTCCTTAGTATTTTACCCACATAGAGTGGAAGAAATTATAATAATGTATTCATTCTTGTATTTACATTTTGTATGGATTCCCACTTCAAGTGGAGGAAATTGTAATGACTTTGTAAAAGAAAGTTGTTATCCTATTGTTGTTATTGTTATTGTATTGCATGTGGAAAGAAATAAATGAGAAAAGAAAGAAGAAAGAATGTCATTGTAAAGTTAGTTTGCAAATAGAAAAGAAAGTGTTTTCTCCTTGTTGAAGGCTTGAATGTATTATGAGAAAAATAGTACTTGTATTTAAAGATTAATCTATTTTACAATGGAAAAGAAAGTATATTTTTATCAAGTTGTTATTGTATTGTAAACGTGCATTAAGAGAAAAAGAAATAAATTGTTATAAGTTGAGCTTGTTAGTATAATAAATTTGAATGGAAAAATAAAGTTATTTTAGTTATTTTGAATGTATGAACATCTTAGTAAAATGAAAGAGAGAACAAACTAGAATATATTGCATTTAGAAATATAAATTTTATAGCAAGGAAATGACAAGTGATTAACTTGATTTATACTCATTTTTTTCACTTGTAATGGAAAGAAGAACTTAGTTAAACAAATAGAAGTTATTCTTGTAAGTAGATGAAGTTTATTAGAAATGGAAACACTTTAAAATGACTAGACTTAACCAAGAAATAAGTAAATGAGAAACAAACCTTAAAGCTGGAGCTTTAAAAAGAACAAAGACAACTTAAAATGTATTTTTACATCCTGTAGCAACTTTATGTTTTTGAAAAAATCTCGGCATTATGGTTTTGTTTCTCAGAAACAAGACCGCCACCCTGTGGAGAGAGGCGGTCCCATAACCGCCTCTCAGGTAGTACCGGCGATCTCAAAACTGCCACCCAGTAAGGCAGCAATTTCATAACCACTAATCTTGAGGGCGGTGGTCCACTATTTGTCACCCTGGAAGTGCGGTAGTCCCAGAACTGCTGAAATGCTCTGGTCGGTGATCCTATCACTTATGACAAAATTCCACGGACCCGTGCCTGTGTGTGAAATTTTCCCAGATTTCTTTAATTCCTAAATTGTAAAATTTAACCTATTACTAGCAGTAAGTAAAATAAGGATAAATGCTTAGGAATGAGACAACAAAACTCTCAATGGTTAATCTAAAAGCATTCTTTCATTTATATCAAAGGGGTAGGGTTTGCCCCCAAATTTAAACCCAATACACTAAAATCTTGGAATAAAAACTAGATTGGAGGAGGAAAATCCTCCCAATCCTTGAAGGAAATAGATTACAAAAATAAAAGACAAAACTAAGCTAAACCTAGACTAAATCTTCATGTAGAATTCCTCCATGGCTTCTTCCCTTTGCTCCCATGGCTTCCTCCTCTCCAACCTGCAAATTTAACAAAAGAAAATGAACCAAATGAGAAGAATAGAATGAGAAAAGGTTTTAATAGACTTTCATAAGGATTTTTAGGGCTATGTTGAGAACCCTAGGATCTAGTGGCTAAGATGGATTTGATCCAAGGGTGGAGAATTGACCCTACCTTTATTAAGAAGAAATGTATTTTAAATGTTTTAATGTAAAATCCTTAAGGGTATGTGTAGATGGGTGAGTGGGGCCTCTTAGTGCCTAAGGTTGTAATGTCCTTAGAATCCTTAGTGTGTTTAGGAAATTTCATAAAGGATCCTTTAAGCTATTAAAGTAATGAGTTTAATAAATTGGCATAAGGTTAACCTTGTTAGGATTGAATCAAGTTGAATCGAAGAAAATATCTAATTATGTGAATTAAACCTTGTTATTTTCCTATAGAACTATTGACAAAGGTTCCCTAGAGATAATTGTGCTAACATGTAACTTTCAACTCGAACCCGTTGCTTTAAATTTAAATCTGAGCTAAGTAGTGTAAGTAAATTAATGAACCCTAAAGGTTAAGCACCCTTGTAACACCCTTGTATCGTAACTTTCTCTTTTAGCTTAAACAAAAAAATTAGTCACATTTTGGGTTAAGTGTTTGGTTGAAGTGAGTTCCTAGAACATCGTTTTTGTGGGCATTACACTTGGTATCAAATCCGTGGATTCAAAGCTTGGAACCTTAGGCACACCTAGAAAACATGAACATTTAACCTAGTGCAAAATTGATTCTTTTAAATCTAGAAAACCACAATGTTTAATAATTGTATGAAATAGAAAACTTAGAAAATTGAAACAAGACCTAGAATAATGAACTAACTCTCACCTTGATCTGTGCAAGAGGCATTGATTAGATGAGGGGTCTTTTCACATAGACCTAGATATACCACCGCTAGAGCAGTTGTAGTGGCCATTCTACCTCATATTTTACATACACTTTAGGACGTTAATGCCATTATATGTGGATATCCCTTAGGAGGATGATTTTCTAGACATGGTATGGAGCTATCAGTAGATGGCCAGGCATCCCCTCAACACAGTGAGGAGCATAGGGCAGAGAAATTACATGCAGAGTTGGCTAGGGAAGAGTCACCACAGAGAGGACATGGGGACAAGATCTTAGGACATAGGGACAAGTCTCGGAGCCCTAGACAGAGGTAGGAGCATGTAAAGAGACCTAGGGATCATCAAACATCAGCAATAAACCATATCAGGGAGATCCTGAAGCTACGACCATCTCACTATTCAAGTGATATAGGTGGTTTTCAGGTAGATGCCTGGTTGGTGAGCTTGAGTGGATGCTTCACGCTCTGTATTTATACTAGCAACACGAAAGCTCAAGTTTCGATCCATTTTATAAGGGATGGAGTAGGAGTTTGGTGGAGGACCGAGGAGTAGAAGCTCCCTATTGATTCAAAGATAGTCACCTGGGAGCTATTTGAGGAGCGTTTTGGGAGCAGGTATTTACCCAGGAGGTTTATACAGCAATAGATAGATGAGTTTCATGACCTCCATCAGGCATCGATGACTGTAGCTGAGTATGAGAGTTGATTTATGGACCTACTCTAGTACGTCAACTATATGCATGATGAGCAGGTACAGATTCACAAGTTTATCTGGGACCTAAACTTGGATTTGGGTGGTGGAGTGTGCATTCACCACCCATAGACATTAGCAGAGGCCATGGAGAAGGCCTATATTACAAAGGAGATACGAGGGAAGACACACAGGCTAGAGAAACAGAGTTCAGAGCCGTATCCAGAAAATGTAGGATGGTAGGTTGAAGGGGTCAGTTCCTCATCCATGGGGTGGACAGAGTTCAAGGTAGGCTTCATTCAAGCCAGCACAACATTAGTAGCAGCAACAATAGCAGACCCGCATACCTTACAGACCTCCTCAAAGATTTGATGCGTAGAGAAGATAGAGTATGGGGCCTCCTCCTAGGGGTCCCACTAGGACACAGGGTGCACTGAGAGCTCAATCAGTAAAATGTCAGCAGAGACCTCAACAGTCCATAGCTGAATCATTAGGATCCATAGCTCATACATCTAGAGTACCAGCTAGAGTTACATCCCACTGGAGAGGACCAAGAAGCTGTTATGGATGTGGTGTTGTTGGACATCATTGGAGATATTACCCAAAAAACCCTAACAAGGGTAAGACGCATAGCTCAGAGCCTACTGTTGGTGATATGGCACGGAGTCATTGGATCTACGTAGCGGTCAAGAATCGCCAGGCTGAGCACCAGAGTATTTTTATTGAGACGACAGGTAGTATTGGTGGTAATTTCACCTCTATACTATTTTATTCTTGTTCTTCTGATTCATTTATTCCACCATCCTTAGTAGAGCATTGTAGGCTAGTGGTAATTAGGTAGGGTCATAGTTGGGATATTGAGATGGCTTATGGAGCCAAAATTTTTGTAGACTCCTTAGTTAAGGAGTGTGTAGTGGATTTGGGACCCTTCACCACTACTTCGGATCTTCGAATCCTTCGATTAGGATCCTATGGTGTCATTTTGGGTATGGACTGGTTTTTTGCTCACAGAGCTAGAGTGGACTATTACCATAAGACTATTGCTTGCATAGATTATCTTGGAGAGGAGTCAGTGATATCAGGAGTTAGGAGACCCATTTCCATTTACACCATCTCCGCTATGCAGCTTAAGCGGTGTGTGTGACGGGGTTGCCAAATGTATGTTGTTATGGTTAGTGATAGATCTGAGGATGAGTCTAGTGGACCATCCCTTGATGACCATCCCATCTTGAGAGAGTTTTCTAATGTGTTTCGGGGAGCTACCGGGGTTACCTCCCCCGTGAGATAGATTTCCACATAGATTTGGTTCCGGTGCAGAGCCTATCTCATGAGCACTTACCCCCCCACGCATTAATGACTTAGTTGATCAGATGAAGGAGCTATAGTTTTCTCCAAGATAGATCTTAAGTCAGGGTACCATCAGCTCAGGATTATGGAGGCGAGATATTCATAAGACTGCATTCCATACGAGATATGGCCACTACGAGTTCACAGTGGTACCTTTCGGTTTGACGAATTCCCCCACAGTGTTTATGAGTTTGATGAATGGGGTATTTAGGAATTTTCTAGATCACTTTATGCTCATCTTCCTTAATGACATTTTAATTTACTCACGTACACGTGAGGAGCATGAGGAGCACCTTCGCCAGGTTCTTCAAAGTGTCTTCGTGAGTAGCAAATTTACGGGAACTTGGAGAAGTGTGCATTCTTTCAAATAGAGGTGTAGTATTTGGGCCACATCATTTCTGGGAAAGGTATCATAGTTGATCCTTCCAAGATTCAAGCCATCATGGATTAGCCAGCACCCACTAGTGTGACCAAGGTGCGCAGCTTCATGGGTTTAATAGGATATTACAGGATATTTGTTCAAGACTTTTCTCGGATTACGCACCCCATCACTTCCCTTCAGTGGAAAGGGAATAAGTTTGTATGGTTAGATAGATGTGAGCAGGCTTTTAGTACCTTTGAAGGAATGCATCATGAAAGCACCTATTCTCACGGTACAGATCCTCAGGGTGAGTTCTACGTTTACATAGATGCTTCTTTGGAAGGACTTGGAGGTGTGTTGATGCAGGAGGGAAGAGTAGTTACTTTTGAGTCTCGCAAACTCAAGGATTATGAGCTCAATTATCTGACTCTTGATCTTAAGCTTGCAGCGATTGTGCATGCCTTAGTACGGTGGAGACATTTTCTTCTTGGTCGAGATTCACACTCAAGGTGATCACTTGAGTCTTCACCACCTCTTCACGCAGCCCAATCTCAATGCTCGTCAGTGGTGTTGGATGGAGTTTCTTTGTGAGTATGACATAGAGATAGAGCATGTGAAGGGGAAGGATAATGTGGTTGTAGATGGCTTAAGTAGATGGAGACATGTGGCTATGGCCACTTCAGTGGGCATAGATTTGCGGAGAGCGAGGATTTTGTAGCGACTTCCTCGGGATAGTTTCTACCTTACAACTAGAGCAGAGATTGAGTCACGAGACCCCTTGAGGGTAGGTTTGATGGGTTTTCATTATAGATAAATGGCCTTCTTAGACACAAAGACCGGATATATGTTTCTAGAGATGGAGGCTGAGACAAGACATTTTGTTAGATGTTCATCATGCACCTTATTCAACCCATCCCATGGTGAAGAAGTTGCAAGCCACCTTAAGATAGTTGTATATCGGAGAGGAATTCGAGAGAGATGTGGCCTCATTTGTGTCTCAAAGTTTAGAGTGCTAGAGGGTGAAGGCCGAGCATCAACATCCCATTTCCTGGCCTTCTCTATCCTCACGAAAGTAGCTCATTTTCTCCGATGAAGACCACCTATGACCGGTGCGGTGGCATGAGTATATCTTGATGAGATTGTCGATTACATGGGATTCTACGGAAGGTCATTTACAAGCTGTGATCCTTTGTACACTTCCCATTTCTTGACCCCATGCAGTATGCTCTCAAAATGAGGATCAATATCATCATGACATATCACCCTAAGATAGATGGAGCCCAGTGAGTGGGTGAATCAAATCTGGAGGACATGCTTAGGATGTACGTTATGGATCACCGATTGAGATGGGAGGAGTATATGTATTTAGTGAAGTTTTCCTACAATAACAATTTTCGAGTTCAATAGGTATGTCTCCTTTTCGGGCATTATATGGTAGAGAGTGTAGGATACCTCTTAGTTGGGATAGGTTAGAGAATAGGGTTTCTCTTGGTCCAGCATTATTACAGGATATGGAGCAGCAGGTTACTTTGATTAGAAAGAGATTGTAGGAGGCAAAGGACAGACAAAAGAAGTATGTAGACCAGGATAGGACAAATTGTAGTTTTGAGGTGGGCACGAAGGTGTTTCTTCATGTCAGACCACATAAGATCCCTATCCATTACAAAAAGGTTCTAAGATTTCTCCTAGGTTTGTAGCTCCCTTTGAGATCTTGGAGTGCCTCGGTCCCTTGGCCTATCGTCTAGCATTTCCACCTAGCTTGTCTCGCATCCATGATGTGTTTCATGTTTCTGTGCTTAGGAGATATATTTTGGATCCTTTTCACATACTAGATTGGACCGCATTATAGGTGTAGGATCAGGGGTAGGTGATGGTGGATCCCGTTTGCATTATAGAACAAAGAACCACGGGCCTTTGTGATAGAGAAAATGATCACGTTCAAGTCCGAGTGGGATAGATATGATTAGACTACAGCTACTTAGGAGGATGTTACTTCATTACGAGTGTAGTTTCCACACTGTTCAGTGACTTCGAAGGAATTCGAGTCTAAGGGGAGGGGGATGCGGTGCCCACTTCCCTTCAAAACCTTTATTATTATTATTTTTTTATACTATATCATTTGCACTTGATCAATAGATTATAGTTTCTTTGATTTAGCATGCTAGTAGATATCAAAGATATTGAATTGTTGTTGATTTGATTCTTATATGATGCATATGAACTACTTTGGAGACATTTGATGTTCATATTGATATAATTTTGACATGATTATGTATCTTTATTTCGACATGTGATATATTTAATCATGTTTAGTAGACCTTTGATAATTAGATTAATGTTACGATCATTTTGACATGGATAAAATGTGGAATGGAAATGTGCTAGAAACTTTTAGTGATATTGTATCTTGCATAGATGATATTAATTCGTATATAGTTGATTTCATATTTATATTGCATATTTGACATGAATGTTTTAATACGGCCACGAGGCCAAAGGAGGTATTCTCTGTTTTGTAGGTATATTATATTCACAACAACATCGGGGGAGTAGAGACCAACCACATCGGAATTCAAGAAGAATTCAACTAGGGTCACCATGGCAATGTGTAATTGTGTGTGTGTTAGAATTATTGGTTAGGAGAAAATTGTGACCTAGGGGTCATGTGTTGTTTTGTTTTAATTTCCTCTTTTAATATGTTAGGATGTGTTTCCTTTCAGTAATGAAAATTATTTGTTTTATTATTTAGATTTTTGGATTTGTGTTTACCCCTTTATTATTTATGGGTTGAAGTGTCTTAATTAAGCTAATTTAATTTTTTTAAGCTAATTAAAGATGTGATCAAAAAGGAGTTCATTTATTACAATTGATTTAGTCTTGGATTTTGTGTTGAGTGGTGTGTTTGAGTTTTGCGTGTAGCACACCCTACCCCTCATGGGAAACTCGAATTTGGCCTTAGAGGTCAAATTTGAAGCTTGTGGGACAAATCAATCTTGTCCCACATATCTTAAATGCCCATGCCAACCTTAACTATGGGTTGGGGGGTCAAATTTAGGATCTTTTAGGTGTTTTGGTGGGGATAAAGGGGTAAAATATTAATTTCACTTTCTTTCAAATATTTAATTTTGTCCTTTGGGGGAGTGGGCTTAGATGGAGTGTGTAAGGTTCTTGTCATTCCTCTAACCACTTATTAATGGTGCTTTGGAATATGAGGTTAACCAAGATATGTGGAGTGGAGAGGAAATGAGGTGGCATCCTACTTGGAGCCACATCATCCCTCCCTCTCCTTTCTCTATTTATTGAATCCTTGTTGCTTGTTTTTGGGTTGGATGATCATTTTTAGTCTCTTAAACTTTTGGAAAGTGAGAGGATTTTGAGAGAGTTGTGGATTTTGGAGATTTTTGGATGTTTGCTTGATCTTTGGAGAGGCTTGGAACTTCATACTTAGAACAAGCTCTACCATGGAGAGGTAGGAGCTTCACCTTAGTTTAAATTATGTTATTTGTTTTTGTGTGTGTGTGTGTGTGTGTGTGTTGTGTTGTATGTTGTTGTTTCTTTGAAATGCTTGTTGGGTGTGGGTAGAATGCCTAAGTTGGGAGTGGAAGGAGACTATGGGGAGTTTTCTTGTAGGGAGGCATAAGATATCACTTTCTTGTGGAGGGAGTTTGGGTTGGGTGTCCCATCTAGTATGAGGAATGCTTTCATTTCTTCTTGTTCTTATTATGAGGGAGCCATAAGAGTTTTTAAGGGAGGCATAAGAGTGTATGGAGGGATAAGGGGTACTTGAGGGGGCATAAGAGTTGATAGCGGAAATTATGTTTTGCATTGGATGCTTTTAGGTGGGCACCCATTCTCATTGGGAGGCATAAGTGGCCTCCCATAGGTCTTTCTTTTTTGGCTTTCTTGATAAGCCTTGTTAGATTATTGTTTTGATTGTTTTCTTCTTATTGAGATGTTATTGTGGTTGTATGAAAATGGAATGAATGTGAAGTTATTTTTAAGTATTCTGGAAGCTAGTAGTTGTCATGAGTTGAGATCTTCTCCCATTGTAATGTGGTTGGGGCTCGGGGCCAATGGGGAGGATGGCTTCTCCTCTCCATTGGGTATCTTGGTTGGGTGGAGAGCGTTTCCTCTCCCCCTATTTTGTTGTGAATCAAGAAATTTCTTGGAGGAGCTACCTTGTTGGTGTTTGGAGCATTGGAGTCTTGTTGATGACCATGTGAAATTTCCTTAGTATTTTACCCACTTAGAGTGGAAGAAATTGTAATAATGTATTCATTCTTGTATTTACATTTTGTATGGATTCCCACTTCAAGTGGAGAAAATTGTAATGAATTTGTAAAAGAAATTTGTAATCCTATTGTTGTTATTGTTATTGTATTGCATGTGAAAAGAAACAAATGAGAAAAGAATGATGAAAGAATGTCATTGTAAATTTAGTTTGCAAATAGAAAAGAAAGTATTTTCTCCTTGTTGAAATCCTTGAATGTATTGTGAGAAAAATAGTGCTTGTATTGAAAGATTAATCTATTTTACAATGGAAAAGAAAGTATATTTTCATTAAGTTGTTATTGTATTGTAAACATGTATTAAGAGAAAAAGAAATAAATTGTTAGAAGTTGAGCTTGTTAGTATAATAAATTTGAATGAAAAGAAAAAAGTTATTTTAGTTATTTTGAATGTATGAACATTGTATTAAAATGAAATAGAGAACAAACTAGAATATATTGCATTTAGAAATATGGATTTTATAGCAAGGAAATGACAAGTAATGAATTTGATTTATACTCATTTTTTTCTCTTGTAATGGAAAGAAGAAATTAGTTAAATGAATAGAAGTTATTCTTATAAGTAGATGAAGTTTATTAGAAATGGAAACACTTTAAAATGACTAGAATTAACTAAGAAATGAGTAAATGAGCAACAAACCTTAATTCTAGAGCTTTAAAATGAACAAAGACAACTTAAAATGTATTTTTACACCCTTTAGCAACTTTATGTTTTTGTAAAATTCTCGGCATTATGGTTCTGTTTTTCAGAAACATGACCACCGCCCCGTGTAGAGAGGCGGTCTCGTGAATCCGCTCGGGCGGTGGTAGCGGTCTCAAAACTGCCACCCAGTAAGACAACGGTTATGTGTTTGTCACCCAGGTAAGGCGGTAGTTTCACAAGCGTGGCTCTGGAGGGCGGCGGTCCATTGTTTGTCACCTTGGAAAGGTAGCAGTCCCAGAATCACCGGTCTTCTTTGGGTGGCGGTCCTATCACTTATGACAGAATACCGCGAACCCATTCCTGTGTGTGAAATTTTTCTAGATTGCTCTAATTCCTAAGTTGTAAAATTTAACCTATTACTACCAACAAGTAAAATAAAGATAAATTCTTAGGAATGAGACAACAAAACACTCAATGGTGAATCTAAAAGCATTCTTTCATTTATATCAAAGGGGTAGGGTTTTCCCCAAATTTAAACCCAATACACTAAAATATTGGAATAAAAACTAGATTGGAGGAGGAAACTCCTCGTAATCCTTGAAGGAAATAGATTACAAAAATAAAAGACAAAACTAAGCTAAACCTAGACTAAATCTTCATGTAGAATCCCTCCATGGCTTCTTTCCTTTTCTCCCATGGCTTCCTCCTCTCTAACCTACAAATTTAACAAAATAAAATGAACCAAATGAGAAGAATAGAATGAGAAAAGGTTTTAATAGAATTTGATAAGGATTTTCAGGGCTATGTTGAGAACCTTAGGATCTAGTGGCTAAGATGCATTTGATCCAAGGGTGGAGAATTGACCCTACCTTTATTAAGAAGTAATAAATCTTAAATTTTTTAATGTAAAATCCTTAAGGGTATGTGTACATGGGTGAGTGGGGCCTCTTAGTTGCCTAAGGTTGTAATGTCCTTAGAATCCTTAGTGTGTGTAGGAAATTTGATAAAGGATCCTTTAAGCTATTAAAGTAATGAGTTTAATAAATTGGCATAAGGTTAACCTTGTTAGGATTGAACCAAGTTTAATCAAGAAAATATCTAATTAAGTGAATTAAACCTTGTTATCTTCCTATAGAACTATTGACAAAGTTACCCTAGAGATAATTGTGCTAACATGTAACTTTCAACTCGACCCGTTGCTTCAATCATAAAACTGAGCTAAGTAGTGTAAGTAAATTAATGAACCCTAAAGGTTAAGCATGCTTGTAACACCTTTGTATTGTAACATTCTCTTTTAACTTAAACAAAAAAAAAAATAGTCACATTTTTGGGTTAAGTGTTTGGTTGAAGCGAGTCCGTAGGACGTCGTTTTAATGGGTGTTACACTCATTACATCCTTCACATACTTTAGAATTTTGAGAATAAGAAACTTTTTCACTAATTTTGATAGAGGATTATGCACGAAATTGATTTTCCAAAGAAGTGAAATATTGTACAAAATGTGCGGGTAGGTCATAGAACCAATGCAAGGAAAAATCCTTTAGAATTCAAGGAAAAAATTTGTGATTAAGATGTTGCGAGATGCATAATCAATACAAGCCACATGTAATGACTAAAGGTACTTTTCTGGATATGATCCAAATGAAATATGAGATCAATATTGATCCATGTCAACTATCGAGAAGGATTTATATAAAGTTTATTCTCCAAAAGTCTTGAAATATATTTTTAGCAGGTTTTGACAAATTTAGCTTTTTTCATTTTTAAGGGTCTTTAACTAATTCATGGGATTCAGATTGTATATGGTGATACCATAATCTATTTTCATATATTATATTTCCAATTTCAATCTCTTATCTTTCTAATGGATCCAACGGCTCACCAATTGGCTTAATGAGATAGAAGATATGACGTCAACAAGGAGCACTTAAAAAATATGATATTAGGTTTTTTCATATTTTTCCTATTTAAATTCTATCCAAATTTTGATGGATGACATCTATATAAAATATGACCCTTTATATTCCATTTAGAACCCTTCATTTGATGAACTTTTAAATTTTATTTCAAATGCTTCATTTGATGACCTTTCAACTTCCATTTGGAACCCTTCATCTTTGACATTATTTCACTATAAATAAGATGGTTTCAAATGAAGACACAATTTTGAAAGTTGAAATTTTTATTTGCATAAGATGCAAGTTACATGTTTTCAATTTTGGAGGCATACATCTCTCATATACAAAGTTTTTCCATTTGTATACATCTTCATTTGCAGAGAATTACAAGGCATACATCTCTCCTATAGAGTTTTCCCATTTCACATCCATTCTTGTTTGCAAAGAGATTCGACATACATCTCTCCTATAGATTTTTCCCAATTTGTATACATATTTAATAAAGTTATTTTACTTTTACAATTACAGTTTTATTTCTACAATACAGTTCATTGCTTTTACAATTTCAGCTATTTTATTATGAATGTATTGCCATAACACATTAAATGCCACCATTAATGTGTTGTCCACCAAATTCCAAAAATAATTTGGATCAATGGTATTAGAGCATGGAAACAAAATTTTGAAAATTATGCATGTTTTGAAAATGATGGGAAAAGCCATCGAGAAACTAAAATAAGATGACATAATTTAAGGTTTGGGGAGAAAGAGGATGTTGCCTCCTATGGCAACATTTCTCACCACCGACGAGGCGAGTGGATTAATGGTCAAGTTATTCTCATCAATGGGGGCATTGTTTGATTTTATTTAACATTAATTTTCCATGTTGCCACTCTCTACACACATTGCCAAAGTAAAATGTGCATTACAAAATTGTATTTTAGGACATTATCTATAAATATGAGTATAATATCCAACAAAACTATATTATGTATCTTAAATTTGGCCAAATAAAATAACAAATAATGTTTGTTGGACACCTTAGGTACCACCTGCAAGATAAATGGTTATTTTATTCACAAATTTTGAAGCACTAAAGAAAATAAAAATTGGGAACATTAAATATGATAAATTTTGTGTCACAATTTACAATTGAAAATATTGTAAGAATTTCACAATTTTATAGTTAGTATAATTTATCACAATTCATGTATTATTGTTTATTTATAATTGAGAAAATTATCATTATTTTCACATAATAAAAAATGTTATCAATCCACTTTTTAAAAATTTATATATAATATAATAATAAAGAAGTTATAAGTATATCGAAAATTTTAAAATTGTAACTATTTTCATATTTAACCATTTCCCCCTTAAAACTACAATATTAAAAATGTATGAATATAAATCTTTTTAATTATTTACTCAATTAACATAAAAGTACAACAACTTATAGAATATTCTCAAATACCTTTAATTTTTTAATTAAAAAGATTTAAGTCCTACCATTAAATTTAATTGAATTTTTACTTATTAAATTTTTTTTAAATATTATTGAAAAAAATTAATTTTATTTAAGGAAATAAGACTTTATAATTTAAACAAAAAAATCATCAAACTTAATGAAGAATTCAGATCATTTCCTAAATAATCTCATTCCAAAAAAAATATAATAAAAGTAAAATTGGTTGTCGATGCATGCAACACTGTATTAAACATATTAAGCAATAAGAAGAGACACAATTTTAAAATAAAACATAAATTTTGAAATATATTTTATCAAAGCGTTCAATGCATGGATTAAAATAATAATATATTAATAAAATTATTTTAAAATAGATAAATCTTATTTACATATGGAACATAAATGTTTATAATAATATTTCAAAATATTATTCTATTAATAATAAACAGTTTTAAAGAATTATTTATCAATAAATATTTTAAGCTTTAGATACATATAATATTTAACACATAGTTGACTTGATAATTGAAATGAAAAATTGGTTAGTTTACATAATTTATAGATTCTCATTTGTTTTGGATGTTGAGCTTTTAATTACGGATATTAAAATTATTTCCATTTGAATGTTGTTTCATACTAAATGTATTAGGGTTCTATTCAGTTTTGAAATCTTTCTTGGATGAAGAGTAGCTTTGTAGTGCCCACTTCCCTTCAAAACTTTTGATATTGATCGTGATATCTGCGTTGACTATATTATGGACATTATTATTGTTTTGATTTAGTATAGTGTTAGATGTCGATCATGGATTATTGTTGACTCGATTCATAAATGATACATAACGATTGTTAGATACATTTTATATAGATGTTTACATGTTGTTGGACATGGTATATGGATGTTGTTAAACATGTGATATTTAGATATATTTAGTAGACCAAGAAAATTGAATTTAAAATTGATGATTATATAGTTGTTGATGAAATTGTAAGTGATATTGTTGATTGTCTGGATGTTGTTGTGATTCATATATATATATATATATATATATATATATATATATATATATATATATTGATGATTTTGAAATTATATTATATTCATTTGGATGTTCTGATATGGCCACGAGGCCAAAGGGGTATTTGTATTGTGCAGGTTAAAAATATCACAACAAACATCGGGGATGGAGACCAACCACATTGGAATTCTAGATGAATTCAACAAGGTCACCATGGCAACTAGTTTTGTTTGTGTGTGTGTTTGTTAGTGTTAGGGATTCCCATGGGGGATCACCTTTAAATGTGACCAAGGGATTTTATGTATTTCTTTTATTTTTGGTCCCTTTTGTTTAATTTTTGCATGTGTTTATTTTGTGGTGCACTTACCCCTTTCATTATTTATTTAATGGTGTGTAAATATTGTGAGTAATCATATTGTTTAGTTAATTAATTAAAAGATGTCATAAGAATGTAATTAATAGAGTTGTTGGTCATGTTTTAAAGATGTGTAAGTGACCTTGTAAGTGATGTGTAAGTTAACTTTTGAGTGTGAAACACTCCACCTTCTTGAAAATTTGAATTTGTCCTTGGAGGCTGATTTTGGAGGCTTGTGGGACAAGTTAAACTTGTCCCATACCTCTTAAATTTACATACCAACCTTGCCTATGGTTGGAGGGTTAAATTTAGACATTTTTATGTATTTTTACAAGTCAAGTTGAATGTTGTAATTGTACTTTTCTTACATAATTTAATTTCAGTCCTTATGGGGTATGGACTTATTTGAGTGTGTAAGTAAATCATGTCATATTATTCACCCACCTATTTATTATGCATTGGAGAATGAAGTTGACTTTGTGTTTGGGGTTGAGGATGTGTGATGTGGCATCCTACATGGATCCACCTCATCTTCTTCTCTCCCTTCTCTATAAAATTCAAATTTCTTGCCTTGTTTTGGGTTACTTCACTTTTGGGAGACTTCATTTTGGGTGAATTTTCTTGCTATTTTGGGAGCTCTTGCTTGGAGAAGTTTTTGGAAGATTGTTGCATGCTTGTGTTGGGTTGATTTTTGGATTGCTTGCATTGGAAGGAGCTTGTTGTTTTGAACTAGGAACAACTCCATCATGGAGAGGTAAGAGCTTGGCTCTTGAAATGCTCTTCTTTTATTTATGTAAATGTTCTTGTGTGAATGTTTTGGTATATATTGTGGGTTGTTGGGTAGATGGCCTAGGAATGGTGTAGGAGAAGACTATGGGGTTATTTTGTGGGAGGCACAAGTGGTTTTAGGGAGGTATAAGGGTGGAGGGAGTTGGGAATTTGGGTTCCACCTTACAAAGAAATAGCTTGCATTTCTTTACTCGTTATGGGGTGCCATAAGAGGTTGGGGAGATATAAGAAAATGTGAGGAATAAGGGGTACTTGGGGGAGGCATAAGGGCATGACAGGGTTTGAAATGATATTCATATATATATATATATATATATATATATATATATGGTGGGTATATATATATGGTGGGTTGTACTCAAGTGGTGATACCCATTTTTCCCCTTGGGAGGCATAAACAACATCCCCATAGCTTCTTACTCCTTTGGCTTGCTTGATGAAGCCTTAGTATTGTTTGTCATGTGTTAATGTAGTTGTAAAACTACATTTTGTTTTGGACTGTGTTTTATTGTGAAAATGTTGCTTGTGTGTTTGTGGAAGCCTGTTGTTGCCATGAGTTGGATCACACCTTTTATTGCATTGTGGTTGGGGCTCAGGGCCAATGAAGAAGGATGGCTTCTCCTCTTCATTGGATGTCTTGGTTGGGTGGAGAGCATTGCTTTTCCCTACTCCTATTGTGATCAAATTGGAGGAATGAGAAGAATGCATGTTGTTGTTCTGGAGCTGAGAAAAGACAGTTTGATAGTCCCTTGTGATATGAAATATTATTGTAGCCTCCTTCCCCCTTAAAGTGGATGAGTTGTGTATTGATTATAATGGAAAGATACTTTGCGTTGATAATGAAAGTGAAATTTGAAATGTAAAAGAGTTATGCTCTATATTTGTTTTGCGAAGAATGTGAAAGAATGATACGTGTTTTGTATATTGTATTTTGAAATCAAATGGAAAGGAAGTTGTAAGAGTTCATTTGGATTAATGGAAGTCGTTTTGTCTTGTCCATATGATGTTATTCCATTGGAAATATGTGTTTAGCATGCACTATGAAATCCCTGTTTGAAAAGTGGTATAGTGGAACACGTGAAAAGAAAATGTATTATTCTGCTTTGTATACATTAAGCGATTTGGAAGAAATAAAAGAAAGGAGTTGTAAATTTTTCTTTTGGAATCAATAAATGAATGTAATGCTTTTCTCAAACTGCATTGTTGTATTGAATCTAATCATATCAATGTATTGAAA
The DNA here is from genome assembly GCA_018340775.1 of Taxus wallichiana var. yunnanensis. Classification (NCBI taxonomy): domain Eukaryota; kingdom Viridiplantae; phylum Streptophyta; class Pinopsida; order Cupressales; family Taxaceae; genus Taxus; species Taxus wallichiana. The sequence goes on from CM031239.1 coordinate 1,009,338,773, forward strand.
TCTCTGTTGAAAGGAAGAAATGTGTGTGAGAAAAATACAGTATTTTGTCTCTTTGAAATGTAAAAAAAAATTGAAATCAGTATTGCATTTTGGTCTTGAATGGTTTGTTTTGAATCAACCAAATATGTTAGCTTGGAATTGGAATGTATCCTAAATACTTGGAAGAAGAAAGTGGCAAATAGACCCATTAAAATTTGATCCTTGTTATTTGTAATTTCAAACTAGCAATTATCTCAACAAAAAAACACACAGTTCAAACCTACAACAATAAAATAACAAATTAAATAATTGAATTGAAGTAGTAGGCTCTAAACGAGTTCATACAGATAACAACACTTAAAGGAAATATGTCAAAACTTAGAAAAATCGGGCTCAAACCGTTTTACAGTCATTTTGCTATCAAGAAATGTAAATGTTCAAATTGTAAGTCAATCAGACAAATTGAACCTTGAATCCTTCCTTAAATCCATTTAGGAATAATCCTCCATGTCTATTTGACATGTTGAGAGAGGAGGAAGATCAAATTGAATAAATCTCACAAGTTAAAATTTACCAATTCACACTGTAAAATCCTGCAGGCCGTTTTCTTAAAATTAACCCCTTAAACTTTATCAAAATCTAAAATTAATGATCTCTAAGTAAAGAGGACGTTGAGAGCTTTCCAGAAAGTCCTTGTTTTCCAAAACCGAGCTCTCTATCAAAAGTTATGGTCCTCTGAAGTTTTTCTTCCTTGGCATCAAATTTTGGGAAAAATTTCCTTGGCCCGCGGCCCGAATTTTTGCTTAAAGCTTAAGGAAATTTTGGAAAATTTTCCAGATTTTCCCGCCGACCCGCCGGCCCACAGAAAATCAGAGGCTGCCACATGGCACCATGAGGTGTTAGCGAAGGGGCGGATCCCCTTTTAACTTAGCACTTTCGAGAAAATTTTGGAAAATTTTTCCAAATTTTCCCATCGGCCCTGCAACCAATCAAGTGATGCCACGTTGCCTCACGAGGCATCGGTAGAGGAACGGGTTCCATTTTGTCTTTTGCATCTCAGAAAATTTTTGGAAAATTTTCCAAGTTTCCCCTATTGTCCCACCGGCCCGCAGCCAATCAAGGGATGCCACGTGGCATCGCGAGGTGCCGGCGGAGGCGCGGGTCTATGTACCCTCTTAGCCCTTTGGGGTGTTAAGATAATTTTCTCCCCATCGCCCCACCTTCCCGCGTTGGTTTAGGAGATGCCACATGTCTTTTGTGGACTCGTGGGAGTGTAAGCACTGAGCTGACTTTTCACCCTGTGCGGGAGAATTTGTAAATGTCGCTTGTTGCCCGCCTTTCCCGCATTGGCTTGTGAAGCGCCAAGTGTCCCTTGTGTACCTTCAAACCCGCAAGAGCGTGGGTGCAAATGTGATTTTTACTCGCATGGGGAAAATTTTCCAAAGGTCTCCCCGGCCTCGCTAACCCGCCCTTTGGGCAAATTTTCACCCCTAGGCCCGCAGGCCCGCTCTTAGGGAAAATTTTCACCCTAAGGCCCACTGCCCATAACTTGAAAAATATGAGGAGTTAGGAGGACTTCTTTATATCATTGGAAAGGTGAGGAAATTTCCTATCTAATGGGAGTGATTTAGGGAAATTTTGAATGTGTTAAGTGTAAGAAAAATCAAGTTAAAACTTTAAGCCTAGTTAGAGAGTGGGTATGGTGAGGAATTTTCCCTCTGAACCTAATTGAAACTTCTAACCCTAAATTTTGGACCTTATGACCTATAATAATTATTAATAAAAGAATAGTATACTCTATCATATTAGAATTGTTTTGGAACCTGTTAGTGATAATTGTTGTCTTGTAACCTGGTTGTAGATTCTTTTAAACAAAAAAAAATTATTCCATAATTTTTCTTAACTAACCCTAGGTTGTTTCTTGGGTCTCAAGTGGGTTGTTTTAGCGGGCGTTACAAGCTTGGAGTGTTACATTTTACTAAAAAAAAAAAGTTCGATCCCCATTTCTTCAATTAATTAATATATTTCACTCACTTCCTTCTAACTGTAGAAGATTCTAATCCATATGTGATCCGTATACTGGTAAATTTTTTTGCTCAACCAATGGATTTTTATTGGTAAATTATTTTCATTTTAATTTTATCTTGAAATAAATCAACTTAAGAAAATGCAATGCAAGAAAAATAACTAACACTGAACATGAGTTGATAATGAAGTTCAGAAATTTCCTATGTCTTCGGGTTCGATAAACATTGAAATGATTCATTATAACATTTTGATCATAAGTACAAATAAACTTACAATTATATATTGAATGTTCCAGCTCACCCAAAATCTGTTGTCAATTGGTCCTGCAATACCTAGATTGGTCTTGGAAAGCTACTAAATAATCTGGCACTACTTTCTGACTTTACACATCCTATTGAATTCTCCTCTGTTACACGACCTCTCAAAGTTGGATAGTGTCTGGTGTCGATGAATTCCAACCTCTTATTGAATTCTCCTTTGTTGCATGGTCTCTAGCCAAAACACAGTGCTAAGTTGGATCTTAGTGTCATTGTTTTCTCCGTAATATGATTCTCCTTTGCGGCCTCAAGCAATACGAAATTAGTTAATCAATGCTTAGCATAGAGAATCAAAGCTCCAGTATGCTTCTCTAATGATATATCACTTACCTTTGGCTCCACAATCACGAGAATACAAAAGTGTCAAATGGACTTTGTAAGTGATGGTGAGTTAAAAATAATTAACTTCCATGATTACGATTACCTATAAAAATAGGACTTTTGTCTTCACAATTCCTTATTTTTGTAAGGATTCCTCACCTCTCTAATTCCCCTCTTCTTCATTCTTGGCTTTTGACGAGAGATTGTGTTGAGAGGGGAGGGGAGGAATATATAGACATTCCTTCCTCGAGAATAGTGTGTATGGGCCTTATTGATCCAACTCATAGCCAACTTACCGAGTTGGGCGAGTTGGCTAGGCCTCTCGCATAGCCTGTGGGAGGATGGCGTGTCGAGTGTCCCGCCCTTTGTTTTGTTTTTCATGTTATCCACTGGGCTATCGACTTACCTGCCACGTGCTTGCCAATCGAGCTGCTTGTCGTCGACGCCACATGTCTTTGACCGTTCGTCAATCGACATCGACCCTTTTACTGCGAGTTTGCCACAAATCCGTCAGTTTTAGAGCTACTCAGCAAGACTGGGTTTGGTGGTTGTGGGATTATACCACATGTGGCAGGGAGAGTTATGTTCTTTCCTTTTTTAGTCTTATGCCCGCTTGAGATGTTCGTGAATTTGGTAACATCTTATTCACTATTTTTTCACCCAATATTAAGATCGCTGGTGGGTTCACGAGCTTGAGATCTTGTTCTTGATCGTTGTTTAGTTACAGCGGGTGGATTTCATTCGGTATCATAGTTTGTTGGGTTGATGAGAGTCTCAAAAATTCTCTTTTGATTTGACCGTTTTAGACAAAGTAGCAAGTTTTGATAGATCTGTATGTATCGTGTTCGTGGGTATTAGTTTTGTTCTCTCGTTGCTTGATAGTCGATCTTCCATTATTGTTATACTCTCAACACTTGTTGAATACTCGTTCTAGTTTCATGTGCATCTGTGTCTATCTTTGTATAACCTGCATTCTGTATTATTTGTAGATCTATGACCAATCTATTTGTAGACCTCGTGCATCGAGTTTGTATTGGGTTCATGCATTCATTTTTTGGTAGTTATCAGTGAATAGTTTGTATTGGTTTCAAGAATTAAATTTTAGGTAGTTCTCAGTGAATAGTTTGCAATGGGGTCGACATTACAGTCAAATATCGACACTTCACGCTATGCATGGTGCTTAACATATTTCCATTCAACGATTAATTACGGATGGTAGACTTGATGCAGACTTATGGACCTATATCCTCCTCAAAGTCTAATTTGTGGATACATTTGGGAAAAATAGATCATCTGCATTTTTAGTTTCGAAGTCCATTAAAGATTGAAGATTCGAACCAGGGACATGATCGCTGGGCTGAATTTCTATGATTTTGAGGTATAATGGACGCAACAGATACACTTACCGGAAGTTGGTTCGATCCGCACCACTAGAGATTAGAAGAGTCTCACTTACCGGACAGTCGTTCTGATATGCCACCAGTTGGTGCATTTTGGGATCTTGAAGCTGCAGATGAAGATAGAGATGGCTCCATTGATGAGTTTCAGGCATCTTCTATGGATCTTGAAGGTTTAGTTGCAGGCGGCTCATAACTGTTAACATTAGATCTTTTCCTCCAACAGCTACAACACTTGGCCATGGAGAATGAGCCAACAAACAATACGAAGAAGGAACGACATTAATTCTTCGTAGTTAAAACTTGAGGATTATTTGATGCACAACACGATAGATACACATTTAGCTTTACTTAAGTGGCCCCATCTCTGCCACATAAGTCTATTCAGGAATTAATTTGTTCTAGTTAATTTATGCTAAAGAACGAAATCTAATCCCTGGTTTGCAGAATGAAGAAAGAAATCCGATACCTCTAATGGGGGATGAAAAAAGAAATCTCTTATTTCTTTGTAATAGGTATATATTTGGATTTGGGTTGATATATTCTTTGTTAACTGTAATAAGAAGACTAGTTTTTCTGTAAAGTTATCTCGAATCCTCAAGTGACCTATTGCAGTTTATACTATTTTAAAGTGATGTTGCTCGTTAAAGGAAAGGCACCGTGTAGCTGTCTACAACTCCACTTTATTTTGTTTTTAATTTTAATGAATTTTTGTGTGGGTGATTTGAACATTTCCTAAAGTGATGGCGTGTAGTAAAACACATGAGATATAATCTCTTATTATTTTCATCTTTTCGGAATGAAAATCTTAGAGCAATGCAATGATTGAATATTTTAATCTCGTCAAAACATTGCGTGAATGAGTTTTCACCCTCCTCAATGTATGATCTTGCCTTTACAAGAAATAAAATAGATTTATTTTCAAGAGAATTGATAAATTATACCAACTAGCAATTGCATATGTACAATGCAATGTGAACCCAGATGATATAAGTTATTTGTTTTAGAGGGATAGTTATTACTTTTGTAGTTGATGTTGAGAATGGATGTGATTGATTTTGTAAGTGTAGATATGTACATGAACCACTTCATTTAAAGGTATTATCTCTTTATTTCTTAGAAAAATTTACCCGCTATATCTTGATCCCCTTATGCAACATACAACATAGATCTAGATTTAGGAGCTTTTGGGAAACATTAAATGGGTGTAGATGGGAACTATTTACAATCATTCATGGGTATTCAAGTTGATGATGACATTCACCAGAAAAAAAGAGGTTGTCCAACATGTTGCTACCTAGTTTATCACAAGTTTTATATCCTTTGCTGGAAATCCATGAACAAAAGGAAAATTCAAAGAAAGAATGTCTGTTAGTTGGTATTGGATGCAATATATCATTGCTAGATGTTGTGGAACATGTGTTAGATAAGTTTCTTAGAGGGTTCGTGAGGTGGTTATATGATTGCTAATGTTAATGGTTAAGGTCCTTCGAATAGTGTAAATGGAGATGAACATTTGGGGATTATATTTATGAGGCCTTGGAAAAAGCCGAGGGGATTTAAGATTTATATGATGACAATTGTAATGACTCATATATCTAGTCATCAATGGATGCGTAGAAGAAGGAGACGTTAGGAGGAGGCACAAGTTTTGAGGGGTTTTTTTATCTCTCACCTGAATTAAATCATTGCCAAATATTGGTTAAGCTTTGTTTGCGTGTAAGGAGGAGGATTTTGGGAGGTGCGAGGGGACTGTATTTTTTTAATGTGTTTGACTGTGTATTAATGAGGAAGAGTATGAATTCTACCTACTCCCCATCCTCCCTAGTAGCGGCCTGTCCTAGTACATGGCCCCACCCACCAAAATTTATTTGACATGCTTGGCATGGGCTGTGGAAGGCATTTTTATATTTTTTTGGGGCCTTGTTCTGAATGGAACGTCCTTTCTAATGTTGGCCACCTGTTGTTTCCATGGTTTTTTCTTTTATGCCATGCTTGGACCACGACTTGGGTAGTTAGAATGCTTTTTTGGAGGATGGGTTTGGCTACGTCCATTCTAGAGGGAAGCGAACTATGTAGTTTGGAGACCTGTTGGTTGCATACGGTGAACACAGAGCCATTTAGCAGATCCTTCCTGTGTGTATCCTACAATTATGGAGATCCCTTGAGGCCGCACCTCTTTGAGGCATTTTTTCAAATAGTCTTCATGCCTCGTGGATGCTTCTAAATTGTACATACGTTGCTTGAAGCTCATACTTCTGAATCTAACAAAAATATGATCTCCATTGTGCTTTGATGGATGTCCATATTCTACTTTAGTGTCCCATTTTGACATAGGCTGGGAGGGTGTTTGAAAGGTTGTTGGGTATGGTATTTCCCCTGATAATCGTGTTTATTTAAGGCATTTGTAGCTTGCTATTTTGGAGCTCCTTCCCTGGACGTGTATCCTGCAGGTGCAAAACGTAGCCATGAATGGGTAGGAGTGACCAACATGCTGAGGACAGTGAATTTTAGAATGTGTTGCAGTTGCTTGAGCCCGGATTCGATGTGGCTGCATTGAGGAAGCTCTAATCAGGCATGTTAAGTATAATCCTGCAATATTCTGCTAATTTTTCATAATTTCTTGAAATGAATGTTTTCTTTTCCTATAATGGTGTCTTGAATGGGTTATGTGGGTACCTCTGTATTGCTACTACGGGAACAAGGAATAATAAATAAATAAAACAATATAGTTCTTTTCAATCCTCCTTGCCCGCGAGCTAGTTTTAGTGTTTTGTCTTTGTGATCTATGGAGAAATGGCCTGGCCAAAGGGCATGGATCACATCTCCCTTACTCTAGGATTCATATCATAAGACATTTGAGTATTTATCTGATGTATATTCTTGGGTTTTCCTTATTCTTACAAAATAGATATTGAACAGTTATAGGCATTGTGTTTATTTGTATATATACTTTATTTCTTATACTATCATTTCAAGAAGTAGTGTATGTGGTTATGACTTTTCTTACTGTATACGCATTTAGGATATGGTAGAATGACCTGGGTTGCAGCAAAGTCCACTCTTTCATTATAATGCTCTTCTAAGATGAATATCTGCAAGTATATGGTTTCATGTGGGATTGTATGTATCGTATAAAATTATATTTAATACTTACATTGTATGTTGAAGGTTATTGGGAAGGATTAATGACTAGGGTACATACCTTCAGTTGTGCATACCTGGTTATTTTTCCCCTTGCATGGATTAGAGAAAACTCACATATCGGTGTAGTATATATCTACTGTATAAATCTTGTGGCTCGAATAGGTATTTAGAATACCCAGATAAGCAAAGGTAAATACATATATTTATGTAGTATATGTTTATATAGATATTTTGTGTAGCTTCTTAGAGTTGTTAGCATCTTTTGAATACCTAGAACATGCTTAAGCCTATAAGTGGCTCGACATTCATGAATATTGTTTCCTAAGCTTGCCATGGATGTCGAATGTCTATATTCATGTCAAATGGATAAAATAGTTGCATACTGGTACAAACTCATCTGGGATTTGTCTTAAAAATAGATCACCATATTAATTGGTCGCATGAGTTTTCTCTTCCCTTTTATTGTTACGTTATAAGATGAGTAAATTAATAAATTCTATTTTTCCTTGTGTATTGTTCTTTTTATGAATTATGAGGAATTTGATAAGAAAATGTGAAAACTCGGTTCCTTTCCTTGGAAGGTAAATTGGGTTAACTGTGAGTTGTTTTCTAAGTCAGGGTAACCTGTTCGAATTCGTTTATAATACTATGTAATAGTGTTATTCTTTAGTTATTCTTTTCTTTAGAGTTTCACCTCCATGGCACCCGTGACTGAAGTTGTTCCAAGTCAGTGATTTGCACTCCAAGTTCGGAAGGCCTAGTAAATAGAAGCCATGGGCCATAAGCTCGAACCCTCATGCTACTTATTTTGTTGTTTTCATTGAAGGGTCTTACTAGTGTTTGTGTGGGGAGTTGTTCTTAAATGTTTTAAAATATATATCTTGGGTTTCGGGACCTCTTGGAGTACCTAGATGAAGAGGAGTCTTCTTAAGTCAAACCCTATAAGGGTATTACCTTGTACTAAAAAAAATGTGTGGTTTATGGCCTTCATGAAAGAAATGATGGTGCTGGGTTGAAACCATGACCTGAGAGTGTCTATGTATATTCAGAGGTTGGTTCGGTTAGATTCAATCACTTTTTTTTCTGTCACATAGAATGTGAGTATAAGCAATGTGTGAGGAGATGGATAGATTGTTTGGATGTGTACTATGGTTCGATTTGTTGAGACCAATGAACACTAGTAGGTTATAGTCCATTAATGATTTATTACTATTAAGTTGTGTTGTTATCATCTTCGAGACATAATCTTAGTGGTCATAGCATCCTTTATTGATGAAGGAATGGGTTCAAAGGTATTGTTGTGTGTTTCATTCAAATGAAAATCTGTTGATTGAGTGGTTTGGATCCTTATTAAATCTTGGGTTCTTCATTTAAAAGGAGGGTTTGGGTATTAGATTTCAATTGCGTACTACATAGGATTACATGATTGAAATCTCAATATTCTGAGCCCTTTTTTTTTAATCTATAAGGTCTTGCCTTGATTATTCGAGATATCGTTCTTACTAGAATATTTGGCTTCCTTCTTGTTGGCTGGTGTAAATCTTTATCTCGTGTGAAGAATTTTGATTAGTGGTTTGTGCTTGATCCATTCTTGAAATAGAATATTCCTTTCATGATATTTTTAAATGTTAGCTTATTGTTGCATTGGGTAGTCTTAACATGCTCATTTCTCACGAACTGACTCGAGTTAATACTTGTGCAGATGGATTATGCGAGTAGATAAAAGGAAAGAGTTGTAAAGGTTTCATCGGTTTGATTTATGAAGTTCCTTGTACGAATGTCAAATGTGTTTTAAATATTGCAATGGTGCTTGTAAAGGAGTTTTGAAGGCCTCTTGCCTTGGATTTTTCGGTATTTGTGAAATAAAGTTGTCTTGTCCTTTTGTAGCAAAACTTGTAATTATTTTTGTGAGGAATAAAACTTGATCATCACCTTGTTATGTGTACTTTATTTATGATATTATTTCAGTCATAAAAATGTTGTAGCATGGTTGACCAATTTTGTTACCTTCTTGTTCTCATCCAAATTCAATCGAATCTTTTGACACCTTTGGTTTGTGTGCCACGTTGAATAGAAATTTTATAACCATGTTTAGTTCTCTTGATTCGTAATGGTAGTTTCTTCTTTCGAGTCTTAAAAATTTCTGGTATATAACCCCCCCCATAATGGTCTTGGCATCAGTGCAATTCTATGTATATTTTAGTGGGTGGTAATCATTTTTCTAAAGTTAATAAAAAATACAATAAAATGAATACATAGATGAATAAATGAATAAGATAATAATGAAGTTGTGTTTTTATAGGTAAATTTAGGAGTCCTTAATTGGAAAGAAAGGAGTTTTCTACCAATGTAAAAGAATCCACCCTCACTAACCTTAAGCTACATATTAAACCTTATCCCCTTTATCGAACCAAATCAAGAAAATGCTAAATGAGGTTGTTACCCAAATCCTATTGAACTCTTAAGTCTCTTTAAAAGACCGGTTAATAACTAAGGAGATCATGATGATGAAATAACTTGACCTTTTCTCTCTAACCTTTTCCATGGTTCTTTGTAATCTTCTCTTAAGCATGGTTAATTGTTGATCCTTGCACTAGGAGGTTGTATTTCCGAACCTTAATGGTATTCCACTCTAGTTGGATCTTGCACTCGTCACCTTGTGCAATGAAGTTATGGATCAAGATTTTGTAGCTTGGGTATGATTAAGAAACCTTGTGAGAGATGGAAGGTGTCCCTTTTGATCAAACGATTTTAGCCAATTTTGCCAGCCTTTAGATGAACCTCATTCGAAAACTTGTTCTCAAGATAATTAGTCAATAGTATAAAATTAATAAGTTCACCTTTGTAAGAAGAAATGCTCAATTCAAACCTAAATCTTCTAGTTCGTAAAGTCAGGTCTTGAAAGACGTTTTTAGCAAAATGCATAACCTTAAAGGATTTTACACCGTGGGGTGCACTTAACTGAGACTGTGTATTGTGGTTGGTCTTGTTTTGTGGTGCCTTGTCAAAGAGAAAAGTGAATTGTCCTTGATGGGTGTTGGATGTTCTATGTTCCCTATGTGGTCATAGTTGTGTCAGGTTGTTTGAAGAGTTAGTTGTAACCTTTGTGTCCTCCTGTAATGTTGTTCTATACTTTGAACAAGTCAAAAAAAAATTATCCTGTATTTTTCTATGTTGTCTTATGTGTTTTGAAAGTGGATGTTACAACAATGAGGATAAATATCTGCCTCTTTGGGCTAGAGTGCTTTGGAACATAACCTTTGTAGTATTTACCACAATGACCAACATTTGTCTATGATATGTCCTTCCTTCCCCATAAGAAATGATGGGAGGATAATTCATGTACATAAATAGGATTTCCCTTGAAGCATCTCATTATTAAACAATTTAGATTCAATACAAAACATACAAGATAACAAAGGACCTCTGTAAATTAACTCATCAATCAATGATCTGTAATGCCCACAAATGTTTATGCTCCAAACTATGTCCAAACACCATTATTCAACCTAGAAACATTATGAATGATTTTTTTTTTTTTAAACAATCAATCCTTAAATCAAATTTGTTTATTTTCACATTAAGGTTAACAATAATCTTTAAATAAATCTAATCTAAAATACATTTCCTATGTTAACCTTATTTAGTAATTAAGTTTTCTTGCTTATTTAATTAACACCTTATGTTATGATATTTTAATTTATTTAATTAGTTCGCACTTAATAATTGAAACCTTAAGATTACAATTTAAATTATATCCCTAATTCTCTTTAATACAATTTAATATTTTCCCAATTAAATTTAATCAAACACCTAGAATAACATTTAATTTAAAATCACATAACAACCTTCTTAAGGACATCATTTAAATTAATTTTCTTAACCATATTTAAATATTCTCCTAACAAATAATTACTACATAACTCCCTTTATTTTTATGTTTTTTTTGTTGAAATATGATAGTTTAATGGAGATTAAAATTCCCTAAATTTTCTCTTAAATACGTTCTAGAAAATTTACATAGAGGTTTTACTGTGTTAAATTTGACGGCCAAATGACCGTCACAAAACAGTCCTAGAACAGGGCATGATGATGGCCATATGAACGTCAAATTTAAGCTGGCCATAACTTTTTTGTAGAGAGAATTTTCATATTTTTAAAATTGTTGTGCATTCATGAGGTTTAATCTTTGCGTTTCCAAAGCCAAATAATTTTTTTTTTATGATTTAGCATATTAAATGCTTCATGTAAAATGCGAGTTTAAACATGCCCACAGGTTAATTTACTTATTAAAAAAACATTCATTTCATCAATTCAAGTTTTGACAGACTCACCATGAAAAACAAAATGATTTCTTTTCCATATTTATCATTCAATTACAAGTACATTATTTTACAAATAAATAAATAAATGCAAGTATTACAATCCTCCATTCGATGGTAGGAGAAATATGATAACATTTACAAGAAAGTTTCTCTTCTTTTCTTCATTACAACATATATTCATCCTTTGATCAATTCCCAACTTCATAGTTTTTCTCCTTCATCTTTAAACACAAAACAAGAAGGGGAGTAGGCAACGCTCTCCACCCAACCATAATTCCATGAGGAGCGAAGCCATCCTCCTCATTGGCCCTCGAGCCCCAACCATAGAGAAATAAGGAATGGATACAACCAATGACAACTTTCAAAAATGCTTCCACAATACAACACACATGCCAACAATATTCTAATACACATACAAGCACAAAACAACACCAAAAGAATGCAAATCTTTCCAAAACAAAGCTTAAAATCTTAAGCCAAGGGAGCAAGGAAATATGGGGAATTCACTTATGCCTCCCAATGGGTTAAGTGCCCACCTTAAATGCCTCCAAAATTTTCTTCCACACGACAACCAAACTCTTATCCCTCCCTCAAACTCTTATCTCTCCCTCATACTCTTATCACTCCCTCAAGTATTTCTTATAAGATAAGTAAAACTCTCTTATCTTAAAAGGCGGGACACCCAACCCAAACTCCCTCCAAAATATGCAAACAATACTCTTATCCCTCCCTCAAAAGATCCCCATATTCCTTCTCCTACACCATTCTTAAGGCCATTCTACCCAAGTCCCAAACAAACACACAAAAACATTCATTTTACAAACAACATACATATAATAAAATGAAATTGCAAGGTTTAAGTTCCTACCTCACCATTACAAGAAGCTTTGATCCAATACCAAAATACTAAGCTCCTTCCAAGCTCAAGCCCAAATCCAAACAAGCTCCAAAATCAAAGCAAGCAACTCCAACCAAATCTCCAAAATAGAAGTGTATATCTAAATCAAGTAACCCCCCAAAACTCTAAAATGACTCCATTAAATAGAAAAGTGGAGAGGAGGGTGAGGTGGCTCCATGTAGGATGCCACATCACTTCCCTCCAATTCTACCTTCTAAGTCAAAAACAAATCCAAGAGTCATAAGTGGGTGGGTGAAGATGTGACAAATTTCTTCCACCACAAAACCCACTACTCCCATTTTCTAAGGACACAATTTGGAGGGTAAGTCAAAAAAGGTGACATTGATTTCCCATTTTCATTTAAAAATACATAATTAGGCCTAATTTTGACCCCTCATGTCATATGTATGATGGGTGGGTGAGAATAAGAGGTGTGGGACAAACTTATCTTGTCCCACAAACCTCTAAAAATGACTCCAAAGTCAAAATTTGGGATTTGAGGGATGAGTTGGGTGCACAATAGTCAAATCAATAGAATCCAAATCAAATCAAAAGATCACAAGTAAAACCTACCTCAATTAAATGCCCATTTGTCACATGTAAAAATACTTTAATTAGAGTGATTAATAAACATAAATAAGAGCACATTAATTAACAATAATAAAGTGAAATGCACTTCAATAATAAATCTCATACTCCACAAGTAAAAAAAAAAAAAAAAAAGAAAAAGGAAAATATTCAAAGCCCATGGTCACATTTTGAGGTTAACCCCCATGGGAACCTCCTAAAAACCTATCAACACACAACAATATATAGAACAAAAAGATGCCATGGTGACCTTTGTTGCATCCATCCAATATTCTTCTATGGTTAGTCTCCTAACCCCCTCTTGTTTGTTGTGATATAGTTTCTGCATAAAATCAAACAATACCTCTTCGGCCTCGTGGCCACATCAAATACTTCAAAATAAAATACATGAATATTCATCAATAAAAATCATCATATCACGTAAATATATCATCATCAAATCTAAGCAATGTTATTAATCATTTACATTTTTCTAACATTTCAATCATACCATTTCTACCACATTAATGAGATCACAAGACTAGTCCAAACATCAAAACATAATAAATACGTCAAGAATATTGAGTGTCAAGTACATATATGAAATAACAACACCTCATCATCATCAATACAAAAATATATATATCCATGACTTTAAGAGTTCATAAAAACCATAAAACGAGTCACAACATCCATAGTTTCTAACAGTAGTCTATCAAAATATCAAATGAGATCCAAGTCTCAAATCAACAATGCTTAAAATCATAGTAAAATAAGTGTCGAAGAGGAGTGGGCATTACATCCCCCTACCCTTAGACTTGACTTCCTCCTGGAAGTCACTAAAATAGATGTGGAAACTTTTCTCTCAAAGGTGTGGCATCCTCCCACGTAGCTCTGTCTCATCATACCGATCCCATTGGACACGCACCTGATCAATTTCATGCCTCGAAAGCCCCGAGGTCCTGCGCTCTAAAATGTGCATGGGTTCCACCATCACCTATCCTTGCTCCTACACCTGCAATGCGGTCCAATCCAATACATGAGAAGGATCTAGTATGTATCTCCTAAGAATAGAAACATGGAACACATCGTGGATATGAGACAAGATGGGTGGTAAGGCTAAGCGGTAGGATACGAGACCAATCTACTCCAAGACCTCAAATGGTCCTACAAATCTCGGAGATAACTTAGAGCCTTTTCCTTAATGGATGGGGCTCTTGTGAGGTCGACTCTAAGAAAAAATTTTGTGCCAACTTCAAAACTACGGTCAACTCTCCTCTGATATGCATACTTCTTCTGTCTATCTTGTGCCTCCTGTAACCTTTGTTTGATCAAGATGACTTGTTGTTCCATATCCTGTAACATTGCTGGCCCAATAGTCACCCTATCCTCTAGCATGTCCCAGCTCAAAGGAGTCCTGCACTCTCTACCATATAAAGCTTGAAATGGTGCCATGCCAATAGAACTCGAAAGTTATTGTTATAAGAAAACTCAACCAAGTACAAATACTCCTCCCATCTGACTGATTATCCATGATGTACATCTAAAGCATGTCCTCTAAAATTTGTTCACCCACTCTGTCTGACCATCTATCTCTGGGTGATAGGTTGTGCTAAAATTGATATGCATCCCCAGGGAAAGCTGCATAGTAGTCCAAAAATGTGATGTGTACAAGGGATCTCGGTCATAGATGATCTTCCATGGAATCCCATGCAATCACACTATCTCATCCAAATACACTCGTGCCACTGCATTGGCTATATAGGTGGTCTTCACCGGAGAAAAATGATCCACCTTCATCAATTTATTCATCGTGACCATGATGGCATCGTGGTGATATCTCGACATAGGAAGTCCTATTATTAAATCCATGGAAATGGTATCCCATTTCCACTCCGGTATAGCATGTGGGTAAAGAAGGCGAGATGGATGTTGATGCTCGGCCTTCACCTTCTGACACTCCAAACAACGAGACACAAATCGAGATATATCTCTCCTAAGACCTCTCAATAAAATAGTTTTCTTAGCTTGGCATGCATCTTCTTCACCCCTGGATGGGCTGAATAAGGTGCACGATGTGCCTCTACTAGAATTACCTCCCTCAAATATCCATCCCTAGGCACATATATATGACCTCTGTATCTGAGGATTCCATCTGAATCTAGTGTCAATTCCTCAAATTTACCCTCAAGGGGTCTTTGGGACTCAATCTCTTCTCTAGCTGATAGGTAGAAGTTGTCATGAGGAAGTTGTTGCAAGATCTTGCTCCGCAAGTCCATATCAACTGAAGTAGCCATAATTACATGTCTCCGATGACTCAAAGCATCTGTAACCACATTCTCCTTTCCTTTTACATGCTCAATCTCCATGTCATACTCACATAACAGCTCCATCCAATGTCATTGATGAGCATTGAGATTAGGTTGTGTGAAGAGGTGTCGAAGGCTCAGATGATCTATCCTAAGAATAAACCTCCTTCCTAATAGAAAATGGCGCCACCACACTAAGGCATGTACCACTGCTGTAAGCTCAAGGTCATGAGTTAGATAATTGAGTTCATAATCTTTGAGTTTGTGAGACTCAAAGGCAATAACACGGCCATCCTGCATCAAAAATCCTCCTATCCCTACCAACGAAGCATCTATGCAAACAAATAAGTCCCTTTGTGGGTCTGGCATAGATAAAATAGGAGCTATAGTTAGGCAATCCTTTAGAGTCTTGAAGGCATGCTCACATTTATCTGACCAAATAAACTTCTTCCCTTTCCGTTAAAGGGAAGTGATGGGATGAGCAATACGTGAGAAGTATTGAACAAATATCCTATAATATCCTACCAATCCCATGAAGCTACGTACCTCGGTCACACTAGTCAGCACTGGCCAACCAATAATAGCTCTAATTTTGGAAGGGTCAACTGTGATGCCTTCGCCAGATATGATATGACCTAGATATTGAACCTCTATTTGAAAGAATGCACACTTTTCCATGTTCCCATATAGTTGTTCTCGTAGACACTACAGAACCTATCGAAGGTGCTCTTCATGCTCCTCATGCGTTCGTGAGTATATCAATATGTCATCAAGAAATATGAGCATGAAGCGTTCCAAGAATGTCCTAAATACCCCATTCATTAACTCATGAATATTGTGGGAGCATTCATCAAACCAAATGGCACAACTAAAAACTCGTAGTGGCCATATCTTGTGTAGAAGGATTTCTTATGAATATCTTCCTCTGTAATCCTTAGTTGATGATAACTAGACTTAAGATCTATCTTGGAAAATATTGTTTCCCCCTTCATCTGATCAAACAAATCATTAATGCGTGGAAGGGGGTAACGATTCTTAATCGTTACTTTGTTCAGTTGTCTGTAGTCAATGCACAATCTCAAGGATCCATCCTTCTTCTTTACAAAAATTACTGGTGCACCCCAAGGGGATACACTAGGATGTATTAGACCCTTCTCGAGTAGGCCCTCAAGCTGCAACTTGAGCTCACAAATCTCAGGGTTAGTCATCCTATATGGCGCATGTGAGATAGGCTCTGCTCCAAGAATCAATTCTATGTGAAAATCTATCTCACGTGGGGGAGGTAGACTAGGTAACTCACTGGGAAAGATATCTAAAAACTCTTGAAAAATGGGGTGATCATCCTGTGAGGGCCCACTAATATCATCCTCTGACCTGTCACTAACAGTAATCACATATAGCTAACATCCGACGTGCACACCGCTTTAGCTGCATAGCGGATATGGTGTGAATGGATATGGGTCTACTAATTCCAACTATCTCTGACTCAATCCCCAAATCATCGACACAAGATATCATTTTTTTGTAATAATCTATTCTATCTTTGTGTATAGATAGCCATTCCATACCCAAGATAACTCCATAAGAACCCAACGGAAGGATGCGAAGATCCAAGGTCATGGTGAAGTGTCCTAGGTCAACTACACATTTCTTAACTAAGGAGTCCACTGAGAGCTTAGCTCCAGAAGCCATCTCAACGTCCCAACTATCTCCTTGCCTATCTGCCACCAGCTTGCATCGCTCTACTAATGATGGAGAAATAAAGGAATCAGAAGAACTTGAATCAAACAAGATAGAGGTAGAAATACCACCGATGCTACCTAAAGTCTCTATCACCATGCCCTGATGTTATTCTTGATGTTTCTCAGCCGCTGCATATATCATGTGGCTTTGTGCCATATCATTGACTGTTGGCTCTAAAATGGAACCCTTACCCTTGTTATTAGGGTTTTGTGGACAATCTTTCCAATGGTGTCCCTGTACTCTCGCATCTGTAACAACTACCAAGCTCTCTCCAATGAGAAGCAGCTCCCAGGTGCCCTAGTGTTTAGTACTATAGACCCTAATGATCCTACCATGATTTGTTGCATCTGCTTTGTGGATAAGATTCGATTAATCGAGCTCTAGGTGGTGCATGTGTCCTAACAGGTCCTCTAGGAGGAGGCCCCATACTTCATCCCTCTGTGCATCAAATCTGTTGAGGTCTAAATGGTGGATGGGTTTGTTGATGTTTTTGTTGATGTGGCTGATGTGGTGGCCTAAAGGAAGACTGGGTCAAACTGTTTCCTCCACAAGGAGTAGTTATCCCCTTCGATCGAGTATCTTGCATCTGCTGAATGCGGCTCCTCACTTTGTCTCTAGCCTAATGTGTGTTCCCCCTGTTATCCTCTACAATATATGCCTTTTCAACGGCCTCAGCTAAGTTCTGTGGACAATATATATGCAATGCCCCTCCCAAATCCAAATTCAGGCCCCTGATGAACTTGTGAATCTTGACCTGCTCATCCTGCATGTAGTCAACATACTGGAGCAAGTCCAAAAACTAACTCTCATACTCAGCCACTATCATAGATGCCTGTTATAGATCATGGAACTCATCAATCCTCTCTTTGGATAAACCGTTTTGATAAGTATCAACTCCCTAACTGTTCATCAAAGAGCTCCCATGTCACGGTCTCTAAATCTACATGGAGCTTTTGTTCCTCGGTCCTCCACCAAACTCCTGCTCCATCCTTTAGAAGATGAATTACAACACGAGCTTTCGTGTTGCTAGTACATGGACAAAGCTTGAAGCATCCGTTCAATCTTACTAACCAAGCCTCTGCCTGAAATCCACCTGTATCACGAGCATAATGAGATGGTCGTAGCTTTAGGATTTCCCTAATATGATCCGTAGCTGATTTCTGTCGGCCCTTAGGTCCCTCCACATAATTATCCCTTGGTTTAGGGCTCCTATATCTTTCTCTATGTCCTGAAACCCTATCTCCATGTCCCCTCTGAGGTGAATATAATCTAATTGACTCTGCATGAAATTTCATTTCTCTTTACTCCTCATTATGTTGCAAAGCTACATGAGCCTCCATTGATGGTTCCCTATCATGTCGGCTAGGTCGTCCTACTAATGATCCTCCACGTATAGCAACATTGACGTCCTGCAATGTCTATAGGATCTATGGCAATATAGTTCTGTTGCATGCTCTGGGGGTGGTACATCTAACTCTACATGTAATAACCCCTCATCTGGTTCGTGCCTCCTACACAAACCAAGTTAGGATTTAGTTCATCATTGTTTAGGTTTGTTTTGGTTTACTATGTTTTCTACATTTTACAAAAATCAAACAATGTTGTGTTCTAAGTGTAGGTTATGATAGGTTATTTGTTTATGTTTCCATGTGTGCCCAGGGTCCAAGCGTTGAACCCACGACTCTGATACCAAGTGTAATGCTGATGCATGAGCATCATCATGGTAGCATCATGAAGAATAAAAAAATTGGACAAGCATTTGAAATGCATTAGCTTGTGTTAGGAGTTGTCAATTTTTCCCTCAAAACGTTCTAGTTTTAAATATTTGAATATATGATGAAAGCCCAAAAATGAAAAATAGGAATAATACGTCTACATGAGTTGTCATATCTCCAAGTCCTATGTAGAGGAATGTCTAAAATAATTCAAGATATGATGTTGAGATAATTTAGCCATTGAAAGTCATGTTAACCAACAACCTCCTTGATTTTTGCTTGTATAGTTGAGATATAATCTCACCAAACACAGAAATTTTAGCTCTACATAAAGGTTACCAACTCAGTCAAATAGGGACAAGGGAAAAGGAGGCTGAATTCTCGGTTGATGAGAATCACAATGTAATGTTTTCATTGAAGAAATGAAGCAAAATTCATTCTAGTTACGTATTTTTGTGAGTATGCGGGCTATGGTGTAAAAGGAAAAGGTTGGGTAAAAATGAAATCTCCATGAAAGAAGATGGAGATTTGTTATTGTATTGTCTTCAAGCAATTTCAAAGATTTAGCAATTATGTTTAATGATTGTTCTTGTTGCATTATGAGATGCATTGTTAAAGCAGAAGACTAGTAGTAGGTAATGGTTTAAACTAGAGATCCCATACATTTGAGAAGCTTGAAAAAGAGTATATGAACGCATTAAGTCCATTGCATGTATGTTGAATCTACAAAGTTAGATGGCTTGTTTTAATAATGTTATGAATTGTGCACATAAGGTTTTCCTGCAAGTAGCAAGGTGGAAGTTTATAGTCCACCAAATCAAGAGAAAATCCTATGACTAATAAGCCAGGAAGAAGATATAGGTGATGTGGAGTATGAGCATTTTTTTATAACTCTTGAAGATGCATTATAAAGTTTTTATAGCTAAATGTGTGCTCACTGCCCTAAACTAGGGAAATCAATAACTTCAATTTTACTTGGCGGAATGAGCCCAAAATTTGTAATAATCTCTTTCATATCAACATAAATAAGTCCACAAAATTTCAGGAAGAATGGGCATGTGGAGAAAGAGCAGAAAATAGCAAAACAATTCGGGCTTATATAGAGAAAATACAGCGAATAGATTTAAAAAAATAATCGATGTTATCTTGATCATTATTAGGCGTTAGAGGTTGAGAATGTTTGGAAGGATGTTTTAGAACATTTTAAAAGTATCTACAGGGTCTTAAAATGCTCTTAGTTCACTGAGAAACTTCAAATTGGGAATTTTATAAGCAAAACTTAGTATGAACTATGAAGAATATGCAAACTCATTTTTAGGACAGTGGGCATAACTTTTTATGGAAGAGTCACAAAGAGATAAAATTTTGACAGAAGAAGCATCTTAGAAACAAAAATCCAACAATTTTAGTATGAGGTCGATTGGATATGTATGGAGGAAGTTATGATCAAATTACCGACACTGTAATTCGAGACAAAGTATCAAAAGAAAAAAAGGATCTTGCATTGAATGGCATCAAGGAAATGATGAAAGAGCATGGTTATAGAAAATACATGGTGTAATGGTATGAAATACCTCCATATAATGATGGGGTGTATCGGTAGAGTACAAAGTTAATGGGATTGGTAACTCGTAAGGATTAGTGTACATCGGTTATGTGACCTTTATGTAAATTGCTCTATGATCGACCAATTGATTAAGGATTCTAAAGGAGGTGTAGACACTAAATTTGTGTCTTACGACCCCTTGTGACCCGCATCTCATCTCGTAACTTAACCTCATCACCTAAACCTTACACAATTATTTATTAATTACCTTGTAATTGATAAATCCACATCACCTTACCTGCCACCTCATTTTGCCACCTCATCATGACCTAGCCCTAACCCTAAACTAACCTAATTAAGACCTATGACTTGGTCTAGACTCACATCCATAACTAATGCCTCCTTACTCGCACCCAAAACCGACCTTCTAGCCACTTGACCAAGCCCGCAACTGATCTCTCGGGAGAAAAGCAGGGAAGGTGGGCTATTTTACTAAAAATAGCCTACTTTTTCCTTACCGATGCCGGTTCCTACTCGACCGCCGTCGGTTACGCAACCGCCATCGGTTCCCTGTAAATGGGCTCCCCAAACCAAAAACAAAGGATCGGAATTTCATTTTTGGATCAAGGTCGAAGGATTTTTGAATCAACAGAGATCATTTGGGAGTGATCAAGAGAGTCCAGATCTTCACTTGACCGAGCAGAGACAAGTGAAGAGACAAGGAGAGTAAGCCAAGGACTGCAACTGGATACCAGAGCCCTGTGATACTCAGCTGATTTGATCTGCTGTGTGCCAGACCATCCTACCTCAGTTCTGCCTTTGCCATCAGAGCTCTTGGACCTGCATCTCCGCGAATAATCAGTAAGTTACTTCTTGCATGTCCTCTTTAATAACATTTCTTCGACTTTTTAAATCATATGTCCCCACAAATCCATTCTTGGATCCACTACCCAACGTATCATTGCATCTAACTGTCATTCATCTACCTCTCATCACCCTATTTCCTAATATCACCTATATACAGACCCTCAAATAACACAACTACCAAATAACACCACCACCCCACAAAACAACTAACCTTGAGATCCTGAGACTCTACCGATATCGGTCATCAAGAACCGCCATCGGTTATCGATGAATCGCATCGGTATATCGACTATAACAATAACCAGCCTTTCCCTACCCAATTCAACAAAGCAATTTAATTAATATCTTATAGTCTTTTGTGTTAATTCATATTAGCAGGGGAACTGACCACCTTCGAAAGGAAGTTTTATATTTCCTGGGCCCAAGGCAGTTTCCTCATTTATTATCTAATTAAAATCTTGTGGTCTTGTGTTCTTATTTTGCAGGTAGTCCTTCCAAGACAAAAAGGAGTTCTTCGCAGTCAGCCTGATCTTTTTCTACGGTACGCGCACACCATCTCGACATTCTACAGGTATTCCTCCTAGCCCCAACCCTTATCTATTTCTAAAAGGAACGAAACATTCCGAGTGAAACATTTTGGCACGCCCGGTGGGACCCATTTTGGGTTTCTGTTTCTCTTGCTTATTTTCATTTTAGGAAGCATACTTGCTGTTGCTGCTTTTGTTATATATTTCGTAAAGAATTTGTCTTGCTTTCCTAGTTTCGCATTAGTGAAAGTCATCTCTCTTGCTTCATCGAACATAATTTTCGATTTGGGTTTAAAACACGTGCATTGCATTCCTGCTTGTTGTTTTTCAATTCTAGTGAACGTAGATTAAGTAACAGGTCGTACACATGGGGGTGATATCCACGGTATTGACAGGAAATTAATCTTACATTCACTGCACAACACATACCGAATCACTTCACAATTAACACAACAGCTCAAACATCCCCTTTTTCCGTGGTATTCCTCCGCCCGATTGAGGTAACCTTATAAGCCAAAACAACTTGACATTTCCCCTAAGTCTCTTGTTTAGGATTCTGACATCATTCTACATCTAAAGGCATAAGCCCACGATAATTAAAATTAACCCTAGGGATAATCTCTGGATTTGTGTGTGCATCTTACTTGTTTTTAGTTCTGTTTTCTTTCTCATACTCTGTCTTACGTGATCAATAATTGGATACGTATACTAAACGTTGTTAAAAATAAAATTAGCAGCCTTTTTATATCTTGTTAGCCTGGACTTCTTACACGCCGACATCGGTTACCCGACCGGCGTCGGCTATAGTGTAACCGACATTAGTTACTAGGACCGATATCGTTACTCTCTTTTCCAATTTCACGACAAACCAAAGAACCTACCAATTTTACCAGTCTGAGTTTGTTTCTATTCCGAGATAGATTGAAACCCTACTGTGAACACCTGTCCATGGTTGTTATCACTCGAAAGCAAGCTGCCGCCATGGTTTCACATGCTTGCTCTGTTTCTTTACCTGAATCACCCCCTTCACATTCTGTGGGGAATCCTACAGACACCAGTGAGATCCCCCAAATTCCTGTAGGAGACAAGGACTTTGCCAAATTTCTGGATGCTAATCCTAGTGTCTTTGTCAATACTATTTGTCTCATGCCCCGACCATACACCGATGGTCAGCTCTTTGTTGGCATGCCTATTAGTATAGCTGCTCATTTAGCCCCCACTCCTTTAATAACACCGCCTTGCTTCCGGCACCTTTAGCCCCATCTCCTAATCCGACAGCCCGAGGTTCATACGAATCAAATTGGCTTTTCTTTGGCTAATCTTGGACCCCACATATCATTACCACCGATCGCCCTACCTCATCTCTCTTGCAGACTACTCCATTCATGACTTGCTCTCTCGCCACCTATCCACACGAGCTTTCCTTCTCAAGCTCCGCCTACCTTTTCATTCCCATACACGTATCCAAGAACCTCAACACCTTATATGGGACATCCCTATTCGTCACCTCAACATATTCATCCTCCATACCTTATCAACACTTAACCCCACCATTGTCGGTGAAGGCCCTTGGCCCGATTTTCCCTCTGTTTGCCATAACCACACCATCATCTCATCCAACTACCGATCTAATTAAACAAATGATGGACAAAATGCAAAACACGGAGGCTTCTTGTTTGAGAAGTCGTAGTGCCTTGACATACGAGCAAGTTTGTCGGGAGCCCATTCACCCTTCTCTGTCCCCCTTCATTCATATCCTCCTCAATGGGAGTTACCAAAATTTACCCGTTTAACAAAAGAGGACCCTCAACAACACTTGCGATCATTTAGACATGCTTGTTATTTGATTGCCCATGATGATGCCTTGTTACTCCGCACCTTTCCCATGTCCTTATCAGGACTGCCTTGGAGTGGTACAGTGCTTTAACCCAGCACTCAATCTTCTCTTTTAACCAACTAGCCCAATCTTTCTTGGATCATTTCTCCATTAACATTGCCAAGAAAGTATCTATCACCAACCTCTATGCCATCCGACAATTTGAGGACGAATCTATCGCAGATTTCGTTGGACGATGGCGGGGCCTTATCAACCAACTTACGTATGCCTTGCCTCAAACCGAACTTATCGAACTGTTTACGTGGGCTTGCGCTAAGCACATCTCCCCTACCCTCCAAATTCAAACTTTCCGTACATTCGATGAAGCCTTTACCATGGCTCGGAAACTAGAAATTCGAGCCTTAGAAGAAGAGAAATTGCGGTTGTCAAGCAACAAAACCCCAATTTCCGAACTCCTGATTCTACCAATAAACCAAATACCACCACTCCTCACGCGTCCACTTCTTCTAAATCAAAAGGAGCTGTCCACGCGGTGATGGTCAAATCTCAAGCGCCGTCCAATACTCCACCAAAAACCACCTATAAGTACAAAGCCGAGCCCATCAACTACACTCCCTTGGGAGAAACATATGGTGTGATATTGGAAAAATTGCTCAAAGCAGGAGCCATTACATTACCTCCTGTTAAACCTCATTCCGGGTTTGATTCCACTCGCGCCATACCTTCCTGGTACAAAGAAAATGACTTCTGTAACTTCCACCGTGTGAAGGGACACAGTCATGAGAACTGCAAGATGTTGAAAAACATAGTGCAGGAAATGGTTGATGCAGGGATATAACCCTCGATAATCCTAATGCCCCTGCCAACCGAAATTTGAAAATCTTCAACAAACCATTCCCGAATCACTCTCCCAACAGTAACACAAACCAGGATATCTTAGCCGAGGAGAGTGTTCATGAGATCCATGCAGTCTTCGATACCCAGCCCAAAGCCTCTATCGAGAAAATTTTGAATCAAGCCTCTTCACTAACACAGGAGCCCGAACCTCCTTTACCACCATCGAACCAAAGCGAAATCATTCCTTTACCCATAAGGGAGTTAACTGCCCAGACTCCTCTTCCCATCGATGAGTCTGCTTATACCACATCCCTACAAGACTGCAAATGGATGTTATCTAATCTATCTATTTCCCAGACTTCCCCTTCTATCACTCTTGTTGCACAAGAGGAAGGTACGCCACTCCTTTTGACATCCTTAGACGAGAAATCTCTTACACCAACATCACCAAATTCTTTAACCATGACAGATCCTCTCGAACACGCCCTCTTACCTATTAGTTCTTCATCGCCTAAATCTTTTCAACGACCGGTTGACCTCTTAACATCTATTGATACAGTGCCTCATCTACTCACTGTATCACACCCACAGTGGACTGGAATCACAACCCACCTTTCTTCCGTACCAAATTTACAATTCAAACCTGAAGACTGTCATTCTCCAGAGGATAGACAAATCCTATGGGAATGTTTGAGTACCCCTTATTCTACTCAAATGCAGATGACCGATCCTGAGACCTCCACCATATACCCGAAGTGTTTACAGAAGCTTAAAATGCCCATGTTCTCACCTTCACCCCCCTCACCTCTACCAAATGCCTCGTCCACTTCTATTAACTTAGCCAAATCTTCCCCTATGCTTGGGACCTTACCCATACCCAGTCTAACACACCCACCTAAGCGACTAGATTTGTCCAAGAATAAAGCCGCCCCGCCACCTAGGAGACACACTCAACCCGTGCCTCTATCACAATCAAAACCATCATCGTCATACCTACCTTCCATATTGGGACCTCATCCTTCCACCTTGCACCAATATATCATACCTCCTGCATTTTCTTCAAAACGATCTATGCCTTCTGCACCCATACAGGGATCTAAGGGTATATCAACATTATCACCCCACGTATCCTGTCCACCCATCAACCCTAAACAAACTCCATCATCAAAGGATTTATTTTCTGTCACTCCCCTTTCTCCGTGGTTGTTTCCCGCTACCATGTCATCTGTAGCCTCATCATCTAACCAGCCGAACGTAGCTCCTGTGCCAAAGAAACCACGTTTAGTGAAAACCATGTGTCAACACCCCTTGGCTAAACCACCACCCATACGAACCAGCCACGCCCAAACATTACCGAAACCCACACAACCAATACCCTCATCCTCCTCCGATTTTGACCCACTCAAAGGATCTTACGCTAAAATCCTTGCCATGTTGGTAGAGAATGCGACCATTTCCCTACCCCCACTTAGACCTTATGACCCGTCTAAACCTCGGCCTGTAGGTTACGATGAGTCTAAAATCTGTGCTTATCACCGCACACCAGGACATGATGTGGAGGGATGCAAAGCTTTAAAAACCATCCTTCGTCAGTCACCTCTCCCAGATAGAAAGGTTAAGAAAGACAACTTACGAAGGGAGAGACCTTTAGCTTCAATTCCCTCTCCTATACCATCTATCCCCGCCTCACCACGATCTATCATTATTACAACCCCACCTCTTGAAGACCATAATTTATCCCAACCATCTTCCTCATCTCAGGTTTACGAGATTAATATGATTAGTGTTGCTACTCGAGCGCAGAAAAACAACGAGAAAGCGAAAGAAAGCACACCTGCGTCCTCTCTTTCTCCGTCTAGCATCCCGATTGCACCACCACCCAAAGTGGTTATTCGTGGACCCGCTTACCCCGTCTCTAATGGAGTTGCCCATCGAGCCATGATCAAACAGCTTCACCAATCACCCATCAAAATGACACTATATGATCTCATTCAGACTTCTGAATCTCATCGACAAGCTCTCGTTGAAATTCTTCAAGGGATCAAGGTCTTACCTAATGAAACCCTGCCTGTTGCCTCCATTCTAACACCCAATCACGTTGCCTCTCTCACCAAACAACCCACCACCCCAACCACTTCTGTCTCTGTACCACAAGCTGCTGCAGTCAGTTTCTCTGAAGATGAAAT
Source organism: Taxus wallichiana var. yunnanensis (assembly GCA_018340775.1). Taxonomy (NCBI): domain Eukaryota; kingdom Viridiplantae; phylum Streptophyta; class Pinopsida; order Cupressales; family Taxaceae; genus Taxus; species Taxus wallichiana. The sequence continues at coordinate 1,009,365,319 of CM031239.1, forward strand.
TGTCGATTTTGGTACAGAAGATCCTGACCCTGCCCTGTTCATCTCAGCTTACGTCGGGACATTCATGTACGTCGTGTTATGATTGACGGGGGCGCTAGCCTAAACATCATCTCTTCAAAAGCCTTCCAACAAATGAATATCCCTTCCAGTTGCATGTGCGCCAACCCCATCATGTTGCGATCATTCAATGATGCTATTACCTCTACCTTAGGCACCGTGATCCTCAACATTCGGGTAGGACCACGTACTTTACCCGAACTCTTCTATGTCCTTGAGGGAGAGTTCCAATATAATATATTGCTGGGTCGTCCTTGGATCCGGGCTATGGGATGCGTTCCCTCAACATTACATAGATGCTTAAAATTTGAGTACGAGGGGAAGTCCTACACCGTAAAAGCTGATCCTCCCCCTTTAAAACATGTAATATGTTATACCACCCTAACGATGTGCTTATACCAATCAAGACACCCATACATTCAACCCAACCATCCTCTTCAAATGTACCTCAACCATCCACCTCAACCGCGCCTACGCCTTGGTGATGAAACCACCGTCGTAAAACCACTTCCCTTCCCACAGCCTAACATCCCAACCTCCAGACCCCTTAGTAGATGTTTTCAACGCCTTACGCTGGGGAGTACCGCCTATATAACGTTAGTTCTTTCCCTACCCCGCGCAGTGTACGGACAATTACATGCACATCCCACCTACCACTGTCGCATGGGGGAGGTAATCTCTTACGGACCACCCCATTTCCGCACCAACCTAACGTATGGGGGTGTTGACGCATCCTCCATTACCCCGAACCTCCTCTTGGTGTGGTTCCCTTCCATCCGATTTTCAATACACGACAAATCGTCACTTTCACCCTCACCTTCTTGACTCGATGTGCTTGGAAAGGATTTGGTTTTGGTCTTTATGAACAAGGCCGACATACGCTCATCCCCATCACCACACGCCAACATAATGATCGTAGTGGTCTCGGATTTCGGAAACACTTACATCGACGGAACCTCGCGTCAGTTGTCTTCTAGAAGACGATGATGTTACCCCTACCAAACCATCATCACCCATTTTGCCTTCGTCTCCCACAGAGTCGATAGATCCTGAATCTATCCCTCCTAACTTTTTTTTTTCATAAATGCTATCTTCCTAGGTCCCCTCACTTATCAACGCGATAATGAGGACCCCTCTTCTATTCCCCTTCTATATCCAGACATGATTGAAGAGGACTCCCCTTCAATTAACGTTGTTGAGTGCCAGGATGATGGCTCCATCCTCACTTACCTTGGCGCGGATGACTCTTATATTCAACGAGCCTTACCATCTGAAACCCAAACCATGCTGAACGAGTCTACTATAGAAATCAACATCCACACGGAGGAGGATCCTCACATTGTGAAGATCGGACAATCCCTTAACGCATCAGAACAAGTCGCCTTTACTACTTTCCTCCGTGCTCGCAACCAAGCTTTCGCTTGGTCCTACGCTGACATGCCAGGAATTGATCCTGACATTGCTGTCCATAACATTACACTGAAACCCGATTCCAAGCCAATTAAACAGAAATTGAGAAAAATGCATCCACGCATTGCCCTCTTGGTCAAAGAGGAGCTCCAACGACTCCTTTCTGTTTCCTTCATTCTTGCCTATTGACTATCCTCAATGGATTTCTAACATCGTACCTATCACTAAAGCGACGGGGGGACTTTGGATATGCACGGATTTCGGGATCTTAACCTCGCTTGCCCTAAGGATGACTTCCCCTACCAAGCATTGATCAACTTGTTGATCTCTTCGCGGTCATGAAATGCTTTCTCTCATGGATGGCTTTTCAGGATACAACCAAATTTTGGTTGCCCCTGCCGATCAACACAAAACTGCCTTCATAACTCCTTGGGGAACCTTCTATTACCGTGTAATGCCATTCGGCCTTAAGAATCTTTGGTGCCACCTATCAAGAGGCTATGACCTACATTTTCATGACATTATGCACACAATCCTTGAAGATTACGTCGATGATCTTCTTGGCAAGTCTAAACATCGCGGTGAACATCTCGATGTTTTAACCATTATCTTTGATCACTGTTACAATATTCTGTCCATCTTCAACCAAAGAAATGTGTCTTTGGTGTCCTTTCGGGAAAGCTTCTTGGCTTTATCGTCTCTTTGCGTGGCATTGAGGTCGATCCATCTAAAGTCAAAGCTATCATAGAAATGCCCCCACCTACTAATCTCAAACAATTGCGTAGCTTACAAGGTAAGTTACAATCTATCCGACGTTTCATCTCCCAACTCTCGGATCGATGTCAACCTTTCCATCACCTCCTTAAGAAGGACATTGATTTTCAATGGAGCCAAGAGTGCCACCAAGCCTTTGAGGCTCTTAAAACTTATCTCTTACAGCCACCCGTGCTTATCCCACCTCAAGATGACCGTCCTTTCTACCTTTACCTTTCCGCCACTGACCACTTTGTAGGGGCCATGCTTCGCACATCGTGACTCTGAGAATCGAGAACAAGCCGTTTATTATATAAGTCGTACTTTGGTGGACTATGAGACTAGGTATACACATGTAGAAAAGTTGTGCCTAGCCCTATCATTCGTGGCTACCAAACTCCGACACTACCTTCTGAATCACAAAACTTTCGTCATCACCAACACGGACCCCATCCATTACATGTATGCCAAACCTCATCTAAACCAATGCATCGCCCGATGGCTCATGCTCCTCGCCGACCTAGATCTTGAGTTCATCCACAGAAATCAATCAAAGGAAAAACCATCGTAGACCAACTTACGGAAGCCCCTTTACGGAGAACAATTTACCAATTTTACATTCCCGACGAACTCATCGCCACTCTTTCACTCAAGGAGGAGTCGTATCCAATGACTCTCTTCTTCGATGGATCCAAATGCCAACGCGGTGGAGGAGCTGGCGTTGTTCTCATTCCTCTCGACGCCGAGCCTATGCCTCTTTCATTCCGACTCGATTTCCCTTGCACTAATAATACAGCGGAATACGAGGCCCTTGTTCTGGGTCTCCAGGTTGCGCTGCACTTAGGTATCAAATCTATCAATATTTTTGGTGACTCTCAATTGGTAGTCAATCAAGTTATGGGCATCTACCAATGCAAAAATGAGGAACTTCAAAAATACAAACACTACGTGGATTCGCTTCTAGCCTTATTTACTCACTATTCTATCCAAACCATTCCACGCTCTACTAACAAATTTGCGGATACTATGGCTTGCTTAGCCTCGCAAATTCCAGCCTCATCAACTGACTCTGACATTTTTGTCTTGGTCCAACAACTCTTTGCCCCATCTTATTCAGCCCCGGTTGTTTGTACGATAAATACTGTGTCTGCTAACTCGCAGGATACTTGGTATCACCAATTCCATGACTACCTTACAACCTCTGTTCTCCCTTCTGACCTTACTAGTACTGGTAAACGTGCTTTTCTTAAACGCGTTTCTCGTTATGTAGTTATGGGGGGACTCCTTTATAAACGTGGCTTTGATGGTATCCTCCTTCGCTGTCTAACCGGCGCGGAGGTCACCTATACCATCCAACAAGTCCATGATGGGATTTGTGGTGGACATTTTAGTGGCCTTGCCATGGCTAAATGAATCCTTCGCCTTGGTTATTATTGGCCTACTCTCAATAACGACTGCTACGAATATGTTAAGCGTTGTGTTATGTGTCAACAACATGCCAACCTTCAACATACTCCTAGCCACCCGCTCCAGGTCGCTCGAGATCTTTGGCCCTTCTCACAATGGGGTTTAGACCTTATTGGTGAGATTCACCCGTCCTCTTCACAACGTCACCGATGGATTATCACAGCAACCGAATATTACACAAAATGGGTGGAGGCTATTCCACTCATTTCAACTAAAAAAGAAAAAATTGTCGAATTCATTAACCATCACATTATCTGTCGTTTTGGTATTCCTCATCGCCTAATAACAGATAATGGTAAATCTTTTAAAAACAAGTTGTTACAAGACCTTTGTGACAACTTTGGTATCAAACTTAGTTTCTCATCGCCTTACTATCCGCAGGCCAATGGTCAGGCTGAATCTTCTAATAAAACCCTAACCAAAATCCTCATGAAAGTTGTCAATGAATCCGGAAGAAATTGGCACGATCACATTCCCTTTGCCCTTTGGGCTTATCGTACTAGCATTCATACCTCTACTAATGCCACACCTTTTTCTTTGGTATACGGTACGAGAAGGCTGTTTTTCCTCTCGAAATACAAATACCCTCCCTTAGAATATCTCTTCAGGATATTCTCACCAATGATGATTTCCGCCAAGAGCGGTTAGCCCAATTAGAGCTCCTTGACGAACGTCGTCTTACAGCTCTTGATCACCTTCAAATCTATCAAAAACGCATCAAACGTGCTTATGATAAGCGACTTCATGAGCGTACCTTTAAGGTTGGTGATCTTGTCCTCAAAGAGAATCAACATGTCACCAAACTAGAAAAGAGCAAACATGGAAAATTTTCTCCCAATTGGATTGGGCCTTACATAATCACTCACACCTATGGATCAGGCACTTATCGTTTAGCTTCGCTTAATGGTAAGCCTGAGCCTGAACCCCTTAATGCCTTGCATCTTCGACCATTCTACTATTGAATTTAGTGTTATATCACTTCTTATCTACCTGCCGCTCGTCCCTTGAGCTCACATACCACCACATGCACTTCGTTTCCTACACCTCATAATAAAAATCAAGCTCACATAGTTTGATTCTCACCTCACCTAAACGATGCCTTCCCCTTTTTAGTCTAGTCCATGACTTCAAAGTATTAAAATAAGCCGTATTCTTATGGGATTTTCTTGAGTCAAACTTCCTACCAAACTAGATGCTTCACGCCAAAAGAACATCTAGCTATCTAAATTATGTATAGACTGTTCCCTTGAAGGATAGCTATATGCCAAATTATTGCTGCTATTTTATATAGACTACTCCCCCGAAGGACAGCTATGCACTAAAATCATATCTGCTACTATAAATAGACTGCTCCCTCGAAGGACAGCTATACACGATCGACCTTTATCGAAGCTTCTCGCATTGGTCGCTTTGTGAAGACCTCAAGAATAGCACAATCAATATCCCTTGTAGACTTCCCGCATCGATCAGTCTATATTCAGTAAAATAAAAGCCTCATTCAAAAAGAACTTTTTGGGTCATGGACTTGTCTATTTAGGGTAGGTTCTCTTTCGTCAGAACACTCACTTTGTAATAAATTCTCTGTACCTCAGCTATATCATCCACCTCACCTCACCATTTGTTTCAACTCAAGGGACGTAACATTCACCCGATATATTGTGATCATACAACTCTTTTCACCTATGGACTTCTCGTCTATGCACGGTACCTAGGGCTTCAAGCTCGTTCTACGTTTGGTGGTTTGTTTAGCTCCTTTCACCTACGGAGCACTCTTTCCGCTTTGCCTCGCATCTAGGATTGTGTGTTGATCTTGATCAGGACATGGTTCCCTACCACTTGGGTAGGCTAACTTTCACTTCCCTTATACCTTTTACAACATCACCAATTCATTTCCGACACCAACAACCTTACCTTACCAATATTAATATCAATATTCTTACCAATCAACCAATTTCCTAAACCGTATCAAATTGCCCGATTCGCCTCTTCCTGATCCTAAGGGAGAACTACATCGGTCTGAGGCCCCTCCTTACTTTGTGCAATGGGCTATGTAGGCAGCACTTCGGAGACATGGGGTCTCCCAAGGTTAGCTCGACCATCCCCTACCATAACCTATCATGTGTGGTAAATATAAATATTTTTGTGTATTTCTATTTAATCACATTCCTCTTTATCCTTTTTCAAAACACCGAAAGTCAAAACGAAACATTCTTATTATTATAACTCAAATCAACATACATATCTCGTTTTATTTAGATGTTAAACAAATACATCTTCTCTATCATCGACACTTGGTCGGTACTCTTATTTATTCTTATACCTTGCTAACATTTATTTAGACCCTCACGCCTCATCCCGAACTAGGTGATGATCGTGATCGTCGACCCTCTCGCCTGAGCCTCTCTCGTCCTCAATGTTACCATGGCTATTGGTACCGCCCACTGATCTGCCAATCTCTCCTGTAACATATGAATACGCCCTCTCGCATGGAGGACTCCAGCCTCTAGTCTCTCCGCCCGTGACTCCGCAACCACTAACGATCCTCTTGTCTCATTCACCTGCGTTTGGAGCTGCTGAACCAAACGCTGCAGATGATCCCTCTCTGCTGTAATCACCGCTATGTCAGGACGATCACGTACACCTCGCAGTTCTGCTACCCACCATAATCTATAGGCCTCTGTCGTTCCTGCATCCATTACCCTGCGATCGGCTGCTACCTCTTCAGCCCTTCTTGGAGGTGTTGGGCCGGGAGGTGAGAATCGCCTGCGCATCGATCCTCATATATGGTCTATAAGCCTGTGGTATGTCCTGCACGAATCCAAATTGTCGCCGCACGTGATCTATAGGAATCCTCTCATACTCACCTGGCCTGTGCCCTGCGATCCACCTCAATCGCTCTACACCCCTCAACTCCTCAGCTATATTCTCTGTTACCATATAGTTCCCGTAAGGCCGCCAACAGATATCCGCAATCGTCACCCTCTCCCATACCTACCTATAATACTCAATGTCACCCGTCATAGCCTGGGATCTTGCCTCTTGTTCTGTTTGGACCCATCGTCTGAATCCCAACCTCTGTACTCCGGTCTCTCCTGACTGGATGGGTCGGCCTATTGGTCACACACAAACAATGTGCTCATAGGCCCAACAGTGTAATAAGTATGAACAATCCAAAGTGTCGTTCGTGTGATTTCGCCTACAAGCCCATAAACCCTGTATAGCTCGCCAAATATGCAGGTGCCCATGCAAACGTCACGTTCCTTTCTATCATCTCCTAAATAACACACATCAATGCCTTTGGAAATCTTCCCCCTTCTGCCTTCGGTAATGCATAATACCCTACCGCTATCATTAACCAAACCAAAATCTACCCAAAACCAAACCCACCCCACCCAAACCCCTACCCGACCCAAAGCCCAAAATCTACCCAAACCAAACAAACCCAACCCCAAAACAAAACAAACCCAACCCAACCCACTCCAACCAAACTCCACCCCAACCAAACCCCACCCCAACCAAACCCACCCCACCCAAACCCCTACCCGACCCAAGGCCTCAACCTACCCATTTGGCCCGACCCAAGGCCTCACCCTAACCATCCGGCCCGACCCAAGGCTGTAACCTAACAACTTGGCCCGACCCACGGCCGTATCACTTCAATACCATACCCACAATCAACGTTTTATTTTATCCATCCATCCTGTACCTTTTGTTCAATCGAGCTCACCTGTTCGTGTTTTAGCATGATTAGGGTCCTTGACTTGATCTGTCGACCAACTTTGCCTAGACCTAGACCGTGACGTTTATCTCAACCAAACCAACCATTTGGTACTGCCGAACATGCCTAAACGTTCCTGTACCTTACCTGTTATATACCCTGGAGCTACTTCCTATGCCTTGGATACCAGGATTATATCACCCTTGTTTGGATAAACTATCGACCTTTGCCTATACATTGCTGGTTTGCTAGTCAAATCATGTACCCTAGTCGTACGATTGCATTTCAACATGCATCTGCTTCCTTGGACCTACCCCACCACCTTACCATCCCCTCTACAACATTCACCCTTTATCAACCCTATCCCTGATTTCCCGTTCGCTCAATCTGTGCTAGATTTGAGGGGGATTACCTATATCCTTAACAGGAGAAACCACTTCATATTATTGTCCGCGCAGCTTTACAACACAAGCTACACGACAATAAGGGGCTAATGTAGACACTAAATTTGTGTCTTACAACCCCTTGTGACCCGCATCTCATCTCGCAACTTAACCTCATCACCTAAACCTTACACAATTATTTATTAATTACCTTGTAATTGATAAATCCACATCACCTTACCTACCACCTCATTTTGCCACCTCATCATGACCTAGCCCTAACCCTAAACTAACCTAATTAAGACCTATGACTTGGTCTAGACTCACATCCATAACTAATGCCTCCTTACTCGCACCCAAAACCGACCTTCTAGCCACTTGACCAAGCCCGCAACTGATCTCTCGGGAGAAAAGCAGGGAAGGTGGGCTATTTTACTAAAAATAGCCTACTTTTTCCTTACTGATGCCGGTTCCTACTCGACCGCCGTCAATTACGCAACCGCCATCGGTTCCCTGTAAATGGGCTCCCCAAACCAAAAACAAAGGATCGGAATTTCATTTTTGGATCAAGGTCGAAGGATTTTTGAATCAACAGAGATCATTTGAGAGTGATCAAGAGAGTCCAGATCTTCACTTGACCGAGCAGAGACAAGTGAAGAGACAAGGAGAGTAAGCCAAGGACTGCAACTGGATACCAGAGCCCTGTGATACTCAGCTGATTTGATCTGCTGTGTGCCAGACCATCCTACCTCAGTTCTGCCTTTGCCATCAGAGCTCTTGGACCTGCACCTCCGCGAATAATCAGTAAGTTACTTCTTGCATGTCCTCTTTAATAACATTTCTTCGACTTTTTAAATCATATGTCCCCACAAATCCATTCTTGGATCCACTACCCAACGTATCATTGCATCTAACTGTCATTCATCTACCTCTCATCACCCTATTTCCTAATATCACCTATATACAGCCCTACAAATAACACAACTACCAAATAACACCACCACCCCACAAAACAACTAACCTTCAGATCCTAGACTCTACCGATATCGGTCATCATCAAGAAGCGCCATCGGTTATCGTGAATCGCATCGGTTATACTGACTATAACCAATAACCAGCCTTTCCCCTACCCAGTTCAACAAAGCAATTTAATTAATATCTTATAGTCTTTTGTGTTAATTCATATTAGCAGGGGAACTGACCACCTTCGAAAGGAAGTTTTATATTTCCTGGGCCCAAGGCAGTTTCCTCATTTATTATCTAATTAAAATCTTGTGGTCTTGTGTTCTTATTTTGCAGGTAGTCCTTCCAAGACAAAAAGGAGTTCTTCGCAGTCAGCCTGATCTTTTTCTACGGTACGCGCACACCATCTCGACATTCTACAGGTATTCCTCCTAGCCCCAACCCTTATCTGTTTCTAAAAGGAACGAAACATTCCAAGTGAAACAGGGAGGAGGACTATAGCTTCTCAATGCCCAACATTTTATGATTAGATCAAAAACAAGAATTAAACATAAAAGGATTATGGGTATACTATTTTGTAATGCAATGTTATAGAATTCATAAAACATGGGTTCGTATGGATAAGGAGTGGCTGAGCTAAGTTGAGTGCACCATTTGTGGTATCAGAGCGGATGATACCTCTCTTATTTGTTTGATTTGATTGTTAACATTGTATGATGAAGAATGATATGTAGGGATTGTTGAAGGAAAACCAATACTGAAGGCCTAAGAGAAAAGGAAAGCCAAGAATGGCTTAGAAGAGCCAATAGAGCTCAAGTGGAAAGAGGAAGAACATTGTTTGATCTTGGGGTGGAAGAGACTCAAGAGGAAAAATGGAAATGTTGTTAAGGAAAGAGTGGGACAGTAGGATACATGATAGTATCAAGAAGAAAACAAGCCTCAAAAACCTAGAAAGGTATGATTAGCATTGATTTTGATAAGGAGATAGTTAATTTGAAGAAAGATCTAGCTAGAATTAGAGATATGGCTAGGTATTGGATGTAGATACAAATCCAAGGAGATGGATGGAGGATGAGGAAGAGAGTGAAGTGGCCATTGAAGCTGCTTATGGAGAAGAGGAGGCAAAAGAAGATTGCCACCAAGAGTAAAGCCCATGGAGGCAAGAAAGTGAACAAGTTTCCAGGTGAGCAACATGAAAGAGAAGTTGTGAAGAAAGTTCTCATTTTGGAGAACAAGGAAAATAAGAAATGAAGAGAGAAGGTGAAGTGACAAGAGGAGCACTTGACAAAATGAGAATGTCCATGAAAGAGGCATTCATGGAGATCTTATGGTCTCTTGTTTTTATATCTAATGTTGTCTTTGAATGGGTAATTGCAGGTGCAGGCAGCCTTGTGGAGAAGGTCAAGAGAAAGACCTTGGAAAGAGAAAATATTGGTGTAAGAGAAGCCACCAAGCACACAAGTAAATGTGCAAGAAGGATGAAAGAGAAGATTGTTGTTATTTACCAAGGGAAAGAGGTGCATAGTTCAATGCATGAAAAAGGTCTTGAAGAATTTGTACCAGCCAAAGATGAAAAGGAGGAAGAAGTTGAGTTCTATGATGCTATGGAACACTCACAAGAAGCTAGTGGTCAGCCATGCATGCAAGAAGAAGATGGTGTAAATAAACAAGAAGCCAAGCAAACCAATGAATCCATGGAGCAGCCTATCAAGAAGGTAAAAGTGAATGCAAATATGAATCTTTCTCATAAACATATAACTGCTGATGTACCGGTTGGAGAAGAAATGAGTATGATGAAGACATCAAATAGACCAGTTGAACATGGATGCATAATACCAAAGTGGAGAGTGAAGCACACACCTAAGAAACAAGTGATTGAGAAGACAGGTTTGGTTGCTAAGTCTGATTTTTCTCATACTTTTGATAAGCATGCAAACGTACAAAATGATGAAAGAATAAATAAAGTCGATATTTCAGTGTTAACATAGAAGCATGGTTATATAGTACCTAAATGGCTCAAGAAATCAGATTGTCAGACAAAGGCACAAGTTTGGATGCGTAAGAACATGAGAAATGGTGATGAAGTATCCCAAGAAAATGCAGATGCAAATTATGGTGAGAAGATGGTGTTTGTAACTAGAAGCTTGTGGAGAAAGGTTGAAGTAGGTTCATGCAAGCAAGAGCATGAGGCTGAAATGATGAACAAAGAAGAGACATTCCATGAAGAAAAAGAACATAAGAGGTATACTAGAGAGATGAAAGGTAAAGAGGTTGTTTTTGATGATTTGAATGATGATGATTATGGAAATACTTCTGATTTATCTTCTAAAATCAGCTTGAATGATGAAATGTGGAATGATTTGTCTATGAAGACTAATATGCAGCAGGGTGGAACCTCTAGAATGGCTAATGAAGATCATAGTCATGATCAAAGAATGATGCAGAGTGAAAATAGGTTGAATGAAACTGATGAAAGATTCTTAAAACAAGAGGCAATGGAAGAGTATGCTGATGAGAAACAGGGTATGGAGGATGAAAACAATGGTCTAGCACCCAAATTTGATGAAATCAATGATGAGATAGATGATGGAGTCTTGAATGAAGAGTTGAGGATGATAGAAGAATTGTTGAATCCTTCTAAGGGGTTGTTTTTAAGTTCATATCAGACTGAGATTTTCAGTTATCAGCATGAGGAAGAGGCAAGACAAGAGGAGAACAAAATGAAAAAGGCCAATTCGAACATGGTCAATGAAAAACAAAAACAAATGAAGAAGAAGAACACTCTGAAGGAATTCAAGAGGCTTCATGGCCTCAAACTTTTACTTCTAATGTTGCTTTTGATGTTGTGAATACAGGTTTGGAAGACATTGGGATGAATCAAATGTATGATTCAATGAGAAAGCTCATAATGCAAGAAGAACAAGAAGATTTTGAAGACATACGTGATGATAAAGAAGAAGTATGGACATTTACGACTGAAAAAGATTTGAGAAGGAATAAGTACAAGAAGAAGCAGAGGAGAAAGAAGATGAGACACAAGAAATATAACAAGGCAATACCATTGTAAATGCCATGGGATTGAGGCATTATAAAGAAGATGAAACCATGCGAGATAAAGATAAAGAACTAATAATGAGTAGGATCTCATGTAAATTCCCAATCTAGGTAATCGATGCAGGAGCATCATCATGGTAGCATCATAAAGAATAACAAAAATTTTACCCACTCAGTGGCATTTTTTACGAACAGGGTAACTAAGAATGTCAAATTAAATTGATTTTTGTGAACTTCTAGTGTAGTGGAAACTTGGTTCCCCTTTGAAAATGTGTTGTTTTACAAGTCCCAAAACTTGATTTAATTGTATGATGCGTTAAGCCCTTTGTTGAGACCCTTCCTTATTGAAGTTGTTGGAATGATAAATTGTATAGTGTGAATCTTGTGGTTGGTTAATAGTGCTTATGTTCGGGGTCAAGAAGAGTTAATTAGAAGCTTCTTAGAGCTTCCTTCCTTGATAGTTAGGAAAGTTGGTCCGGTTATTAGTTTTTCATTTTGTTACTGTATGGGAGAGTGGACATTAAGTCTAGGTGTAGTTTATGACCCAATCCTTCGCATGTGTCCTTGAAGACTGACCTCGAGGCGAGTACCCCTATTGGCGGCCATGAAGGGCTGCGAAGTGAATGTAGTATTAACGTTTTATATTTTACATTAGTAAAGTTGTGTCATTTTATCAAGGACCGACATCTTATTTTATGATTAGATTGAGAAGATCCGAGGCTCTTCTAGTTATTTATATGTTTGCGAGAATTTTCAGACTTTGCAATTCGGCTACATAGCCACTTTCCTTGATTGCCAATATTTCTTGGACTTTATTTTTATTGGTGACTCGAGCTCATTATTTTGTTGGTTATTTAGCTAAATGTTACATGGATTTCTTCATGCATGATGATGATCGGTTCTATGCTACTTGTATTCGTACATTTTGTCATATGGGGGTAAACCCTAGGTGTCTTAAATGTCCTCTTAGGTGCTTAAAGTTGTGCCTTTGTTTTAGATGCATAGAACCTTGAGTGTATCTAGGATCTTAGAGTGACATTTTCATTACTCGACCTTATTGGGAAGAGAGTTTGTTCTGCATTATGCATTCTAGTTGGCATTCATTAGCGGTGGTGGTGATTCTCTTACAATTCAATAAGAGCTTTAACCTCGTCGGAGTAGAGGTGTTTAATTGTGGTTTGATAAATTATGGTGGGATCGGTTTGCTTTTGGGTTTGTGGATGTTAGTGGAAAAGTGATTGTGCAGTAGTGGCTTCTCTTTGATGGCATGCAAAGTTTTATCAAGAGTTGCTCATTTCATTATATTAAGTAGTGACTTGAGGGTTGTATGCATCTTGGTAATTATGGTTAGATTTAATCCCATTTGATTATTGTGTCTAAATTAAGTGTGTCTATTTGCCTTCTTGACCTATAAATAAGTCTACCCTTTCGTTAACTTTTTTGTTACTATGAATATTACTATATGACCTATTAATTTTGGATTACATGGAAACACTTATGGATGCTTTGAGTCTTTTGCACCATGACGTTGGTGATGATAGTGTAATTAGACCTTGATAATTTAATCTCGGTGGTATTTTATAATGTTATTCTCTTACGAAAGCTGTAACTCTCGGTCGTAAAGCCATGTTGAATAAGATGGCTAATTGTCTGCTTGCATTTGACACTTCTAATGAGTATGTGGTGTTCTTATAGTTGTCATTTTGATTGCTTGGTTGGTGGTATCCTATGGTAATATGGGTGTATATTTCAAAACATTCCTTGTTGTATCGGGTGAGTAAAATATTTTTGCCAAAACAACAAATAGTGTTAAACCCTAGTAGATCAGTAAAAGTAATTATGCTTCCTTAATGGGTCTTCCTCATAACTTATTTTGAGAACTTGTAGAAACCCACTAGGAATGTTTTATGATACTTATAATTAGTGGAAAAATCTTGAAATATTGTTGTGATCCATGTTGGTTGATTGTTTCCTAGTTCTTACCAAATTAATAATGTGCTTTCTATGTTGGATGTCCCTTTTTTCCTTAGAATTAAAAATGTGATGTACATCTCTCTCCCATAAAAGTAATAGTGTGATATGTTTACCGTTCCTTCTCATTAATTTTTTTAATTGACAAATTGACTCACCCAAACATCATAAAACTATAATTGAGGAGATTTGGCCTTGAAGCTTAACAAATAAACTGGAACATAGAAAGAGAAAATGGTCCTTGCTTTAACCTTGGTAGATTAATAGAAGGAATAAAAAAACCATGTAGAAGAACAGAAAATGAAAAAAATTGTCTATTTACCTCCCTAGGAGTAGAAATAATATTTTGTTTGTCCACCTACAGTAATGCCAAGATATCATGGCCACCTTAGTGGTGATCCTTATAATGCAAACATGTGATATCAGAATAAAAAAGGAATATTTTAATTAAGAAAACTCGTAAAGGAATGTGCTAGAAAAAAATGAAACTACAACTTTTGACTTAATTAGTTGAGTTATAAAATAAGTAAGATTTATGTGTATTGAGTGCAATGTATAGTTGAACCTGTAGTTATGTCACCTACCTGAAATTATGAAACACCTGGTGGATAGTAATGTGTTCTACTTGCTTAGTACTTCTTGTTCATAGATGTATGTGCCTTTCTTGTGGGATTTTTGGGTCACCATACCCTTATCGTCCCGTAGCTCGATGAATGTGAGTTGTGGTCCTTTACATTGAGACTTATTTGTTGTTTTAGAAGCAACCTCCTTGCATGTTGTCTTGTCCTTGGAGACCTAAGTTATTGTAATTTTAAGGTAACATATGTTAAGGATATAAAATAACTTTGGGAAGTCTAATTTTCTTCAAATTTTCTTGGGTCACCTTGTTGTTGTTTCCCTTTTCCATTAGGATGGAAAGTGCAAGATGATGTTATTCGCTTTTGATACGATGCACCCTTGGATTGTAATTGGACCCCTGTGTTACTTTTCCTTCTCCCTAGCGATCTTCAATGGTCCTTAGTGTTTCTTGTGCTCTCTTTATGGTTATTCCGATCTTGAGTAGGAAATAAGATAAATAAATCCCATTGTGCTATAATGTATGGTACTTATATTGATATGTTAGTTGCTAGGGGATATATATATATATATATATATATATATATATATATATATATATATATATATATATATATATATATTCTTTTACTAAATAGTTGAATTCTTTAGATTTGGTTGGTATGGTGTGTTCGATTCTTAAAACAAAAGTGTAAAAATCAGACTATAGGAAAGCTTGTGGTCTTGACTTCGCTTGTATTACCATGAAAAGTTAATTGTACCCTCTCAAGTTATAGAAGTGATTTCCTGTAATAGTTTCTTGAATTTAAATGTTTTGTTGATTTAGGTGTCCTTGTTGATTAACCTCATCCTATGTGATCCTCAAATTGTGGGACCTTGAGTAGACTTTTTCCTCATGAAAATTTGGTCATAGTTGATTTTGCTAGCCTTGTCTAGACAACGAACCTTGAAATCATTGCTTAAACGTGTAGAAACCTTAACTTTTATTAATGTAGTATGTTGTATTCCTTGGGAAACTATGTGGTCATTCTCAAACTCATGGAATTCTCCTTATTATTCCTCTACTTGGTGGTTACTCTTAAGACACTTTTGAACTCGTTGATGGTGAATCACAACACCCCTGAATGTCTGCAACTCGATGGGTTGAGACTCTCAGTGCGATTGCATAACATGGAGCTTTTCCCAAGTGTGGGACCTTGCGAAATCGGAAAAGCTCTCCGGATGAAGGCCGGTTCCTATTCCTCTGTTTAGATGCACACGTAAAAATGCAGAGGGTTTACTCAAAACCTAAACTAACTTGCCAAGGAGACAGGGTAAGAAGATGCATAAAAATAAAACCTAAACTAACAAAGGTGATGCACCGAGGAATGAAGAACACCTGTCTTGCCAATAAACACAGACCATTAAAATGCAATGCAAGATCATGCACAGATAACCAGGTTTGTAGTGAAAGATCAGGAAGATGCAAATGAACATAGAGAGGGTTGAGAATCATCCACAGACATGCATTATTTGCTCCAAAGATTGATACAATACACCACAAAATTCCAAGAGGCAAAGTTGCATTACAGTTTTAGATGGGAGGTTTGAACTCCATAGATTCACCTGCCAAAGAGAAGAAAGGAGGGGAAAAACAAGAATGTCCAACCTTTAGAAAGAATCCCCTCCTTAAAATTTATAGGAAGAATGAGAGAGGGAAGAGAGAGGAAATCCAAATCTACCCCAACCACCTCCAGTTGCATTTAATTCATCTCATTATGGTGGTAGGTGAGAACCCTAGTGAACCCAAAAAGTGGCGAACTGTATTTTGCATTTTTAAGAATTTTTTCTCACCCAATTAAAGATATCTAGTCGTAGTTGGACAGAGGACCTCGTAAGATTTCCAAAAAGTCCAACCTTGCATGAATCAAGCTCCCAGTCAAAAGTTATGGCCATCTGAATATCTGTGCCAGGGTCTGCTTCCTGTCAGCGCTCAAAATGTTACGCCTCCTGAAGGTGTGCCATAGGTGCATCCATGTTTGTGTTGACACTCTCTCACCTGCACCAAAGGCACATCCATGTTTGTGTTGACACTCTGTTTCGTGCGCCATTTACTGCGCGCCAAGGGCTCGACTTTTGCCGTGTCGACACTCTGTGTCGTGCACTATTTACCTGCGCCTTGGCGCATCCATTTACATGTTGACATCCATTTTCATGCACCCTTAACCTGCACCTTGGTGCATCCATTTACATGTCGACATCCATTTTCATGGCGACTTTTGATTTTCCATATTCTTTTGCTTGTCTATATCTACCCGGGGGGAAAGATATATACAACAAACTCTTCATCTTATATTTTTATGTGTGGTATCTTGGTTGATAGCGTAAATTTACTCTCTAGATTTAAGTGTTCATAGCCTTGCATGCAGAAATTTTAGAACTCATCCCTTGCAATCTCCCTTCTTCTTGCTGATTTGCATTGGACCAAACTTAGGTTCTGTAGACCCACACTTGTTTGAAGCAAGCAATCCCATAATGGAGTAATCCTTTTTCTATTGCATTTGTTCCTATCTCTCTTTCTAGTGACTTCCAGGAGGAAGTCGAGTCTAAGGGTAGGGGATGTAGTGCCCACTTCCCTTCGACACTTTTGATATTGATCATGATATTGCTGACTATATTATGGAAATTATTATAGTTTTGATTTAGTATGGTGTTAGATGTCAAATCATGGATTATTGTTGACTTTGATTCATATATGATGCATGATGATTGTTAAAGACATTTTATATAGATGTTGACATGTTTTTGGACATGGTTATATATATATTTATGGATGTTGTTAGGACATGTGATATTTGGATATATTGAGTAGACCGAGAAAATTGAATTTAAAATTGATGATTATATAGTTGCGTTGATGAAATTGTAAGTGATATTGTTGATTTTCTGGATGTTGTTGTGATTCATATATATATTGATGATTTTGAAATTATATTATATTCATTTGGATGTTCTGATATGGCCATGAGGACGAAGGGGTATTTGTATTGTGCAGGATAAAAATATCACAACAAACATCGAGGATTGGAGACCAACCACATTGGAATTCTAGATGAATTCAACAAGGTCACCATGGTAACTAGTTTTATTTGTGTGTGTTTTTTTAGTGTTAGGGATTCCCATGGGGGTCACCTTTAAATGTGACCAAGGTATTTTATGTATTTCTTTTATTTTTGGTCCCTTTTGTTTAATTTTTGCATTTGTTTATTTTGTGGTGCACTTACCCCTTTCATTATTTATTTAATGGTGTGTAAATATTGTGAGTAATCATATTGTTTAGTTAATTAATTAAAATATGTCATAAGAATGTAATTAATAGAGTTGTTGGCCATGTTTTAAAGTGTATGTAATGTGTAAGTGACCTTGTAAGTGATGTGTAAGTTAACTTTTGAGTGTGAAACACTCCACCTTCTTGGAAATTCGAATTTGTCCTTGGATAAAATCAATGATGAGATAGATGATGAAGTCTTGAATGAAGAGTAGAGTATGATAGAAGAATTGTTGAATCCTTTTAAGGGGCTATTTTTAATTTCAGATCAAAGCGAGATTTTCGAGTTATCAAAGCATGAGGAAGAGGTAAGACAAGAGGAGAACAAAATGAAAAATGCCAATTCGAAGAACACTCAGAAGGCATTCAAGAGGCTTCATGGCCTCAATATTTTACTTCTAATCTTTCTTTTGATGTTGTGAATATAGGTTTGGAAGACATTTGGATGAATCAAATGTATGATTCAATGAGAAATCTCATAATACAAGAAGAAAAAGAAGATTTTGAAGACATACCTGATGATAAAGAAGAAGTATGGACATTTGCAAATGAAAAAGAGTTGAGAAGGAATAAGTACAAGAAGAAGCAGAGGAGTAAGAAGATGAGACACAAGGAATATAACAAGGAAATGCCATTGCAAATGCCATGGGATCTAGGCATTCAAAAGAAAATGAGACCATGAAGATAAAGATAAAGAACTAATAATGAGCAGGAGCTCATGTAAATTTCAAGCTGGGTAGTCTAATGCAGGAGCATCATCATGGTAGCATCATGAAGAATAACAAAATTTGGACAAGCATTTGAAATGCATTAGCTTGTGTTAGGAGTTGTCAAGTTTTCCCTCAAAACGTTCTAGTTTTAAATATTTGAATATATGATGAAATTCCAAACATGAAAAATAGGAATAATAGGTCTACATGACTTGTCATATCTCCAAGTCCTATGTAGAGGAATGTCTAAAATAATTCAAGATATGATGTTGAGATCATTTAGCCATTGAAATTCATGTTGACCAACAACCTCCTTGATTTTTGCTTGTATAGTTGAGATATAATCTCACCAAACATAGCAATTTTAGCTCTACATAAAGGTTACCAACTCAGTCAAACATGGACAAGGGAAAAGGAGGCCGAATTCTAGTTGATGAGAATCACAATGTAATGTTTTCATTGAATAAATGAAGAAAAATTCATTCTAGTTCTATATTTTTGTGAGTATGTAGGCTATGGTGTAAAAGGAAAAGGTTGGGTGAAGATGAGATCTCCATGAAAGAAGATTGAGGTCTGTTATTTTATTGTCTTCAAGCAATTTCAAAGATTTAGCAATTGTGTTTAATGACTGTTCTTGTTGCATGATGAGATGCATTGCTAAAACAGAGGACTGATAGTAGGTAATGGTTTAAACTAGAGATCCCATACATTTGAGAAGCTTGAAAATGAGTATATGAACGCATGAAGTCCATTGTATGTATGTTGTATCTACAAAGTTAGATGGCTTGTTTTAATAATGTTATGAACTGTACACATAGGGTTTTTCATGCAAGCGTTGCAAGGTGGAAGTTTATAGTCCACCAAATCAAGAGAAAATCCTATGACTGATAAGCTAGGAAGAAGATATAGGTGATGTGGAGTATGAGCATATTTTTTTATAACTCTTGAAGATGCATTATAAAGTTGTTATAGCTAAAACATGTGCTCACCGCTCTGAACTAAGGAAGTCAATAACTTATATTTTACTTAGTGGAATGAGCCCAAAATTTGTAATAATATCTGTTATATCAACATAAGTAATTCCAAAAATTTCAAGAAGAATGGGCATGTGGAGAAAGATTAGAAAATAGCAAAACAATTCGGGCTTATATAGAGAAAATACGGCGAATAGATTAAAAAAATAATGGATGTTATCTTGATCATTATTATGGGTTAGAGGTTGAAAATGTTTGGAAGGATGTTTTAGAACATTTTAAAAGTATCTACGAGGTCTTAAAATTCTCTTAGTTCACCGAGAAACTTCGAATTGGGAATTTTATAAGCAAAACTTAGTATAAACTATGAAGAATGTGCAAACCCAATTTTAGGACAGCGGCATAATGTTTTATGGAAGAGTCACAAAGAGATAAAAATTTTGACAGCAGAAGCGTCTTAGAAACCAAAATCCAACAAGTCTAGTATGAGGTCGATTGGATATGTATGGAGGAAGTTATGATCAAATTACCGACCTGCAGTTTTGAGACAAAGTATCAAAAGAAAAAAGAGGATCTTGCATTGAATGGCGTCAAGGAAATGATGAAAGAGCATGGTTATAGAAAATACATGGCATAACAGGTATGAAATCCCTCCATATCATGATGGGGTATATCAATAGAGTACAAAGTTAATGGGATTGGTAACTCATAAGGATTAGTGTACATCAGGTATGTGACCTTTATGCAAATTGCTCTATGATCTAACCAATTGATCAAGGATTCTAAAGGATGAGGACTGTAGCTTCTCAATGCCCAACATTTTATGATCAGATCAAAAATCAAGAATTAAACATAAAAGGATTATGGGTATATTATTCGTAATGCATTGTTATAGAATTCATAAAACATGGGTTTGTATGGATAAGGAGTGGCTCGGCTAAGATGAGTGCACCAAATGCCCACAAATGTTTTCACTCCAAACTATGTCCAAACACCATTATTCAACCTAGAAACATTATGAATGAATTTTTTTAAACAAACAATTCTTAAATCAAATTCGTTTATTTTCACATTAAGGTTAACAATAATATTTAAATAAATCTAATATAAAATACATTTTTCTATGTTAACCTTATTTAGTAATTAAGTTTTCTTGCTTATTTGATTAACACCTTATCTTATGATATTTTAATTTATTTAATTAGTTCGCACTTAATAATTGAAACCTTAAGATTTGGCTAAATTCTCCCGAATTCTCTTTAATACAATTTAATATTTTTCCAATTAAATTTAATCAAACACCTAGAATAACATTTAATTTAAAATTACATAACAACCTTCTTAAGGACGTCATTTAAATTAATTTTCTTAACCATATTTAAATATTCTCCTAACGAATAATTACTACATAACTCCCTTTATTTTTATGTTTTTGTTGTTGAAATATGACAGTTTAATGGGATTAAAATTCCCTAAATTTTCTCTTAAATACGTTCTAGAAATTTTATATAGAGGTTTTATTGTGTTAAATTTGACTTCCAAATGACCGTCACAAAGAATCCTAGAACGAGGGCGGGATTATGATGACCATATGAACGTCAAAATTAAGCTGGCCATAACATTTTTGTAGAAAGAATTTTCATATTTTTAAAATTGTTGTGCATTCATGAGGGTTTAATCTTTGCGTTTCCAAAGCCAAATAATTTTTATTTTATGATTTAGCATATTAAATGCTTCATGTAAAATGTGAGTTTAAACATGCCTACAAGTTAATTTACTTATTAAAAAAACATTCATTTGATCATTTCAAGTTTTCGACAGACTCACCATGAAAATCAAAATGATTTCTTTTCCATATTTATCATTCAATTACAAGTACATTATTTTACAAATAAATAAATAAATGCAAGTATTACAATCCTCCATTCGATGGTAGGAGAAATATGATAATTTTTACAAGAAAGTTTCTCTTCTTTTCTTCATTACAACATATATTCATCCTTTGATCAATTCCCAACTTCATATTTTTTCTCCTTCATCTTTAAACACAGAAACAAGAAGGGGGAGTAGGCAACGCTCTCCACCCAACAATAATTCCATCGATGAGCAGAAGCCATCCTCCTCATTGGCCCCGAGCCCCAACCATAGAGAAATAAGGAATGGATGCAACCAATGACAACTTTCAAAAATGCTTCCACAATACAACAAACATGCCAACAGTATTCTAACACATACAAGCACAAAACAACACCAAAAGAATGCAAATCTTTCAAAACAAAGCTTAAAATCTTAATCCAAGGGAGCAAGGAAATATGGGGAATTAACTTATGCCTCCCAATAGGTTAAACGCCCACCTTGAATGCCTCCAAAATTTTCTTCCACACAACAACCAAACTCTTATCCCTCCCTCAAACTCTTATCTCTCCCTCATACTCTTATCACTCCCTCAAGTATTTCTTACAAGATAAGTAAAACTCTCTTATCTTAAAAGGCGGGACACCCAACCCAAACTCCCTCCAAAATATGCAAACAATACTCTTATCCCTCCCTCAAAAGATCCCCATATTCCTTCTCCTACACCATTCTTAAGGACATTCTACCCAAGTCCCAAAAAACACACAAAAACATTCATTTTACAAACAACATACATATAATAAAATGAAATTGCAAGGTTTAAGTTTCTACCTCGCCATTACAAGAAGCTTTGATCCAATACCAAAATACTACGCTCCTTCCAAGCTCAAGCCCAAATCCAAACAAGCTCCAAAATCAAAGCAAGTAACTCCAACCAAATCTCAAAAATAGAAGTGTATATCTAAATCAAGTAACCCCCCCAAAACTCTAAAATGACTCCATTAAATAGACAAAGTGGAAAGGAGGGTGAGGTGGTTCCATTTATGATGCCACATCACTTCCCTCCAATTCTACCTTATAAGTAAAAAATAAATCCAAAAGTCATAAGTGGGTGGGTGAATATGTGACAAATTTCTTCCACCACAAAACCCACTACTCCCATTTTCTAAGGACACAATTTGGAGGGTAAGTCAAAAAGGTGACATTGATTTCCCATTTTCATTTTAAAATACATTATTATGCCTAATTTTGACCCCTCATGTCATATGTATGATGGGTGGGTGAGAATAAGAGGTGTGGTACAAGATTATCATGTCCCACAAACCTCCAAAAATGACTCCAAAGTCAAAATCCAAGATTTGAGGGATGAGTTGGGTGGACCATAGTCAAATCAATAGAATCCAAATCAAATCAAAACATCACAAGTAAAACCTACCTCAATTAAATGCCCATTTGTCACATGTAAAAATACTTTAATTAGATTGATTAATAAACATAAATAAGAGTGCATTAATTAACAATAATAAAGTTAAATTCACTTCAATGATAAATCTCATACTCCACAAGTAAAAGAAAAAAAAATAAAAATGAAAAGGAAAATATTCAAAGCCCATTGTCACATTTTGAGGTTAACCCCCATGGGAACCTCCTAAAAACCTATCAACACACAACAATATAACAAAACAAAAAGATGCCATGGTGACCTTCGTTGCATCCATCCAATATTCTTCTATGGTTAGTCTCCTAACCCCCTCTTGTTTGTTGTGATATAGTTTCCTGTAAAAATCAAACAATACCTCTTCGGCCTCGTGGCCACATCAAATACTTCAAAATAAAATACATGAATATTCATCAATAAAAATCATCATATCATGTAAATATATCATCATCAAATCTAAGCAATGTTATCAATCATTTACATTTTTCTAACATTTCAATTATACCATTTCTACAACATTAATGAGATCACAAGACTAGTCCAAACATCAAAACATAATCAATACGTCAAGAATATTGAGTGTCCAGTACATATATGAAATAACAACACCTCATCATCGTCAATACAAAAACATATATATCCATGACTTTAAGAGTTCATTAAAAAAACCATAAAATGAGTCACAACATCCATAGTCTCTAACAGTAGTCTATCAAAGTATCAAATGAGATCCAAGTCTCAAATCAACAGTGCTTAAAATCATAGTAAAATAAGTGTCGAAGAGGAGTGGGCATACACATGATCAGTCCAAATCATTCTTTCTTTTTCTATATTATGTAACATGTTGTATGTAATTGCATATGCTAGATAGGAACATGGTGGGAGATGCCTAATCTATAAAATATAACAATTGGAATTATCACACAAACCCAAAATGATGCCCTCTAGATCTCATGTAGCCCCGCTAATGAGATTTTTCCAACACAAGACTTCCGATGTCATAGTCACTTCAAACCAACAATTTTGTATTATTGTACATGATAATTGATTAAAATAAGTTGTTAATCCTCTAAATATTTTGTAAGTCAAGATGAGAATTGCCTTGACGGTTTCCTTTCATAGAATAAATGAAGGGTAGTGGCATTTCAGTATACAATCATTCAATTTCACGTAACATCTCACATTCAATTTGCTGCAGAAACATTAATACTAACTTATTTTAAGTGTGTAATAAACAATGGGTCACACTCGCGAGTCACAAGATTTTTCATGCGGTTTGAAATGACTGGGGACTGTGAGGATATTAGGAGTATCTTGTAGATGTAAATCACTCAGATTGATCGTACATG
The DNA here is from genome assembly GCA_018340775.1 of Taxus wallichiana var. yunnanensis. Lineage (NCBI taxonomy): Eukaryota > Viridiplantae > Streptophyta > Pinopsida > Cupressales > Taxaceae > Taxus > Taxus wallichiana. The sequence goes on from CM031239.1 coordinate 1,009,389,303, forward strand.
ACCATGCCTTGAATGTGTGTCCCAACTCCCAACAATCCTAAATCATTTTTTCATTAAATGTTGGCAACAAACTCCCTACACAGTACTTACCCCTTTACTTAAATTGGGTATTCCATATGACATACCTTTGTTGGAGTGGATTCTATATGACATTATTAATCTTAATGGTGTGAACTGGTCAATAAAATCTTTGTTGGGTGTTTGAGAAACTCTTCATTACCCATTTTACACTATTGAAGTTTGGACAAGATGTCAGAAGTTTCAGAAGTATCTGGAGTAAAGAGAAGGGGATGTGGTAGTGGACAATTCTTAGAGGAGTTCTTTCGAGCTTTGTTAGCTATACAAATGCTCCAAAGTAACAACTACAAGGCTTCATGATAGGGTATTTACAAGGTCTATGTATGAGAGCAAGATACATGAGATCAAAGCAAGGAGTGACAATGAGTTGAAGAGGACACTTTGTTTGAGGGCAACGACTTATAATTATGTCGAGGTGTTATGGAAATTTTAGATAATTCTTTGAAAATTTCTATGAGGCGAGAGGGACGGCTCTTGGTGAAAATAAAGGCCAACTGGAATATTTTTCTTACGATCCCAAGATCCCTGTAGGTTGCTACAAATTCTGTATCAAAAATTTCCATGATTTTATACATAAAAATATTCAAACAAGAAATCTTAGCTGAGAACATGTTGCATGCAATCTTATGAGATTACTTACAAAATTATAAATAAATGAGTATTTGTGAAAAACATGAAACTAAACGAGGAATCTAAATCTGCTCCAAGGTCAAGCTCCATGACCACCACATTAGAAATGTAGTGTTATTCCATAAAGGTGTCAAATTATATTACATAAATCATTGCAATAGATATAATGTTGCATAATATTTTGTAATGAAATATCTGAAAGGAGAGAGACCTTGGTTTTTGGAAAGTGTTGTGTTAAAACTGTCACTGCAATTTTACGACCTAAAAAGACATCAGGAACATTTTACGAGTGGGTATAGTTTAGCTCTTACACCAAAATTTATCAATTTCTCTAGAAAATATTACCTAAGATAATGCTAGACTTTGTAAGGACTAGATGATTGCAAGTACCAAACTAAAATGTAGCATTTAAATGTATAAGATTTCACAAAAATTACTATACAATATATTATTCTAGAAGAAATTATGCACTCAAAAAACTATAGAAAAGAGAGGGAAAACCTTGGACAAGGAAAATGTAATCAAAGGCTTCCAGGAAGAGGTAATCAAAGGCTTCACAAGGCAAAAATTTTTTTAAAAAAATATCGTTGAGGATAAACCATTATCCAAGTAGCGTTGTTGTAGACATCAAAGCTACCAAATGGAAATGCATTTTGATGTTTGAAATGTCCAACTCTATGTAAAATGAATACAAAATTTGAGTTCTTGGGTTATTTGTTTAATTGTTCCCATTTGTGTTTCATGGGTACAATTGAACAAATTGAGGTTGAAATGTTTAAACTGTCCCTGTGAGCAACATCAGTGTTAATTATTGTTGATCTCGTATATTTCTTGAATCTGGGACCTGAATTCCCAATTGCATGTTTTATAAGGGCTCAACATTCTGATTTAAATTAGTCATAAAATTGAGCCCATTTGTGTCCCAGGGTGATGGTCCACCACTCCAAGTTTAATCAACCAATAATAATTATACCTATCCACTAATCAAAGCTACCACATGATGAAACTCCCCTTTTTGGAAAATTACTAAGAATAATCTTTCAAGAATAGAGCCTATATTTGGTTATCGTGAAGGTGAGCTTTGTGAACAATTGAAAATAACAAGTAAAGATGTGTTGGATCTCGACAACATTTCCAAAAGGACAAATCATTTCTATAAATGCATTGTTATAAAGTTGAGTGTATGTTCACGGAATGTATTGGGATGATGTTTTCATGGTTTTAAGGGAATTTAAAGCTCACAGTCTGATGGAGGTAAAGAGGGATCCATAGTAAGGAGCATTGTTACTTAAAATGAACTAGTTTCTATCTTCACTATATTTCTTGTGCTTTATATTGATTTTCCTTCAAGGAAGACCAATTGAGAAAAACTTTGTAAAGAAAATATCCATATAGAGGATTGAAACAACTTATATAATGTTGGTATATTTTTAGGAGTGAATAAAGTTTACCCTGAATTGTAGAATTGGTATTCATTGGAAAATATAATTAGTCCTTCAATCACCCACTTTTTAATATTTCTTACCAATGTATTTATGTAATGTCTTGTGCTAGGGAACCAAATGTCACTTACGGCAATCGGTATGGATTATCCCTTTCCCAACATAATGCAATGAGAAACTTGGCCCTGTATTTGATAAGATATCTTGCAACAACAATCAATCTTGTTAAGAAAAGTTTTCAAAGTAGTCAAAGCCTTTAACAACAATCAAATATAAGATAACATATCCACATAATTGAATGTGAACGAAAACATTCTAAATATCAAAAAACAAAGAAAAGAAAGAATGTGAATAATGAGGGCAGAGGAATGATATGTCATCTTAACTACATATTTTCCCAAAATAAACTTGCAAATCACACCTTGTTCTTTAGAGAAAAAGAGATCCAAATAAGCAACCACGTTATATTACATAAAAATACTACCAAATGGTGAATAAATGTGAAATTTCAATCCCATTTATGAAAGCGGATGCAATGTAATGAGTCATAGGCATGAGAAGTCATCTAAACATGTATGAGTTATTGGTATCCAAACTTGTTCTCGTTTTCAATATGAGTAGCATCATAGATTTGACATGGAGCTTAGAGACAAATTGATCATAATGTATGTCATTTTTTGCGGGATGAGATCTAACTCACCCTTTCACTCAGATTTGTGGATAGATGGATAGAACCTTCAAGAGGATTTGACCTATCCTCACTGCTTTAGGTCATGCCTTTCGACCAGGGTGAGTGGACCCATAGTGTAGCTTCTATTTGATGAAGGAGATGGAGATATCCTTCTTTTGCACAAATTTTATGAATAAAACCTTGGGAAAGTATGATCAATACTCCATAATTTAACTCTCAAGAGTTATCACTTCTAAAAGATGGAGACACTTTCAAAACAAGGCTAAGGTTACTGAAGACATTATGAAATCCTGATTGTTCTGCATATTTTGGTAAATAGATTTTGTTCCTTTATGGATATAAGGGAAAACAAGGGTAGTTTAGGATGGATTCACTATTTTTGAATGATTTTTGTGGGAGATTGAGTAGGATAAATTTGATTATACCAGATCTTTGAGAGACTTCACAACAATTGGAAAGCTAAATGACAGAAAGCTTTGGAATAGCTAAGATATTCCTTCAACCAGAAGGTGTGCTTCAATGGAGGCCCAGATCAGCACGGTTTCACACAATATTTGAGAATCTAGCACGAAGGCTCGAGCTAAAAGACTCAATTAAACATCAAAGACCCCTGGTTCCTCACGCCTAAGATACACTCGAAGGCTTATAGACAATCTTTATCAACAAATGAAAGTGAAGTGATTTTAAATTGTTTATCTCATCACAGGATGAAGTCTCTTCTTGAAATGAAATTACAAATGCCACTAAACTATCACAGGGATGAGATCTTGTGTGATTCGGAGGGACTTTAACACAAGATTGCAACAGGAATAAGAAAAACTACTTACAGATGTTTTAAAACAAAGCAGACACAAATTACTCCAAGATTAACACAAATTAACTTGAAATTGATTAGATTCATCAACAGGGGAAATCTTCCAGAGAAATCTTAGTGCTCGTTAATGGCTATACATATGTAACTAACTTGACATGATAGAAAATCTAACATAGAAGAAATTAACAGGTATCTCGGATTGGTCTCTCAGGAAGACAGGCTCTCTCAAATTTTCTCTTAAGAATTCAACCCCCAACCCTTTGAAAGAGTATTCTCATTACATTTATACATTTCACTCACTCATTCATCCCAAATTTTCCCCCCAAAAAATAAGAATATTCGAGGTACCTTTTCTTGTTACCAATTTTCCTAGAAAGTGACGTTTAACAAATTCACATCCAAAAGATGCCAGGTGGACCAATTATGAATTGATCACGTTTCTCAGACCCTATACTAATGACTAGGATGTCATGCCACAATGTTTTAGTAGTTATTCTAATCATTTTGATTTTGTCATGTGATAAATCCCCATTTTAATCATTTTCTAGAGGCTTTGTATAGTTGGATCTAACAAGTAATCCTTTTTGCCCTTGAGGCAACACCTTTTTCATCTTTTATGCCTATAACCTTCATCATTTCATCATTTTCCCTCTCTTTCCTCTGTAACTCTGCCCCGCTTTCATCTTCTCTGGCAATTCCCATTTTTGCAAGTGCCCGAGAAATTCCAACTTAAAAATATGGACCTTAAAATCCTTGGACTCACAAATTAAGTTTTGAATCCATTCAATGGCACTTTGCAAATAAAAAGCAACAAAGAATTTCATCAAAAAATGATGAAAAACAATGTGTATTCATATCTCCAAGAGTCTTGGAGCAAAAATGGTGGGAAAACAGGTGAAATGCACAGTAACCGTTGATTATGTCCCTTCTCTACTTTATGTTACAGCCATTAACATGTTTCCTTAGTGTAACTATAAAGGAGAAGTACAAGGGAAAGTTTTCAAACAAGCGTGGGCCTTCCACATGCCCTGGGCACAAGAAAAATGTCTTTTGGCCTTTGAAAAAGTCTCAATAAAAAAGGAACCAGTGGAAGCCTCCACGTGTCACCTTGGCACACCTTTGGTATGGTCCATAAAAGTGGAGACCCCAAGCAAGCGCAATTTCACCACGTGTCTCAGTCCAGTAGAGTTGTTTAAAAAATTTGAAGGATCAGCGGAAGGCGCCATGTGTCCAGGGTCCGAGATAGTTTTCTTAGCCATTGAAAAGTCCAAGCAAGGGCAGAGTGAGTGGAAGCCTCCAAGTGTCCTCCTGGCGCTTCTTCAAAATAAAACTTAGGGACCGATGCCCAAATAGGTGTGGTCCCTCCACGTGTCCCAAGCCTTAGAAAATTGCTTTGAAAAGTTTAAGTAGAGAGTGGAGCTGATGAAATCCTCCACATGTCTCCCTATTAAAATTGTTAAGGTGGGACCCTGAGGTGGATCCTCAAATGAGCATCGGCCCTCCACATGTCCATGGTCCGCCAAAGCTACACCGGCCTTATGAAAAAAATTTCTAAGTCCGAGAAATGCAACGGAAACCTCCACGTGTCTCCCGGCTCAACTACAAGGTCAAACCAAAAGGCAAATTTTTAGATGAACACCGACCCTCCATGTGGACAAGCTTTGAGTTGAGTCGGGCCTTAGAGTTTTCACAGTGCCTCATCGAGCCACATCCAACCAGAAAGGGCCACGCTTCCATAGATGCTGAGATGTAAATTTGACGAGGAAAAACACACCCATCAAAACGTAAAATGCAAGAAAATCACCATTTGCACCCATAAATGAATCTTTCTTTCAAGACAGAGAATTTGGAAATGATATAAGGCCCAAATATGATCCTCCAAGTTGCATCCAATCACGTTTCCATAGATATTTGGGACAAAAATGACAGGGACAACAAAACATGACTGTGGAAAATGGAAGGAAGGGAAAAACCCGAGTTTCACCCAAGTTACAGATTCTTTTCACATGGACAGAGGAACGAAAAACAAATTCTAGACTTTAAGTGATCCTCGACAAAGGAAGGACTAACCATGGAAACCAAATGGAGGAAAGAGTTTTCATGCATAAATAAGGGGAGATAGAAAACATGACAGAGCCCGCAAACTGAATAATCTCAAGGACAAATGGGGCAAGATCAAATTGAGCACCAACATGAGTAATAATGCATTCACCAGACCTTTTGAATGTTATCGTGACACTTATTCCCTCATTGGCGGTGCTGATTTTTGCGTTGTTCAGTGTTTTTGGATACATTCAAAGGCTACAGAGTTTGAAGGAAATCAAACAGAGGAAGTTGATGCATAAATATGAAATCATGAGAAACAACATGAGCTTGACTTTCTTCAACATGTCTTACATAAAAAAAACCATGAAAAATTTATCCCACTTGAATCTCATTAGCGAGGGAGGGTTTGGGATGGTGTACAGAGTGATGCTTTCTTACGGAAGTGAAATAACCTTTAAGCGGTTCAAAGATTTCAGCAAGTGAGCTGACGAGGAATTCACCACAAGGTGTAGGCTATCAACAACACCAAGCACCATTGCATTGAAAAAACGTCCAAATGGATGTCAAATTTAACTTAGTCACTGAAATTTCTAGAAGGGTCTTTCCCATAGGGAAAACACCTTCGGCGTAGTAAACTATCGAATAGGTTTCTTCTTTGTAGATTCAAACATTGTGAACCAATAATGTTATTCATATCACATTTACAAAGAATACACACAATTATAGAATTGTGTGTGATCAATTTCCTTGATAGACACAAGTTTGGTAGATTTGAGAAGAAATATTTTCTAAATATTATTTTACTTTCCTATTGCTTTAATTCAATTTCATTAGATATGATCATTATACATGACATGAGGGAGGTTTTGTATATTTGCAAATAAGACTATTTTACCCTTTTTTGGGCTTATGGAGAACTTATGTAATTGCATAAATTTTCCTAAGTTCGTTATGGATTGTGATGAATCAAGGGGAAAAAGATATTTAGATTGTTAAAAAAATTATTTAGATCATATAATATAAACAATAAACATTTCTTTATAATATATTATTGGAATAATATATAAAAATGAAAATTGTTTTTTAGAAATATATTCCCATTTAATAATAAAATTATATATTTGTATATCTTTTAAATGTAGAAAATCTACATAAAGAATTATTTAAATGAATGTGAATTTAGTTGTTAATAGTAACATTTCTACATTTTTTACAAGATAATGTTACAATTAATTATTGTGGCAATCAAATTGTAGCTTCCACCTACAAGTTTTATGTGGTAAGGACAACCGTAGAAAAAAATGTTGAAATTTCCACAAATATGACATTAATTAGATATACAAAATTTTAAATTGTGGAATTTCTACAAAGATTTAATGTATAGAAAACCTACATCTTTGGAAAAAATTGTGCAATGCTTATAAAAACAAAAATTGTAGAAATGTTACAAACATTAAAAAATGTCGACAATGTACAATTTTAAAAATGGAGGTTAGCTACTATGTTATCCAAAATTCACCCCCCAGGGTTAATTTGATAACATGCATCAGAATTCTCAAGTCCCAGGTAGATAAATTGATTCAGGGAAAAAATCATGTTTCTAGGGTCCCTTCAGAAATTTTTCTAACTTCCCTGTCCAGGTCGAAGAGAGCAAGCTCTGAGAAAATGCGAGAAGGTTGCAGAAAATAAACTTGGGCCAGGAAAAATCGTGAAAATTGGCTAAGTCCTAGTCCTTGCAACAGTAGGGACGTGTGGGACAGAAAGACGCGGATCGGCCGAAAGGCCTCTAGGTAGTTCGAAGCGACAGGGACATCTGGGACAGAAGTACGCGGCGGGCGCGAAAAGCCGATCCGGCCGAAAGAGGAAGAAAAATGACTAAGCTGGCCGCTTTGGCGGGACAGATTCAGACAAGAGTACGTGAAGGACGCGAACCGGCGGTTTCGCCAAAATGGGAATTTTCAGCACAAGGGCATCCGGGACGAAAAGACGCGGTGGACGCGAAAGAGCCGGCAGACCCGTGGACCAACCAGGAGATGACACGTGTCACAAGGGAAAAGTCCAAGGGTCAAAGGGGCAAGGTTTGAAGCACTGGCCCGAGCCAATAGGAATTGGACACGTGTCCAATGGAGCAGGGAAGTGCAGAGTTCGGGGGGGACTTAGAAATTTTGCAAAAAGTCTTGGGCCCAAAGTTTAAAAGACAAGGTTGACCCCGCGCCCTGTCCTCCAACCAGATCATGCCACGTGTCATACAAGTGGCGGGGAAGCGGAAAAAGTGAAAAATGTTCCAAAATCATCAAAAAGGTCAAAATTCAAAGAAAAACTACGGGTGAGTGAGGAGAGAGAATCACGCGACCAATCAATGCATGCCACGTGTCATCCAGGTGGCAGAGCGCAGGAAAGATTTCAAAACACGTTTTCACTGTTTTTGCCCTAAAACTTTAGACCTCCATAACTTTTTCCAGAGCTCGGATTTGCACATTCTTTATATCAACGGAAAGCTTATGAAATTCTCTGCATGATTCTGGGATCAATCTCAAATTTTGGTGTAGTATGGAGAGAGAAAATTGAGAAACGGCTCTGACGCGTGGTAATGCCAGAAGCGACGTTTCAACAACCAGTTTTAATGCACATGGGTCGCATTCTTCTTCAGCATGGCCAGAAGTGATGTCTCAACCACCGATTTTAATGAAGAATGCATTTTGGTCAATGGTTGGGCTGCTTACACGTTTTCCTATGTTTTCTGTCTCCTGGGCTCGACCCATGCATTGTATAAAGCCAGATTTGGCTCATTTTAAAAGAGAGATAACAAGTGGTTCATCTTTTCTGCTCTGCCCTCCCTTCTTTTCTTACGTAGGGTTGAAAATGGAGTTTGAACCTCCTCCCTTTCTCTCTGTAATGGCGTTTTTGCCTTTTACTATTGAAATGATGTTCTCATGCAAAACGGAGCAACAAAACGTGTTTTGTGATGCATCTGTCCATCCTTGCTCGTTTTTGCTTGTTCTCTTCTTGCCTCTCTTCATTGCAGGTATTTGTGCATGTTTGAATGTTCATTGCAGGTTTGGAGCTATGTTCATGGAGTTTTGGGACATTTTCTGTGTGAAATCTATCCTTGGGCCTGTGATGCATCTGTCCATCCTTCCCATTGCTCACCTCTCTTTGTCCCATGGCAGTTTTGATAGATGTTCAACATTCTCCTTCTCTGGTGTATCACCATTTTAGTGTAGGCTTTTGTTCTTTTCCTTTTTCTCTCTCTCTCTCTCTCTCTCTCTCTCCCGGCATTGTTAGATTAGGATTAGATTAGCTTGCCTACAATGGTATAGCTTGTGGCGGGTAGTTTAGGAGCGGGAACCAACCTTCTCTGGAGATTTCTCTCGTTTCACAAGTCCCACGCTTGGAGAGAGGTTTCCATGTTGTGCAATCACACTGGATGCCTGAGTGATCAACCTAGAAGCCTGATCTGCATCCAGGGGTGCTGTGATTTTGCATCAACAGTTTTGGCACGCCGGTGGGACCTTAGAGGTCTTCCACTTCATCTTTTGCAGGTTGATGTGTTCCTGTGAAGATTTCAACCTTTGGAGGCACTTGTAAACACATTTGGCGACTCCATCTGGTCAACAACCCATCTCTGAAGTTGCAGACCTTCCTTTCCATTCATTTTCATTCTTTTTCTATCCATTCTTCCTTCCATCTCTTCCATCATTCTCTCATTCTATGAAGTTGTGCAATCATGACTTCTTTTCCATCATGGAATTCACATCAACAACAAAGCAAGTATATTCCACCTCCAACATGTTTTACAAATCCTCCAAATCAACATTTTGAGTAGATTCAAGATCAGTATGCATACACATATGAGCAGCAGTGCCAAAGTCAGTTTGGCTATGAAGCTTTCCAAGAGCAAGGGTGTGCATACAATGAAGACCATCAGATCCAAGATGCTGGTCTATTGGAGAAGATCCAAAAGATGGAGGAAAAGATGGTGCAGTCCAGAGCAACAACTCAAATGAGAGCTTTCGGGATCGGTTACAGGACTCCTTGTCCATGGGGAGGCCCTTTTCCAAGACACTTCAGCCCTCAAGAGAAGCTGGACTTCATGATAAAGATGCTGCCCCAACTTGCACAATGGACAGCAGAAATAGAGGCCTATACATTCGGTGTTGAACAACCTTGTCAATGGGTAAGTTCTACACCATCATCTGGTTTTTCTCTTCCCATTACTCAAGCAGCATCATCTCATTTGGACTTGCAAATTTTAAACTCTCCATCTGCTGTCCCAAATGTTGATCCCATGTCTCCACCTCTCAGTCTTCCACCACACCTCAATTCTTCTTTCCTTTTTCCTTCCAAACAGTCATCCTCTCCACAAGAGCTAAATGAAATACCTCCCACTCCAAAGAAACAAGAGGTTTCACCTCCTCCACCACCACAAAAAAATGTCAAATCAGTTGAGTTACAACCCATCCCTCCTCTTGCATTCCCAAATCCATGTTGGGAGGATGAAAATCAGAATGCCAGTCAAGGAAAACAACAGCAAAAAGAGAAGCCAAACAAAGATGAAGAAATTCAAAGTCTGAAGAGTTGGGCTCTTAGATTTGGGATGACAAAGATCCCCTTGATGGTTAAACCTACAGAAGAGGCTAGGGTTGGAGAACAGGTGGTGGTTAGGACTGATTTTGTTGCAGCAGAAGAAGAAGATCTTGCAGTCACAACTTGTCCTCTAGAGCAGCAGATTGAAGAGTTTGACTTGACAAACTTCATGTTGGAGGAAGAGTTCAATCAAGAGCAAGATTTTCTTCAAACATTGGAGGAAGGAGAAGTTGCTCCAAATCCAAAAGAAGAGGAGCACATTCCAGCTGTGGGGGAGAAAAGTACAGATCCAAGGGCTTTAGGGTCAAAGCAGGCTACAGGAGAACCTTCAGTTCTTCTTTCTACTTCACCTCTCTCAAGTTCTAATACTGAAGAAGAGTTTGACCTCTCAAACTCAATGTTGAAGGGACAAAGAAACCATGGTGGTCAAGTTACAGATCAAGAAGACACCATGGAGGAAGTTGAGCATTTGCAGCAGGACAGCAATGAGGCAGTTTATCTGTCAGATTTGGAGGACTGTTTTGATGGAGAAGAGCCAGTTGAGTTTCCACCATTCTCTCTTTCATCATCCACATTCCAAACACAAGAGTCTGCTGTCATGAAGGAGAGCATTCATTTGCAGCAGCCTGCATCTTATAGCAGCCCTTTGGAACCAAAATTGGAAGATTTAAATCTTCCATGTTCTTCATTGGAGGAAGAGAAAGGACAGAAGGATTCCACCATTTCTTCCACATCATCCATTCAGGTGGGTCTACAAGAGAACTCCATTCTTGGAGTTGAAAATCACAGCAATGGGCATACTCAACGGATCAGACCTTGCCCAATCAGGTATTTGGCTTCATTGGAGCCAAAGGAGAAGCCACAACCAGTCATGCTTGCTTCTGAGCATGAGGACGAGCTACAAAGTACCAAGGACCAGCTGCCATACCTTTTCAATCCAAATGTAGAGCAACTAAAAGAGGTATTGGATTTGTTTTCAGTTGATACCTTGATGATTTGGATAGAAGACCAGCTTCTTGTTGATTTTCCATCCATCCAAACAGCCATGATCGGTGCAAGTCAATTGCATGGCTGCCAATTTTGAAGAAAGGAAGCTATTTTGCACAACCAGTTGCAGGGTTTGTTTAGCTTACCTTTGCTTCTTCGATTAAGTAAAGTAGGTAGGTTTGCTTTCAGAGAAGAAGTGCTTGTGCACACTCTACATGTTCCATTTGGGACATGTATGATTTTCGATTTTGTACATAGTTTTGGTGTTCTTGGTTCTACTCTTTGATTCGTTTGGTGGCATCTTGGTGAGAACACTCCAGGTTCAATGGGTTTCCAAGTGACTCAAAGGGGGGTTTTCAAAGTTCAGATCAGTTGCAGGTTACAACTCATGACTCCATGCCCAATGGATGCTTCAGGAAACTGGTAATTTCATCTAGCAGGCAGATGACCCCGCTGAGTCGCCAAATTGTTATCCAAAATTCACCCCCCAGGGTTAATTTGATAACATGCATCAGAATTCTCAAGTCCCAGGCAGATAAATTGATTCAGGGAAAAAATCATGTTTCTAGGGTCCCTTCAGAAATTTTTCTAACTTCCCTGTCCAGGTCGAAAAGAACGAGCTCTGAGAAAATGTGAGAAGGTTGCGAAAAATAAACTTGGGCGGGAAAATCGTGAAATTGGCTAAGTCCTAGTCCTTTGCGCAACAAAGAGGGACATGTGGGACAGAAGACGCGAATCGGCCGAAAGGCTCTCAGCGTCCGAGGCGGCAGGGGACATTTGGGACAAGTACGCGGTGGGTGTGAAAAGCCGATCCGGCCGAAAGAGGAAGAAAAACAACTAAGCTGGCCGAGTGGGACGATTCGGAGACAAGAGTACGCGAAGGACCTTGAACCGGCCGGCAGTTCGGCCGAAATGAGAACAGCGGCCCGCTAAGAAATGGGACATCCGGGGACGAATGGGCGCGAACAGACAGTTCGGCCGAAATGGGAATTTTCAGCACAAGGGCATCCGGGACGAAAAGACGCGGTGGACGCGAAAGAGCCGGCAGACCCGTGGACCAACCAGGAGATGACACGTGTCACAAGGGAAAAGTCCAAGGGTCAAAGGGGCAAGGTTTGAAGCGCTGGCCCGAGCCAATAGGAATTGGACACGTGTCCAATGGAGTAGGGAAGTGCAGAGTTTGGCGGGGGACTTAGAAATTTTGCAAAAAGTCTTGGGCCCAAAGTTTAAAAGACAAGGTTGACCTCGCGCCCTGTCCTCCAACCAGATCATGCCACGTGTCATACAAGTGGCGGGGAAGCGGGAAAAAGTGAAAAATGTTCCAAAATCATCAAAAAGGTCAAAATTTAAAGGAAAAACCGTGGGTGAGCGAGGAGAGAGAATCACGCGACCAATCAATTCATGCCACGTGTCATCCAGGTGGCAGAGCGTGGGAAAGATTTCAAAACACGTTTTCGCCTGTTTTGTGCCCTAAAACTTCAGACCTCCATAACTTTCAATCCATAGCTTAGATTTGCACGTTCTTTATATCAACGGAAAGCTTATGAAATTCTTTGCATGATTACGGGATCAATCTTGAATTTTGGTGTAGTCTGAGAGAGAAAATTGAGAAACAGCTCTGACGCGTGGTGATGCCAGAAGCGACGTTTCAACAACCAGTTTTAATGCACATGGGTCGCATTCTTCTTCAGCATGGCCAGAAGTGATGTCTCAACCACCGATTTTAATAAAGAGCGCGTTTTGGTCAATGGTTGGGCTACTTACACGTTTTCCTATGTTTTCTGTCTCGGGCTCGACCCATGCATTGTATAAAGCGATTTGGCTCATTTTAAAAGAGGATAACAAGTGGTTCATCTTTCTCGCTCGCCCTCCCTTCTTTTCTTCTGTAGGGTTGAAAATGGAGTTCGAACCTCCTCCCTTGCTCTGTAATGGCGTTTTTCATTTTATACTATTGAAATGATGTTCGTGCAAACTTACGGAGCAAAAAACGTGTTTTGTGATGCATCTGTCCATCCTTGCTCGTTTTTGCTTGTTCTCTTCTTGCCTCTCTTCATTGCAGGTATTTGTGCATGTTTGGATGTTCATTGCAGGTTTGGAGCTATGTTCATGGAGTTTTGGGACATTTTTCGTGTGAAATCTATCCTTGGGCTGTGATGCACCTATCCATCCTTCCCATTGCTCACCTCTCTTTGTCCCATGATAGTTTTGATAGATATTCAACATTTTGTAGACCATCCACATTATAAAGAATTGTTGAAAAACTACAATAATTCTTCAAAATGTGAATTTTCTACACTTCAATGCCACAATTTTAATTTTTGAAATCCTATATAACCACAAAAATATTGTTGAAACATTGTGGTAAAATATCTAATATGTTGTAGTGGTTGTATCTTGGTCCTGAGTGCGGTTTTCCCGCTAGGCACATAACTCGTTATAGTTAGGTTTCGCAATGTAACCTGGTTGTGTATCTCCATGCCATCATTCCATAATTTTTTCTTCATTCATTGGAGGAATGGAGAAGATAAAATGTATTATTTTATTATATCTTCTTCAATGAAATTATTTCATTTTGTCTTCTTCATTCATTAGAGGAATGTATAACATGATACTAAATGTTTAAATTGGATGACCCTATCCACAAGTGATGGTTATAGAGATCTGAAGTCTCTAATAAAGTTAGTCAAGAATCATTGGGTAGTGATTATTGGAAGAAGATAGTAAAGATTTATATTAAAAATCTTAGTGAAAGAGTACAACCTGAGAAGAAATTCAGGAATGGTCAATGTAGTGTAATCTTAGGTATGGATTTTATGTTTATACAAATGTCTTGGGGGAAACCTTATATTAAAGCAAACTAAGGGTATGTATATGAATAATAAGGACCGAAACTACAAGAATGAGGGATAAAGACACATGGAGAATATATTTTCTCCATTGGAAGATAATGTCAAGATGTATCAAAATATCATGAAATATTTCAAATGGAAAATGAAAAACACAAAATCTCTATCCACCAAGTTGAGATTTAAGAGCAAAAAGATACAAAATTTATCAAAAGGGATTTTCAAAAGGATGTGAAACAAATCAACATCAAGATTGGTTTCATGGAGGGTTAGTAAAAATAGATATGGATGAGATCCATAAGCTACTATAAATTAAACTAGCAATAAATGGAGCATGTGATGTGGATGCCATAAGGATCGAGCATGTATTTTCCCATACTATGGGCTATATTTACATCGAGAGTGTAACACAACATGGATATGAGATTTATTAGTAACTCTATGTGGATGGATATAGGGTTGATTAGTGAGGATCATGTATATATGAGTCTATGAATGAAAGAAAATGAATATTTGTTAAGTGATGGTTACAAATATCGAAATGAGAAGCACCACATTTAAAACCAATTGTTATGAAATCCATCTTTTGTGGGGTCAATATTTATGTGAAAAGTTGAATTTGTGATAAAATTCACTTACAACCCTCTCATTAAATTATGAGGCTTGTGTGGCGGCATGTTGGGTGTCTCCATCAACTAATGAAATGGATGCTTGCAAAAATGATCCCATAATTTTCCATGTTGATGACAACAGACATAATCTTAGTAGATTGCCTTTGTCTAGGGGTCCCTACCTTCATTTCGATGTTTTCTTGTTTATTTTCTTGAAAATATTTGAAAATTTCACCATGGAATGCATGAGAAAAATGTTATATCTAAGGTACATTTTGAAGATGATTGTTAGATTTGAAAATTGCACTCTTGGCTAGAAATATTTTATGAAGACATATGAGAAGAAATTTATTGGCTAATCTATGCATGCTTTGGATGAAGTTTCTTTTGTCAAACTTCCTGTTGGTTGCTTACTTTAGGAAGTTGTTCAAAGGAAAGATGTGAGTTATGAAAAGGTTTTAGCTATATTTTTTTATAAGTCTTATAACAAGATAGTGAGTTTATGCAAATCCATTAAATTTTCATGTTAATTTGAACAACAATCTAGTCAAAATTTATGATAAATTGAGGGAGTTTGGGAATTTAAGACTTTCCATGTGCCTGATTTGATATATGTCAAATTCAAATGCTTAACTACTAATCTAAGTAAATTTTGTGCAATTTAGGAAAAAATCGTAAGGAAATTCTAAGGACTGAAAAATTTAAAACCTTCCCTCCACTTGATCTCTTAGGAATTATAGAAGTCTATAATACTTATTTCCAAATACATAGTTTGACAGGAATGCTATTTAGCGGGGTTCATCAATTGAATGTATTTGCTAGATCAAACCCCACAAAAATATTAAAAAGTTATATGAAAGGACATGACAAATATAGATAATGAACAATGCATCATACCATAGACTAATTTAACATATATCTGATATCAAAACCACAATTTTTCTTAAAAACAAAAATTTTCTACACTCTGAACTGTCTGATTCAATCAATGATTCACATGAGTTGTCAAGAAAAATACTTTCATCTGTGAGTAGCAAACACAATGCAACTGTCATTGGTGTGGACTCTGGTTCAAGCTTATATTCTATATTTTCCTTTAGGGTGGATGTGGATCTTGGGTATGATGAGAAACCACAAAATATTGAAGAGGAGACTTAGTACGGGAACTCACAAATGAAAGGAAGGAAGTTCCACGTTTTTTGTGTCAAGCACAATCTCTTTCAGCTAGAATGGCACCTGAAATTTTGAATTTATTTGCTTAAAAGAACCAAAATGTCAATTTCAAATAATCTTCATAAATTACTAATTTATAATCCATTTATTTGTAATTAGCAAAGACATAATTCTCATGGAAAACCCAAATTACTTGAGAATTATGAGACGTCCACAATCTTTGGAGACACCCATTGGAGAGGAATCCAAGGAGGAATAGTGCATGGTGAAGGGACACTTTTCATGTGTTGTCCTTCAATACTTTGAAGTTCATCAAACTTTTTCATACAGACTCAAGTCATGCTCAAGCCACAACAAATAAGTTGAAGGATCATGACAATCATTGGACTTCGCCATTAAAAAGTACCTGAATTTAGTATAACCATCAAAAATGGAATTGAGACACCTAAAACTATAACTAGGGGTTGCGAGAATGTTTTGGAATCCCATTTCTTCCTACATTCAATGATAGTGGTCACAACTGTGTTCTAATGAAATTAAAATTAACTATAAGCTACATAAACATTGTTTTTAATGCGGCCATAAGGTGCTTGATAAATTTAGGAGAAGCATACCTGAGCATGAAGATATTTAGGGCACCACATTTGATGAGGACTGCTAAATTCATCTACCATTTTCCTTCCTAAATCATAGATATGATCAAGCATTCTTAATAAAGGAATGTTTCCCGAGTCAAATCCATGCCAGTAAATCTTCATATTAATGGGTGGGATATGGTTGGTGGAAGGCGTGCCAACAAAAGAGTTATGTGCTATGACTGGCATTCATTTCCTTCATCTTATAATGAAGATAAATATCTGCTCGTATCAGAACCCTCTTATCACGAGTTGTCACGATAATCAAACTACCCGAATTATTTTGTACAATATCCTTAACGACAAAAGCATTCAACTGATCCATGTGATCTATTACATCTATAAAAACTAGAAACTTCAAAAAAGGGACTCTTCCTAGATGATATGTGAGATAGCTTGATCCTTTATATATGCTATGAAATGTGCAATCTTCATTTAATAAATCCTTAAGAAGCTTACTTTGCAAAGGATGTCAAATGACTATTCGTAGATGCTTCCCCACATCAAACAGAAAATAGGATGCTTTGTATTTTTAACGCTCGCAGTTAAACAATTCTCTGGCTGGAGTGGTCTTTCTAGATGGTGGAGCCTATCTCTCACGCAGGTTGGCAGGGAGATAGGCAGATTTGAACCCGCGACCTCCAAAATAAGAGGCAGGAGGCCCACCACTGTGCCGCAGCAATAATTTAGTTCAATTTTGACTGATTTTTATATGCCAATGATATTTTCTTTCCTTTCCATATTCTGGAGGAAGCTT
Organism: Taxus wallichiana var. yunnanensis; assembly: GCA_018340775.1. NCBI lineage: Eukaryota > Viridiplantae > Streptophyta > Pinopsida > Cupressales > Taxaceae > Taxus > Taxus wallichiana. Next base: position 1,009,406,600 of record CM031239.1, read on the forward strand.
CCTTCCAAATATTTCATTAGGTCATTAATTCCAACAAGATTCTTCACAGTTTCTATAACTTTTGTTTGTCCAACCTCTCTAAGGATGACTAGACGTTAGACAAAAAAATCACATTTTTTCAACACCACTGAAATTTTACGAAGAAAGTAATAGTTTCAATCTACAGACGTACGTTCAGCTATGTAACAATCATGGAATTTTAAGGAGAAAATATTTGAATTTAAAGAGTTTCACTGATTATGATGGTTGAAATCATTGCCAAAGATATATGAAACAAATTGGAGTGTTTGTTTCCAGTTGCCAAGTTTGTTGAGATGATGGCCTTTCGATTTGTATTTTGTGAATGAATCAGCATAAACCCCATTTTCTATGAAGCGGAGGTCAGAAAGTTCAAAATCATAAAATATTGGAATTATTTTAGCCTTACTCTGTAACATAAGATCAAGCTCCACAAACACCAAGCAAAGTCCACGGATCACTTAGAAAATATGGAAATTTGAACTAAGGTAGAAAAGATGGCATTTTGGATCGAAGATGGCATCTAATCTATCATAAAACTGCCACCAATTTCACTATTGTTAAAACCACCAAGTCTTTGTTTCATGTGCATGTGTTCCAGTTACCACTGTGGCTTCCATCTAAGCTCCGACTATGGCTCCCGCTTGCCATTTGTCGCCAATATTCCATGCTGGAAAGATCTCCACGAGATTAGTCATGGAACTGCCATTTAAAAGGCCACAAAATTAAAACATTAAAAATTGAGGCAACAACCGAGCTGTTCAATTTCAACAAAAATGAAAAATCAAATCATAGGCATCAAAAATTTGACATTTGTTAGAGACCCTAGGTCATGCTTCACATAGTAACGCCTTATGGCATAAAAAAAAGATGTCAAGAATAAAAAGAGTATTTTCATGCTTAGGGATGTTATGAAAACATCTAAGGAGACCGAGGAGCCTTATAACTCTCATAAAAATGACGTTCTGGGAACACGTTAAAACCTAACACTGATCCCAAAAATTGCGGCTAATTTTTTTTTGTTATAAGTTAAAAAGTTACAAGGGTGTTAACCCCTAGTGTGCATTAAATTAATTTTCACTAATAATCTCAACTTTACAAATGATAAACCAATCTAGTAAAATGATTAAATATTTAATTTACTTTATCTCTAAGGTTAATTGATTAAAAATCATTTAGTAAGGTGCCCTAATTTAAATTACTTGGTTAATTTTTTTCTCCTCTTTACTTAATGTTCAATCCAAAAATAGTTAACCTCATACTTAATTATTTTAGTTTCATTAAATCGTATTAGCTTAAAGTCCTTTCCATTAATTTTCTAAAGCATACTAAGAACTAACAATGACATTGCACCCCAAGGAAAATAAATGGCCCCATTCACCCATCTACACATACCTCTAAGGATTTATTTAAAGCATTTAAAAATACATTCCTACCAAACAAAAGTAGCGTTGATCCTCCACCCTTAGATCAATTCAATTGTGGCCACTGGATCCTAGGGTTCCAAACTAGACATAAAATTCCTTATGAATTCTTATTAAAACCTTTCCTTTATTCTATTCTCCTCATTTGGTCTATTTTCTCTCATTTAATTTGCAGGTTGGAGCAAAGGAAGCCATGGGAATAAGGGAGGAAGAAATATGGGGGAGTCTACAAAGAAATCAAGATTAGATTATTTTAGATTGTAGGTTTATTATTGTAATGTCTTTCATTCAAGGGTTGAAGGGATTTCCTTTTCAAATATGATATTATTACCAAATATTTGTATTTTGAGTTCTCCATTTGGGGAAAAACCTACTCCCATTTATAAATACAAGTTTGAGTACTTTGAATCCACCATTTGAAGATTTTATTGCTTTAAACAATGAGATCTTGCCATTATTTTATTGCTGAAGGTTTCCTTGTAAATTTTACATGCTTAAAATTTAGTTATTACAAGTTGGAATTTGCACATGCGCAGATCTGTGATTTTCTTCCGTAAGTGACAAAACCACCACCCAGAGCAGGCCGACAATTCAGGGACCACTACCCCACCTAGGTGACAATTCAAAAACCGCCACCTTGTCGGAGCAGCGGTTCTGAGACCACCCCTTACCTGAGCGGCGGTTACGAGACCACCACTCTGCACAGGGCGGCGGTCCTTCTTCTTAGAAACAGAACGTTAAAATCGGAGATTTCTCAAAAACAAAAGTTACTAAAGTGTTCTAAAATTCATTCTCAAGCTTAAAATTTATGTGCCTAAAATGTCCAGTTGTAAGATTTAACTCATCTATTCATTCCATAGTAAATTTACTCCTTTTTAAAGCATTTTCTATTTTAGTAGTAACAACAACTACAATATTATTTTCATTTTTCTCAATAAATTTTCATTCAAACCCAATAGAAAAAGGAACTAAATCTACTCCTAATGTTGTTATTTTTCCTTACTACAAAATGCAACATTTCAATATAACAATATACTTTAAATTTGTTTCCTCTTTCCATTTTCACTACAACTTATATGTTCAAAATAACTATAAAAACTTTTTTTTACATTCAATTTTACTATGTATACACTATTTGCATCTTACAACTTCTATATTTATTCTTTCTCATTCACAATAATACAATTTCAAATAAAGATAATAAAATTTCTTTTCTATTTCACAAGACTAGCTTTACAACACAAATATTTCTTTCTCTTTTTCAATATACAATACAACTTTCATATCCAATAATTCAATGCAAATTTTATTCACAAGATTATTACAATGTCTTCCACTTAAAGTGGGAAACATTTTACAAGAATGAAACTAAGATGAATTATAATATTACAAGTCCTCTACCCTAAGTGGGAAAAACAAAAAGGCTTCTCACAAGAAGGGATTTCTTAAGGACTCCAACAAAAGCTCCAAGCTTCACATCACCAACAAGAGAGATCCTTCATGATTTTCTTGATCCAAAACAAAAATGGTGGGAGAGGAAACACTCTTCACCAAACCAAAATATCCAATGAGGAGAATCCATCCTCCTCATTAGCCCACAAGCCCTAACCACATTGCAATGAAAGGTTGATCCATCACATGGAAACAAACAGGCTTCCACATCACAAAACCAAGTTTTCAAAACCATTACAAAACACAACCAACTTAAAATACAAACACAATGAGAAAAATAATAAAATATACAAGGATTCAAAATGAAAAGCCAAAGGAGCAAGAACCTATGGGGAGGTCACTTATGCCTCCCAATGGGAAATGGGTGTGCACCTTAAAACCTCCACCAAATATCTTAAAACCCCTACTCACTCTTATGCCTACCTCAAGTACCTCTTATGCCTCCCACATACTCGTGTGCCTCCCTCATTCTCTTATGCCTCCCTCATAAAATGATCAAGTAAGAAATGCAAGCATTCCTTGTTCCAAGTGGTGCACCCAACTCAAACTCCCTCCAAAACATGAAATAAACTCTTATTCCTCCCTACATGAATTCTCTCCATAGTCCCCTCCTACACCACAATTTGGAAATGTACTCAAGCACCCAACAATCATATCAAAACATTCAAAACAAGCACATATACAAAAAATAAAAGAAGAACATTAAGCAAGAGTATAGCTCCTACCTTTCCATGGTAGAGCTTGTTCCAAAAGTCAATCTCCCAGCTCCTACAAACCCAAGCAATCACCAATAAGCTCCAATAAAGACCACAAGCACTCCCAAAATCCTCTAACTCCAAAAAATTGCAAGAGCACAAAAGAATGAAGTAACCCCCAAACAAGCAAAAGAGCTTGAATAAATAGGAAAGGGGCAGAGGAGGGTAAGGTGGCTCCATGTAGGATGGCACATCACTCATCCTCAACTCCACCTCACAATTCAAACCTCAACCCCAATGCACAATAAAATTGTGGGTGAGAAGAATGACAATTTACTTACACACACAATCCAAGCCCATACCCCCTAAGGATAAACTTAAAGACCCATGTAAAAAAAGTGCAATAAATGTCACCTTTTGACTTACAAAACACATAATGGGGTCTATTTTTGACCCTTCATTCCATAGGTAGGGTTTTCATAGTAATTTAAGAGGTGTTGGAAAAGTTTAACTTGTCCCATGAGCTTCCAAAATTGGCACTTAAGGCCAAATTCGAATTTCCATGAAGGGGTAGAGTGTACAACACTCAAGATCACAAGCACTCAAAATTATAACACTCAACCCAAGAGCCATCTATTCTAATAAATGGATTCCTTTTAGTCACATCCATAATTAGTTTAGAACAATATTAATTAATTAAAAGAGACACTTAAACCCATTAATGATAAAGGGGAAAAAAATACACCAAATTCCAAATAATTAATACAATAAATTACATCACTAAAAATCACATACTAACATAAAATAGAGGAAACTAAATAAAAGAAAACACATAACCCCTTGGTAACAATTAGAGGTAATTCCCCCCATGGAACCCCCTAACAACAACTCAAACATGCACACGTAAAAATACATGTTGTCATGGTGACCCTTGTTTAATTCAGCTAGCATTCCAATGTGGTTGGTTTTCAATCCACCCATTGTTTGTTGTGAATATATTTACATGAAAATCACATAATACCTCCTTTGGCCTCATGGCCACATCAAAAAATCTAAAATAAAATATGTAATATAAATCCACAATCATCTACATATGCATAAAATCATCATCTAGGCAATTACGATATCATTTACAATTTCTAACAACATCTTGATTCTACATTTCATCAGTATCAATAGGATCACAAAATTAGTTCAATTATCAAGGTCTACTCAATGTGATGAAAATATCACATGTCATAAATATATATAACCATGTCAACAAGATATCATCATCAATATAAAAATGTCTCTAAAATTCCACACACATCATACTAAGAATCGAAAACCAATAATAGTCTCAGTATCTCTAACATCTACATCATGCTAAGTTAGAATAATACAAAGTGTCCATAAGTAGAGTCAATAGTATCAAAATCAATAGTAATAGGTGTCAAAGGGAAGTGGGCACTACATCCCCCTCCTCTTGGACTTGAATTCCTCCTATAACTCACTAGAACATGCGTGGAAAATGAACTCATAGTAGTGTAGCATCCTCCCAAGTAGCAGCAGTCTCGTCATAGCTGTCTCACTAGACCCAAATCTGGTAAATCACTCTACCTTGAATTCTCAGGGTCTTGCACTCTATAATATAGATGGGCTCCACCATCACCTGCCCCTGATCATGCACCTGCAATGTGATCCAATCTAATACTTGAGAAGGATCAGCAATGTATCTCCTAAGCACTGAAAAATGAAACACATCGTGGACTCGAGACAAGATAGGTGGAAAACCTAGGCGATAGGACAAGCTACCGATGTGTTTCAAGATCTCAAAGGGACCCAAAAACCTAGGAGCAAAGTTATAACATTTTCCATAATGGATAGGGAATATTTTGTGGTCTAACACAAAGAAAAACCCTCATTCCCACCTCATAATTACGATGTGTCCTATGCTAATCCGCATACTTCTTCTACTTGTCTTGCGCCTCCTGCAATCTCTGCCTGATCAAAATAAACTACTACTTCATATCCTACAATAAGGTTGGCCCAAGAGAAACCCTATCCTCTAACTCGAACTTAGAGGTGTCCCGCACTCCCTGCCATATAATCCTAAAAAGGAGCCATGCCTATCGAACTCTAGGAACTATTATAGTAGGAAAACTCCACCAAGTACAAATACTCCTCCCATCTAGATTGGTGATCCATAACGTATATCCTATGCATGTCCTCTAAGATCTGATTCACCCATCTAGTCTGTCCATCTATCTTCAGGTGATACAATGTGCCTAAATTGATCTTCGTCTCGAGAGCATGTTGTATGGTGGTCCAGAAGTGGGAAGTGTACAAAGGATCATGGTCATAAATGATCTTCCATAGAATCCCATGTAATCTGACAATCTCATCAAAATATACCCGTGCCACTGCACTAGCTGTGTAGGTGGTCTTAACCAGAGAAAAATGAGCCACTTTTGTCAATTTATCCACCGTGACCATGATGGCATTGTGGTGGTATATCGACATCGGTAACCCAACAATGAAGTCCATGGAAATGGTGTCCAATTTCCATTTCGGTATCACGTGAGGAAAGAGAAGGCCATCTCAATGTTGATGCTCAAACTTCACCCTCTAACACTCTAAAAAGCATGACACAAAATGAGCCATGTCTCTCTAAAGTCCTCTCCAATGGTACAACTATCTCAAAGTGGCGTGCATCTTCTTCACCTCGGGATGGGCTGAATAAGGTGCACGATGAGCCTCTGTCAAAATGTCCTATCTCAAACCTCCATATCTAGCAACATATATATGAACTCTATGTCTGAGAAGACCATCTACCTCTAATGAAAATTCATCAAATCTCCCCTAAAAGGGGTCTCTGAGACTCAATCTCTTCTCTAGCTGTAAGGTAGAAATTGTCAAGAGGAAGTTGTAAAATCTGCTCTGTAAATTTGTATCCACTGATGTAGCCATATCCACATGTCTCAGTCTTCTCTATACGTCTACAACCACACTCCTTCCTTTCACATGCTCTATCTCCATATCATACTCCAAAAGCAATTCCATCCAACGCCACCGCCATTGACAAGCGTTGAGATTGGGTTGCTTGAAGAGGTGGCGAAGACTCAAGTGAATCAGCCCTGACTGTAAAACTCTAGCCAAGAACGAAGTGTATCCACTTCACCAAGGTGAGCACAACTGTTGTAAGCTCAAGATCATGATTTTTATAATTGATCTCATAATACTTGAGTTTGCGAGACACAAAATCAACTACTCTACCCTCCTGCACTAACACACCTCCAAGTCCTCCCAAAGAAGGATTTGTGCAAACGAAGAAGTCACCTTGAGGATGCGGCTCTGCAAGAATAGGCACTTTGTTGTGAGGCATTCCTTTAGTTTCTTGAAGGCCTGCTCACATCTATATGATCATAAAAACTTCTTCTCTTTCTAGTGCTGGGAAGTGATGGGGTGCGCAATCTGAGAAAATTCCTAAAAAAATCTCCTGTAATATCCTTCCAAACCCATGAAATTGCGCACCTTGGTCACACTAGTAGGTGCTATCCAAACCATGATAGCTTGAATCTTAGAAGGATCAAATGTGATACATTCCCCATAAATGATGTGGCCCAAATACTACACCTCTATCTGAAATAACTTACACTTCTCCAGGTTCCCGTACAGATGTTGCTCACGAAGAAACTGAAGAACCTGGCAAACGTGCTCCTCGTGCTCCTCACGTTTACATGAGTAAATCAAAATGTCATCAATGAAGATGAGCATGAAGTGATCCAAAAATGTCCTGAATACCCCATTCATCAAGCTCATGAACACTGTGGGGGAATTCGTCAAAAAAAAGGTACCACTATGAACTCGTAGTAGCCATATCTCATACGGAAGGTAGTCTTATGAATATCTTCCTTCGTGATCCTCAACTAATGATATCTTGACATTAGGTCTATCTTGTATAATACTTTATCCCCCTTCATCTAATCATATAAAACATTAATGTGTGGAAGGGGTAACCATTCTTGATCGTTACTTTTTTCAGTTTGCGGTAATCAATACACAACCCCAAAGATCCATCCTTTTTCTTCACGAAAAATCACCAAGTGCACCCCAAAGGGACACACTAGGATGGATAAGGCCTTTCTCTAGAAAAGCTGTCTAGCTGCAACTTGAGCTCTCATATCTCATGGATAGTCATCCGGTAAGGTGCTCGTGAAATAGGCTCTACGACCAGGAACTAGATCTATGTGGAAATCCATCACATGTGAGGGAGGTAACCCAGTAACTCTCCTATAAAAACATCAGCAAACTCACTCAAAATGTGATGGTCATCAAGGGATGGTCCACTAGACTCATCCTCGGATCGTCACTAATCATAACAGCATAAATCGACAACCTCATCGCACACACCTCTTAAGGTGCATAAGCGAAGATGATGCGAATGGAAACGAGCCTCCTAACTCACGCTATCACTAACTCAACTCCTATATCATTTGTACAAGCAATAGTCTTATGGTAATAGTCCACTCTGGCTCTATGTGTAGACAACTAGTCCATGCCCAAGATGACTCCATATGAACCCAACAGAAGGATTCAAAGATCCGAGGTAGTGGTGAAAGGTCCCAAGTCCACTACACACTCCTTAACTAAAGAGTCTACAAGAATTTTGGCTCGTAATCCATCTCAACATCCTAACTACAACCCTACCTAACTACCACCAACATGCAACGCTCTACCAAGGATGGTGCAATAAAAGAATCAGACGAACCAGAATCAAACAATATAGAGGTAGAAATATGACCAATAATACATGTCATCTCTATCATGGTACTTTAGTGCTCAGCATGGTAGTTCTCAACCGTTGCATAGATCTGATGGCTCTGTCTTATGTCTCCAACAGTAGTCTCTAAGATCTACATCTTACCCTTGTTTCTAGGGTTATGTGGGCACTCTCTCTAATGATGTCCAGCCACGCCACAACCATAACAATTGCCTAGTCCTCTCCAATGAGATATAGCTCTAATCGGTACTCTAGAGGTTTGAGTTGTGGATCTTGACAAGCCGCCTATGAGTTTTGAGGTCTCTACTTGATGCACTCCTACTAACTTAGCTCTCGTTGCACCCTTTGTCCGATACAAACCCTAGGAGGAAGCCCCATACTCCGTTCCCTTTATGCATCGAATCTCTGAGGAGGTCTATAAGGTGGGCGGGTCTCTTTGCTACTGAGAGGTGGCTATTGTGGTGGCCTAAATGAAGACTATTCTTGAACCCTATCCACCATGAGGAAGAGGAACTGACCCCCTTGATCTGTCATCCCGCATCATTTGGATGTGGCTCTAAACACTTGTATTTATCCTGCTACATCTTCTCATGTGTCTCCTCTCGTAATATAGGCCTTCTCCATGGCCTCTGCAAGTGTCTGTGGATAGTGACTGCACACCGCACCACCCAAATCCAAATTCGGGTCCCCGATGAATTTGTGAATCTGTACCTTCTCATCCTACATATAGTTGACATACTTGAGTAGGTCAATAAATTGACTCTAATACTCAATTACAGTCATAGATTCCTAACGGAGGTTGTGAAACTCATCTATCCACTGTTGGATAAACCTCATGGATAAATACCTACTCTGAATGAATCCTCAAATAGCTCCCAGGTAATTATCTCTAAGTCAACATGGAGCTTTTTCTCCTTGGTCCTCCATCAAACTCATGCTTCATCCCTCAAAAGATGGATCGCAACATGATATTTCATGTTGCTAGTACAAGGGAAGAGCTTAAAGCATCCACTTCAGGATCTCTTTGATATAGTCTATTATTGATGACTGACAAGCCCTAGGTCTATCTTGTTAGGAAATAAGAGATAAAATATGTGAAATAATCCCTTATAGAATTGCAACAATAGAAACTAATATGCAGAAAATATTACAGATCTCAAATAAAAGTGTAGAATAAATAACACAACATAGAGAGACAAGATTTAACATGGTTCACCCAATTTGGGCTACGTCCACCAAGAATCACTTGCTCAGATTTTATTACAAGCCTCCACTCTCTCAATACAATACCCAGATCCGTTTAGAGCTATGCTCAACAAACTCTACAGAATTCACACCCAAATTCAAAGCACATCTGCAATGCATTTGCTTGTATATGTATCATATGCATAAGATCATATAAATAGACAATTACTTAAGCAGTTTGATACAAAACCGTGGGTATCAAAACCATAGGAAAAAAACCGTGGGTATCAAAACCATGGGTATCAAAACAATGGGTACCGAAAAACCATAGGCCCAAAAACAGCCCATAATGGTTACCCATTACCCATGGGTTAATAAACCACCCATGAAATTTGCTTGGGGCTTCACCCGTGAACCCCACTGACCCACTCATCGGCGAGCGGGACCACCGTAAAAATACCCGAGTGTAACACATAGAAGGTGTACCACACTCTAACATGAAAATAGGCTCCACAAACATAACAATCTCCCACTTAGAGACTGATTTTCACTGAGCAAGCTTCTCAACCCTTCACTGTCATCCACGAAGGCCAACCAAAGCTGAACATAGCTTTAGTTTATCCCTTGTGACCACCTTGGTCATCATGTTTGTAGGATTCTGACTGGTATGAATCTTCTCCAACTTCAACTTATCTTCCTCCAAAGTTGTCCTGATGAAGTGATATCTCAACTGTATATGCTTTGTCCTGGAGTGGAAAGTAGATTTCTTAGCTAGGTGTATAGCACTCTGACTATCACTATGCAGCTTACATTCCTCCTACTTATGCCCCAACTCCTCAAGCAATTGTTGTAACCAAATCATCTCTTTTCTTGCCTCTGTGGCAGCAACATACTCATCCTCCGTGGTTGACAAAGCCACCAGCTTCTGTAGTCGTGAAATCTAGCTTACTGTTGTCCCACCTACAGTGTAAATATAACCTGTCGTGCTCCTCCTACTATCTACATCTCCAACCATGTCTGAATCTACATAACCACGTAAAGTGGTGTCTGATCCACTGTAGCATAAAACTGTCCCCATGGTCCCTCTCAAATATTGAAGGATCCACTTTACTACTTTCTAATGATCTTTACCTAGATCACTCATAAATCTACTCACAGCTCCTACTGTATGGGAAATATCAGGCCTAGTGCATACCATAGCATACATCAAACTACCAACCGTTGATGAGTAAGGTACCTTGGACATATGGTTTCTTTCTTGCTCTATCTTGGGACACTGCTCCTTTGATAACTTAAAATGGCTTGCCAAAGGAGTCCCAACTGGTTTAACATCCTGCATGTTAAACCTATCCAATACCTTCTTAATGTAGTCTTCTGAGATAAAATTAGCTTCCATTCCTTCCTATCTCGAGTTACCCTCATACCAAGGATTTGTCTGGAAGCCCCCAAATCCTTTCATATCAAAGGATTCAATTAGTCATTTCTTAAGTACTTTTATTTCTGCATGTTTTTACCTACAACCAAAGCATGTCATCAACATACAAACACAAGATAATATAACTTCCATCCTCAAATTTCTTTATGTACATGCAATGGTCGAATGACATACGATATAACTTTGCTCCATCATGAAGCTATCAAACTTCTTATACCATTGACGTGGAGCTTGTTTCAAGCCATACAAGATCTTCTTCAGTTTAACCATCTCCTCTTTACCTTTGACCTCATAGCCCTCTGGTTGTTGCATATATAGTTCCTCCTCCAAATCACCATGGAGAAATGCAGTCTTTACATCTAACTAGTCTAAGTTCAAGTCTTCTACTACCACTATTCCAAGAACAATTTTAATAGAAGTCATTTTTACTACGGGAGAAAAGATCTCATCAAAATCTATACCTTGTTTCTATGTAAACCCTTGACCACTAACCGGGCCTTATATCTTTTCTTTCCTCCTTCGTTTTTAACTCTATACACCCACTTATTCTGCAATGCTCTTTTGCCTTCCGGTAGCTTCACCAAATCCCAAGTTTGGTTCTCCATGAGAGACTTATGCTCCTCATCCATGGCTTGCTCCCACTTCTTACTGGCATCTACTTGCATTACTTCATCAAATCTCTCTAGCTCTCCACTATCAGTGAGTAATAAATAATAAAGAGAAGGAGAAAAACATTCAGGTTCTTTTCTTACCCTAGAAGACCTCCTCACTATAGGAGTTTGGGGTTCTTGTTGAGTCAGTTCCTGAACTGATTCATGGGTCACTGTCCCATCCAGAAGATCCTCTACCACTGCATATTCTTTCTTGGATTCTTCCCTATTTTCTTGCAACTATTGCTTATACATGACTTTCTCATTAAATACCACATCCCTAGACCAAATGATTTTCTTGTCCTTAATACTCCAACATTTAAATCCAAAGTCATCACCACCATAACCAATGAAAGTACATTTTTCTGATTTAGCCTCTAGTTTGGTCCTATCATCCTTGTCTATATGAACAAATACCTCACATCCAAAGACTCTAAGAAATGAATAATCAACTTTCTTACCATACCAAGCCTCCTCAGGTATGCCTCCATCCAAGGCACTTGAGGGTCCTCTATTTATCAAGTACACAGTTGTGCTCACTACTTCTACCCAAAAAGAAAGAGGCAGTCCTACATGTAACCTCATGCTCCTAGCACATTCCATTATTGTTCTGTTCATCCTTTCTGATACCCCATTCTACCTGCGGAGTTCCTAGAACTGTCTTTTTCCTACGGATTCCATTCTTAGAACAGTAATCATTAAATTCATTACTACAATACTCCCCTCCATTATCTAACTGAGACATTTTAGCTTAAGACCTATTTCATTCTCTACCAAGGCTTTCCATTTAACAAAAGTGTCAAATACATCAGATTTGTTTCTAATACAATAAACCCAAACTTTCCTTGTTGCATCATCAATAAAAGTAACATAATAACTTGAACCCCCAAGAGATGATACTGAGTGGGACCCACACATTAGAATGCACCAGCTCTTACTTACTCTCTTTCTTTGTAGGTCCAACCTTGAGAAACCTTACTCACTTTTGTTTCTCATATATGCAATCCTCACAGAACTCCAAACATGTTTCTGTATATCCAGGAAAATTCTTCTTTATGATGTCCATGCCCTTATGGCTCATATGACCGAGCCTATAGTGCCATAATGTTGTATCTGCATCTGAAGCCACAAGATTACAATCATTAGTACTATCAGTGGATAAATACAAGGTTCTAACCTTCTTACCTCTTGCCACCATAAGAGCACCCTTGGTACCCTTCCAAGAGTCAATCTGTAAATATCACAGTACAACCATCACTTCCCAATTGCCCCGCCGATATCAAATTTCTCCTTAATGTAGGCACATGTCTGACATCCTTCAATAGCCATGTATTCCCATTCTACATCTTAACCTAAACAAAACCTTTTCCAACTATACTGCAAGGCTCATCATCACCAAGAAAAACATGCCCAAAATCCCCTTGAACATAATCAAAAAAATAATGCCTATGTGGAGTAGCATGAAAAGAAGCCCCTGAATCTAAAACCTAAGATTTAGTAATATTATGCAAAGAAAGAATCAAAGCATCCTAGCATACATTACCCGATGCCACATTTGCCTCCTTGTTTTCTTCATGTTGTTTCTTCTTGTCCCAAAGCTCATAATAGTCCTTCTTTGCATGCCCGGACTTTTCCACAGTTCAACATGCAATCTTGCTCTTGGATTTTGGCCTTGCTTGATCTTTCGATTTTCCACGGTTTCCTCTATTCTTTTGTCTCCCTCTAGTTTCCACTGTCAAAGCATTCCCTGAAGTAGAAGATTCCCCAGAGATTTTTCTTCACATTTCCTCGCTTAGAATCACCCCTACAACATCCTCAAACTTCAACTTCGAGTTAGCTAGAACCAAGTTGCTTAACACCATTACGAGGTTATTCCAACTTTCAAGTAAAGAGCACAAAATCAATAAAGCCCTAAATTCTTCATCAAATTCTATTGTAACCGAAGCTAGCATATTCACAACCGTATTGAAATCATTTAAATGATCTCTTTCTTGAACTATTCTCGACATCTTCATATTAAAAACTTTTCATTAAAAATATCTTATTAGACGCAGAGGGTTTTTCATACAACTTCCCTAATGCATCCATCGGTTAATTTGTAGTCTTTTCCTTTGAAACATTAAATAATACCGAAGATGTAAGACACGGCCAAATCGTTCCAAGTGTCTTTGTCGACACTAAAATTTTCCTCCATAATTTCTATTTCATTAATGTATGTATTAGGAATAGGATGTTGTTAAGTATAATTAGTAGTAGCATCGATAGAAGATAATGGCGCGTCGTCGGTATGGTGTCGCCAATAATGTGGAGTACGGTAATGATCAAAGTACAATAGGAATGTTGTAAAAGTAAATATTTGTCGTAAGTGGTCGGTAATGTTAAAATGTCAAAGTTTGGGTAATTAGAGAAGTAGGGTCTACATGATTAGGAATTAGAAATATTATATTGGTAATAAAGACAAGGAGTAAGGTCATAAATATTTTGTGTATTTTATTTGTAAAAAGTCTAAAAATGTGGAACCCATGTAAAATGATAAGGTTTATCTTATCTTAAGAGATAAGCTTACATGTACGAGATAAGAGTTAAGGTATGGAATATGATTCGTCGGAGTGGATTTCTTATCCTATCTTAGAGATAGGATGGATAAGCTGGAAGTTCTATAAATAAAGAGGCCACCCCCTCATTTAGAATAGAAAGAAGTAGTGAGAAATATTGTAGGAAGTGTGCAAAGGAAGCCATCGAGTTAAAGGTGTGTTAAAGAAGCCATCAAGAGGTGTAATTGTAAAGTTTCTCCCATAGTCTTGTTGAAGTACCTCATGGGTGAGATTGTAACAATTTCATGTTAATATTATAATTTACTTTGATATTTCAGATTTGTCATCATTCTGTCTTATCATAGTCGATGGTATTCTTGTGTTCGGTTGTTGTTTTGTTTCCAGATTACATCCACCAAACTAAAGGCTGTGCATTAGTAAATAATCATAGCACGAGGAGTTCCCGGTGAAGAATTATCATAGTGCCGGATTGGTGATGACATTTTGGTTCCATTGACGGGATCATTCCTCGTTGGTGGATTTTCTAGAGAGATATTCCCACTTAGTCAAAAATCAATTAGAGGGTAACCTTGTTTTTACTGTGCATAGTAGTTACCATGGTAAAGTCATTTTTGCCATGAATAGTAGTTACCATGGTAAAGTCATTTTTGCTAGAATAGTATTTACCGTAGTAAAGTCACTTTTTACCGTGAATAGTATTTACCATGATAAACGTCACTTTTTACCGTGAATAGTATTTACCGCAGTAACTTCACTTTTTACCGTGAATAGTGTTTACCACAGTAAAGTCAGTTTTTACCGCAGTAAGTCAAGTTTTACCATAGTTTACCGTGGTCATTTCTATTTTACTGTAGAAAGGTGTAAAGTCACTTTCTAGTATAGTGATTCCAATTATTTGTGCACATAAGTCTTGTTGATTGTACTTGTGGGTTGGTATTTCACGGTGGTTACTTTTGAAAATGGGAAAGATTCCTATTTTTCAGCTCAATCTAATGAAGATGCTTCTTCTTTCATTCAAGAGTTTAAACGATCTTGTATTTGTAATGGCCTCATAAGAAGGAACAATGGACTGAATTTTTTCCTACCTTTTTGGATGGTTCAGCACTTAGGTGGTTTGAAACACTAGGTGATAATGTGAAAAATTCATGGGATTTATTAACTGAAAGTTTTCTTGAAGAATTTGGTGAACAACAGAAATATGCAGATCTCATGATCGAGATCACAAAGCTATCCCAAGGAGAGAAGGAGAAGATAAGGGATTATCATGCTCGTGTTCTAGAGCTAAGGAGGAAGCTCGATGCCCGAGATCAAAAGGAAGGACTAGCGGATGGGTTAATGAATGGCGTGGATAATCTCCTCTGTAAGCACTTCATTCTTGGGATGAAGCCAGAGATCAGACAATGAGTGAAGTATGACCGCCCGACTACCATTGAACAAGCAAAGGAGATTGCAAGAAGGCAAGAAGAAAGCATGGAAGAGGAGCCCAAAGAAATTGTTGCTAAAGTAGAGCCTACATCAGCACCTTTGGTCAGAATCCACAACCACTCCCGGTGAGCACAAATATTTCTCCTAGTACATCTGAGTATGAAGATCTGCTCAAAAAGATGGGTCGATTAACTATTAATCTTCTTGAGGAAAGGAATTTAGTTCTCGGGGAGGAGATAGAGGTCAAAAGAAATATTTCTGAAGTTGTTTGTTATGGTTGTTATAAAAGGGTCATTATAAGTATAATTGTCCGAGATAGAGCTTCTACATCCGGTAAAGGAGATAATGATAAAGGAAAAGCACCTATGAATTCTTTTGATGTAGTAGATAAGAGCGAGAAATAATGAAGTAGATGTGTTTATAACAAAAAGAAAGAAAGAAAAAGATAATCAAGATGGAAATGATCCTAAGAAGATGAAAGGAGAAACTAATAAGAAACATAGGAGAAGAAAGTTGGGTGTGCGGGATTTTTTACGATTTCACGGGGCAAGGACCATACTCCATCTTGGAAGATCCGTCCAAAAGGCTGCAAATATTACATATGGTCAACTCTTGGCTATGTCTTCGAGAAGAGGCGGGAGTTGCGAGGTGGACTCAATGCTCAAAGAAGGAAGGAGGTTGAGGTCCTGTTTTGAGAGGCGAGGCGAGATCCCTATGCTCCACAAGGTGAGGTATTATGTAATGGTATTTCAATTCATGATGTCTTAGTTGATGGAGGTGCTGCGATTAATGTAATGACCGAGTCCTGTAATGAATATGTTGGGTTTAAAAATTGATCGCCCTTCAACACTTATGTTAAGGTCATTAAATAAGGGAAAAACTAAACCGAGAAGGTGTAGTTTCAAATGTGGCAATATATCTGTTATGGGTGTTGTATGTGTGGTAGACTTTCGGGTGATGATTGCGTACCCAATGCTTTGGGAAGACCATGGCTAAGGAGAGTTCATGCAAGAAACTCTTTGGAATGAAGGTTTCATGACACTTGGACGTGGTAGAGAGAGGGTGAAGATAAAAGTGATCCTCGACATCATAAAGCAGAACTTTTGTGCATTCAAGTGATGGCCGATGATTGGACATCCTCGATTACTCTAGTACTAGTGAAGTGGACACGAAGATGAAGAAAGTGAGGTGGATGTTTGGTCATGGATATCCTGCCCGAGTCACACCAACTCATGACCCCATAAAATTATACGAAGAAGAAGTTGATGATCGTCTCCAACAAGTAAAGATTGGTGATCTTTGTGATGGAGAGTGAGAAGGAATCCTACCTCCGGCTCTTTCAAAGGTACATACACCTATTCACTTTTGATTACAAGGAACTCCATAAAGTAAGTTGGGTAGAACATTATATTGAGTGGTAGATGGTGCTTAAGCCCATAAAGCAAATGCCATATAGAATGAATCCTAATTTTTCCAAGGCGTAAAAGAAGAAATAGATAAGTTGCTTGATGCACGGGATTCATATTTCTTTGTGGAAAATTCGAATGGGTTTCTCCCATTGTGATCTCAATTAAAAAGAATGGGAAGCTACGCATTTGTGTTGATTACGGGAAGCTCAATAAGGCAACAAAGAAGGATCATTACCCTCTTCCATTTTCAGATCAGATCTTGGATGAAGTAGGCTGGCCAGAGTGCTATAGTTTTCTTTGATGGATATAGCGGCTACAACCAAGTTCGTATAGAGAGAAAGATCATTTGAAGACCACGTTCACCACTCCTTGGGAACGTTTGCTTATAGAGTTATGCCTTTTGGGTTGTGTAATGCTCAAAGCAACATTCCAGCGTTTAATGAATAGGGTGTTCGAACCCTACATTGGGACCTTCATCAAAGTATTTATGGATGATTTTTACATTTATGGGAGCAAGTTGGACCACTTGCACCAAATGGAGACATCATTTCAAAGGTTAGATGAAGCACAAGCCTCACTAAACCCTACAAAGTGTGTCTTTGGATGTTCTAAAGGCATTTTGTTAGGGCATGTTGTATCCAGAGATGGTATTGGTACTGATCCTGATAAAGTTTCAAAAATCAAAGATTTACCATTTCCTCTTAATAGAAGTAAGTTGAGATCATTTTTAGGCCATGTGGGTTACTATAGAAGGTTCATCAAGAATTTCTCAAAGATTGCACAACCATTAACTTGAGTTCTTGAAGAAGGATGTTACTTATGAACCGGGAAATAAGGCACATGAAGCTTTTGGAAAATTCAAGGAAGCCCTAGTGTCTTCACTGTTTTGAAGAATCCAGTTGGAGCAAGCCATTCATTGTGTACACTTGATGCCTCGAGATCTGCACTAGGAAGTACTTTGAGCCAAAAAGATGAAAATGGGAATGAACATCCAATTTACTTTGGGAGCAGACAAATGAGCAGTGCTGAGGTAAATTATATTGTAATTGAAAAAGAGGCTCTGGCTATCATTTTTTTTGTAAAGAAGTTTAGAAATTACTTGCTAGGGAAAAAATTTCTAGTTGTAACAGATCATCAGGCTCTAAAATATATTGTAAATAAGCCTAACCCATCAGGGAGGATAGCAAGATGGATAATTTTGCTACAAGAATTTGAATTTGATATTATAGATAGGCCAGGAAAGAAGCATGTCAATGCAGATGCACTCTCTCGAGCCTATGATGGTTTAGGATCATCTTGTGATGATGATGATTTCCCGATGCAGCATTGTTATCCCTTGACACAATCCCTAGTGAATACATAGATATTTGGAATTATCTGAATGAATTCAAGTTTCCTGATGGTGCCAATGCAAAGACTAAGAGAAATATTACTCAAGCCAGTCGTCCATATTCTATTCTGCATGGAGCATTATTTCGAATAGGACCTGATGGACAGTACAAGAGGGTAGTTGGACGTGATCAAGGAAAGGAGCTGCTAGAAGAATTCCACAATGGTACATGTGGAGGGCACTTCTCTGGACAACTTACAACAAGAAGGATCTTGGATGCAGGTTATCACTGGCCCACTCTTTTTAAATATTGTTATAATTATTGTAAGACATGTGATATTTGTCAAACACATGGTAACCGTAAGACTTCATCAGCTCCATTATGTCCTATTCTTCCACTTGGTCCCTTTGAAAAGTGGGGAATAGACATTGTAGGTCCACTTCCAACTACATCATGCCAAAATAAGTATATTATAGTTGCCACAGATTATTTAACCAAGTGGGTTGAAGCTAGGCCATTGAAAATAGCTTCCATGGATGAAGTGGCAAGGTTCATATATGAACGCATTGTCACCAGATTTGGTTGTCCATTAGAAATTGTGCAGATCAAGGAAGCCACTTTATTAATGAGGTGGTAGAATCCATAGTCAATAAGTTTTCTATTAAGCACAGGAAGGCAACAACATACAAGCCAAGCACAAATGGACAGGTGGAACGAACAAATTTTGTGTTGTGTCAAATTCTAGCAAAAGATGCAGCCTTGCAGGTACATAAATGGGATAAAAGGATTCATGCAGCATTGTGGGCATATAGGGCAACATCAAAGTCAGCAATAGGATACTCCCCATTTCAGTTGGCCTATGGCATTGATCCGATTCTTCTATGGAGTTTGATATTCCCACTATGAGAGTTATGAAAAATGAAAGGATGGATGAAAGTGATTTAGTAAAAGAAAGGTTGGTACATCTTCATTTGCTAGAGGAAATGAGGGAAATAGCAAAGGATACAAGCCATAAGAAGAAAATGAAGCAGAAGGAATACTTTGATCAAAAGATCCAATGGTCTCCATTTCATGTGAATGACTTGGTCTAGTATATGATTCGTATAAAAAAGAAAGAGAGAAAATTTCTTCCAAAATGGATGGGGCCCTACAAAATATAGCGGTTGTGCATGAAAATGGTACGCACTGATTTGGAGGAATTGGATGACACTCCCATTACGAAATGGGTCAACCACGACAAGTTAAAGATTTTCCAAGCACGAGAATAGTCTACTCAGGACGGAGTAGAAGCTAGGAAGGGGAAGATGTCGACACTAAAATTTTCCTCCATAATTTCTATTTCATTAATGTATGTATTAGGAATAGGATGTTGTTAAGTATAATTAGTAGTAGCGTCGATAGAAGATAACGACATCGTCGAGACGGTGTCACCAATAATGTGGAATACGGTGAATGAGTCAAAGTACAATAGGAATGTTGTAAAAAAGTAAATATTTGTCGTAAGTGGTCTGGTAATGTTAAAATGTCAAAGTTTGGGTAATTAGAGAAGTAGGGTCTACATGATTAGGAATTAGAAATATTATATTGGTAATAAGGACAAGGAGTGAGGTCATAAATATTTTGTGTATTTTATTTGTAAAAAGTCTAAAAATGTGGAACCCATGTAAAATGATAAGGTTTATCTTATCTTAAGAGATAAGCTTACATGTACAAGATAAGAGTTAAGGTATGGAATATGATTGTCAGAGTGGATTTCTTATCCTATCTTAGAGATAGGATGGATAAGCTGGAAGTTCTATAAATAGAGGCCACCCCCTCATTTAGCATAGAAAGAAGTAGTGAGAAATATTGTAGGAAGTGTGCAAAGGAAGCCATCAGTTTAAAGGTGTGTTGAAGAAGCCATCAAGAGGTGTAATTGTAAAGTTTCTCCCATAGTCTTGTTGAAGTACCTCATGGGTGAGATTGTAACAATTTCATGTTAATATTATAATTTACTTTGATATTTCAGATTTGTCATCATTCTGTCTTATCATAGTCAATGGTATTCTTGTGTTCGATTGTTGTTTTGTTTCCAGATTATATCCACCAAACTAAAGGCTGTGCATTAGTAAATAATCATAGCACGAGGAGTTCCCGGTGAAGAATTATCATAGTGCCGGATTGGTGATGACAGTGCCCTCCGATCTAACAAATCTCATTCCGCATATTTCATACTCAAGGGTTTGTTCACCTTCTCAGATAGTAGAGTATAAAGATCCTTCTGATAAAGGTAATCTTCCATCTGCATCTTCCAAAGACTGAAATTATGCCCGTTGAATTTATCAACCCTAGATCTTCCATCATCTACTATAGCTTCCACTCAAGATAAAAATTTCCCTGCCATTCAACACTTTAGCAAACCAAACCAGGCTCTAATACCAATTGTTAGGAAATAAGAGATAAAATATGTGGAATAATCCCTTACAGAATCACAACAGTAGAAACTAATATGCAGAAAATATTACAGATCTCAAATAAAAGTGCAAAATAAATAACACAACATAGAGAGATAAGATTTAACATGGTTCACCCAATTTGGGCTACGTCCACCAAGAATCACTTACTCAGATTTTATTACAAGCCTCCACTCTCTCAATACAATACCCAAATCTGTTTGGAGCTATACTAAACAAACTCTCTGAGAATTCACACTTGAATTCAAAGCACATATGTAATGCATTTGCTTGTATATGTATCATATGCATAAGACCATATAAATAGACAATTGCTTAAGTAGTTTGATACAAAACCGTGGGTATCAAAACCATGGGCAAAAACCGTGGGTATCAAAACAATGGGTACCAAAAAACCATGGGCCCAAAAATAGCCCATAACGGTTACCCATTACCCATGAGTTAATAAACCACCCATGAAAAATTACTTTGGGGACTTCGCCTGAACCCCCTGATCCGCTCACCAGTGAGCAGGACCACTGTGAAAATACCCTAGTGTAACACATAGACGGTGTACCACACTCTAACATGAAAATAGGCTCCACAAACATAACATATTTGCATGCTCCTCCCTCTGCCTAGGGCTCTAAGATCTATCCCTATTTCCTAAAATCATGTCTCCATGTCCCCTCTGTGGTGACTATACCCAAGCTGACTCCACGTGGAAGTAATCCACCCTATGTTCTTCACTGTGTCAAGGAGATGCATGAGCCTCTATTGATGGCTCCATATCATGTCTAGCAAGTTGTCCTCCTAAGGACCATCTGCGTATAATGACATTGACGTCCTGAAGCATCTATAAAATTTGAGGTAGAATGGTCGCTACCGCCTACTCCGGAGTTGGTAAAATAGGTCTACATGCAAAAACCCATCGTCAGTCTGCACCTCCTACACGAGACTAAGGTGAGAGTTAGTCCATCATTCTAGGTATCATCCTATTTTCCTAGGTTTCCTACATTATAAAATTATCGAGATAGTGTGGTTTTTCTAGGTTTAAAAGAAAACAAATTTATGCTAGGTTAAGTGTTCATGTCTCGTGTTTTCTAGTGTGCCCAAGGTTCCAAACTTTGAACTCACGGATCGATACCAAATGTTACTCCCAGTAAAAGGATGTTCTAGGAACACGTTAAAACCTAACATTGATCCCAAAAATTGTGGCTATTTGTTTTTGTTATCGGTTAAAAATTTACAAGGGTGTTAAACCTAGTGTGCATTAAATTAATTTTCACCAATAATCTCAACTTTACAAATGATAATCCAATCTAGTTAAATGATTTAATATTTAATTTACTTTTTGTCTAAGTTCAATTGATTAAAAGTCATTTACTAAGGTTCCCTAATTTAAATTACTTGGTTAAGTGTTTTCTCCTCTTTACTTAATGTTCAATCCCAAAATGGTTAACTTCATACTTAATTATTTTAGTTTCATTAAATCCTATTAGTTTAATGTCCTTTCCTTTAATTTCCTAAAGCATACTAAGAACTAACAATGACCTTGCACCCCAAGGAAAATAAATAGCCCCATTCACCCATCTACACATACCTCTAAGGATTTATTTAAAGCATTTAAAAATACATTCCTACCAAACAAAAGTAGCATTGATCCTCCACCCTTAGATCAATTAAATTGTGGCCACTAGATCCTAGGCCACAGAATGTATTGGGATGATGTTTTTATGTTTTTAAGGGAATTTAAAGCTCATGATCGATGGAGGTAAAGATGGGTCCATAGTAAGGAGCATTGTTATATTTACAACGAACTAGTTTCTATCTTCATTTATATTTCTTGTGCTTTATATTGAGTTTCCTTCATGGAAGACCAATTGAGAACAACTTTGTAAAGAAAATTTCCATATGGAGGATGAAACAACTTATATAATGTTGGTATATTTTTAGGAGTGAGTAAATTTTACCCTAAATTGTAGAATTGGTATTCATTGGAAAAGATAACTAGTCCTTAAATCACCCACTTTTTAATATTTCTTACCAATGTATTTATGTAATGTATGGTGCTAGGGAACCAGTTTCAATTATGGTAGTGTGTATGGATTATTCCTTTCCGAACATAATACAATGAGAAACTTGGCCCTGTATTTGATAAGATATCATGCAACAACATTCAATCTTGTTAAGAAAAGTTTTCAAAGCAGTCAAAGCCTTTAACAACAATCAGATATAAGATAACATATCCACATAATTGAATGTGAATGAAAACATTCTAAATATAAAAAACCAAAGAAAAGAAAGAATGTGAATAATGAGGGTAGAGGAATGATATGTCATCTTAACTACATATTTTCCAAAAATAAACTTGCAAATCACACCTTTTTCTTTAGCAAAAAAGAGATCCAAATAAGGAACCACATTATATTACATAAAAAAACTACCAAACGGTGAATAAATGTGAAATTTCAATCCCATTTATGAAAGAGGATGCAATGCAATGAGTCATAGGCATGAGAAGTCATCTAAACATGTATGAGTTGTTGGTATCCAAACTTTTTCTCCTTTTCAAGATGAGTAGCATCACAGATTTGACATGGAGCTTAGAGAAAAATTGATCATAATGTATGTCATTTTGTTTCAGGATGAGATCTAACTCACCCTTTGTTTGTACTCAGATTTTTGAATAGATGGATAGAACCTTCAAGAGGATTTAACCTATCCTCACTGCTTTAGGTCATGCCTTTTGACCAGGGTGAGTGGACCCATAGTGTAACCTCTGTTTGATGAAGGAGATGGAGATATCCTTCTTTTGCAAAAATTTTATGAAGAAAACCTTGGGAAGTATGATCAATACTCCATAATTTAACTCTCAAGAGTTGTCACTTCTAAAAGATGGAGATACTTTCAAAACAAGGCTAAGGTTACTGAAGACATTATGAAATCTGATTGTTCTGCATATTTTGGTAAATAAATTTTGTTCCTTTGTGGATATACAGGGAAAACAGGGTTAGTTCAGGATGGATTCATAGTTTTGAATGATTATTGTGGGATATTGAGCGGGATAAAGTTGATTATACTAGATCTTTGAGAGACTTCACAACAACTAGAAAGCTAAATGACAGAAACCTTTGGAATAGCTAAGATATTCCTTCAACCAGAATGTGTGCTTCAATGGAGGCCTAGATCAGCACGGTTTCACACAATCTTTGAGAATCGAGCATGAAGTCTCAAGCTAAAAGACTCAATTAATCATAAAATACCCCTAGTTCCTCACGCCTAAAATACACTCAAAGGCTTTAGACAATCTTTATCAAAAAGGACGGTGAAGTGATTTTAAATTGTTTATCTCATCACAAGATGAAGTCTCTTCTTGAAATGAAATTGCAAATTCCACTAAACTGTCATAGGGATGATCTCTGTGTGATTGAGAGGACTTAACACAAGATTCCAATAGGAATAAGAAAAACTACTTACAGATTTTTGAAACAAAGAAGACAAAAATTACTCCAAGATTGCTACAAATTAACTCAAAATTGATTAGATTCATTAGCAGGGGAAAACTTCTAGAGAAATCTCAGTGCTCGTTAATGGCTATACATCTGCAACCAACTTGACATGATAGAAAATCTAACATAAAAGAAATTAACCAGGTATCTCAGATTGGTCTCTTAGGAAGATGGGATCTCTCAAATTTTCTCTTAAGAATTCAACCCCCAACCTTTTGCAAGAGTATTCTCATTGAATTTATACATTTCACTCACTCATTCATCCCAAATTTTCCTCACAAAAATGAAGAATATTCGAGGGACCTTTGCTTGTTACCAATTTGCCTCAGAAAGTGATGTTTAACAAATTCACATCCGAAAGCTACCAGGTGGACCAATTATGAACTGATCACATTTCTCAAACCCTATACTAATGACTAGGATGCCATTCCACAACTTTTTGGTAGTCCTTCTAATTATTTTGATTCTGTCATGTGATAAATCACCATTTTAATCATTTTCTAGAGGCTCTATACAGTTGGATCTAACAGGTAATCCTTTTCGCCCTCAAGGCAACAGCTTTTTCATCTTTTGTGTTTGTAACCTTCATCATTTCATCCTTTTCCCTCTCTTTCCTCTGTAACTCTACCCCACATCCATCTTCTCTGGTAATTCCCATTTTTGTAAGTTCCCAAGAAATTCCAACTTCAAAATATCGACCTTAAATATCCTTGGACTCTCATAAATTAAGTTTTGAATCCATTCAATGGCACTTTGAAGATAAAAAGACAAGGAATTTCATATAAAAATGATGAAAAACAGTGTGTATTTGTATCTCAAGGAGTCTAGGGGCAAAAATAGTGGAAAAATAGGTGAAATGCATAGAAACCATTGATTCTTCCCCTTCTCTACTTTATATTATAGTCATCCACATGTTTCCTTAGTGCAACTATAAAGGAGAAGTATAGGGGCAAGTTTCCAAACAAGTGCGGGCCTTCCACATGCCCTGGGCCCAAGAAAAATGCCTTTTGTCCTTGGAAAAAGTCTCAGTGAAAAAGGAACCAGTGGAAGCCTCCATGTGTCACCTTGGCGCACCTTTGGTATGGTCCACAAAAGTAGAGACCCCAAGTAAGCGCAGGCTCACCACGTGTCTCAGTCCAGCAGAGTTGTTTAAAAAATTTGAAGGATCAGTGGAAGGCACCATGTGTCCAGGGTTCGAGACAATTTTCCTTGGCCTGTCGACACTAAAATTTTCCTCCGTAATTTCTATTTCATTAATGTATGTATTAGGAATAGGATGTTCTTAAGTATAATTAGTAGTAGCATCTAATAGAAGATAACGGCGCCATCAGTATAGTGCCACCAATAATGTGGAGTACGGTAATAGTCAAAGTATAATAGGAATGTTGCAAAAGTAAATATTTGTCGTAAGTGGTCCGGTAATGTTAAAATGTCAAAGTTTGGGTAATTAGAGAAGTAGGGTCTACATGATTAGGAATTAGAAATATTATATTGGTAATAAGGACAAGGAGTGCGGTCATAAATATTTTGTGTATTTTATTTGTAAAAAGTCTAAAAATGTGGAACCCATGTAAAATGATAAGGTTTATCTTATCTTAAGAGATAAGCTTACATGTACAGATAAGAGTTAAGGTATGGAATATGATTCGTCAGAGTGGATTTCTTATCCTATCTTAGAGATAAGATGGATAAGCCTGGAAGTTCTATAAATAGAGAGGCCACCCCCCTCATTTAGCATAGAAGGAAGTAGTGAGAAATATTGTAGGAAGTGTGCAAAGGAAGCCATCAGTTTAAAGGTGTGTTGAAGAAGCCATTAAGAGGTGTAATTGTAAAGTTTCTCCCATAGTCTTGGTGAAAGGCAAGTGAAGTCAATAACACTTGAAGTACCTCATGGGTGAGATTGTAACAATTTCATGTTAATATTATAATTTACTTTGATATTTCAGATTTGTCATCATTCCATCTTATCATAGTCGATGGTATTCTTGTGTTATGTTGTTATTTTGTTTCCAGATTACATCCACCAAACTAAATGTTGTGCATTAGTAAATAATCATAGCACGAGGAGTTCCCGGTGAAGAATTATCATAGTACCGGATTGGTGATGACAGCCGTTGAAAAGTCCAAGCAAGGGCCGAGTGAGCGGAAGCCTCCAAGTTTCCTCTTGGCGCTTCTTCAAAATAAAACTTATGGACTGGTGCCCAAATAGGTACGGTCCCTCCACATGTCCCAAGCCTTAGAAAATTGCTTTGAAAAGTTTAAGTATAGAGCGGAGCTGGCGGAAGCCTCCACATGTCTCCCTGTTGCAATTGTTAAGGTGGGACCCTGAGGCAGATCCTCAAATGAGCATCGGCCCTCCACGTGTCCATGGTACACCAAAGCTTCACCAGCCATATGAAAAAAATTTATAATTCTAGGCAAGGAAGCGGAAACCTCCACGTGTCTCCCCGGCGCAACTCCAAGGTCAAACCAAAAGGTAAATTTTCATATGAGCGCTAACCCTCCATGTGGAAAAGCTTTGAGTTGAATGTTGAATTGGGCCTTAGATTTTTCACAATGCCTCACCGAGCCACATATAACTAGAAAGGGCCATGTTTCCACAGATGCTAAGATGTAAATTTGATGGGGAAAAACACACCGTCAAAACGTAAAATGTAAAAAAATCACCATTTGCACTCGAAATGAATCTTTCTTTCAAGACAGAGAATTTGGAAATGATATAAGGCCCAAATATGATCCTCAAGCTACATCCAATCATGTTTCCACAAATATTTGGGACAAAAATGATAGGGACAACAAAACGTGACTATGGAAAATGGAAGGAAGGGAAAAAACCTGAGTTTTTGCCCAAGTTACAAATTCTTTTCACATGGACAAAGGAATGAAAAACAAATTCTAGACTTTAAGTGATCCTCGACAAAGGAAGGGACTGATCATGGCAACCAAATGGAGGAAAGAGTTTTCATGCATCAATATGGGGAGATAGAAAACACGACAGAGCCCACAAACTGAAGAATTTCAAGGACAAATGGGGCGAGATCAAATTGAGCACCCACATGAGTAATAATGCATTCACCAAATCTTTTGAATATTATCGTGACACCTATTCCCTCGCTGGCGGTGTTTATTTTATGTTGGGCGGTGTTTTTGGATACATTGAAGGCTACGAATTTAAGGGAAATCCAACATAGGAAGCTAATGCATAAATACGAAATCCTGAGCGACAACACGAGCTTGACTTTCTTCAACATGTCCGACATAAAACAATCCATGAAAAATTTATCCCACTTGAATCTCATTAGCAAGGGAGCTTTTGGGATGGTGTACATAGTGATGTTTTCTTACGGAAGTGAAATAACCTTTAAGCGGTTCAAGGATTTCAGCAAGTGAGGTGACGAGGAATTCAGCCATGAGGTGTAGGCTATCAAAAACACCAAGCACCATTGCATTGAAAAAACGTCCAAATGGATGTCAAATTTAACTTAGTCACTGAAATTTCCAAAAGATTCTTTCCCATAGGGGAAACACCAAGACTATCGAATAGGTTTCTTCTTTGTAGATTCAAAATTGTGAACCAATAATGTTATTCATATCACATTTGCGGAGAACACACACAATTTTAAAATTGTGTGAGATCAACTTCCTTGATAGACATGAGTTTGGTAGATTTGAGAAGAAACCTTTTCTAATTATTATTTTACTTTCCTATTGCTTGAAGTCTATTTCATTAGATATGATCACTATACATGACATAGAGGGAGGTTTTGTATATTTGCAAATAAGACTATTTTACCCTTTTTAGGCTTATGGAGAACTTCTTTAATTGCACAAATTTTCCTAAGTTCATCATGGATTGTGATGAATCAAGGGGAAAAAGATATTTAGATTGTTAAAAAAATTATTTAGATCATATGATATAAATTAAACATTTCTTTATAATATATTATTGGAGTAATATATTAAAATGAAAATTGTTTTTAGAAATATATTCCCATTTAATAATAAAATTATATATTTGTGTGTGTTTTAAATGTAGAAAATCTACATAAATAATTATTTAAACGAATGTGAAATTAGTTGTTAATAGTAACTTTTCTACATTTTTACAACATAATGTTACGATTAATTATTTGGCAATCAAATTGTAGCCTCCACCTACAAGTTTTATGTGGTAAGGACAACTGAAGAAAAAAAAATGTTGAAATTTCCACAAATATGACATTAATTAGATATACGAAATTTTAAATTGTGGAATTTCTACAAAGATTGAATGTATAGAAAAACTACATATTGGTGAAAATTGTGGAATGCTTATAAAAACAAAAATTGTAGAAATGTTACAAACATTACAAAATGTGGACGATGTACAATTTTAAAAATGGAGGTTAGCTACAATATTTATGAATTGTAGACCATCCACGTTATAATGAATTGTGGAAAAACTACAATAATTTTTCAAAATGTGGATTTTCTACACTTCCAATGCCACAATTTTAATTTTTGAAATCCTATATAACCACAAAAATATTGTTGAAAAATTGTGGTAAAATATCTAATATGTTGTAGTGGTTGTATCTTGGTCCTGAGTGCGGTTTGCTCGCTTAGCACATAACTCGTTATAGTTAACTTTCCCAATGTAACCTAGTTTTGTATCTCCATGCCACCATTCCATCCTTTCTTCTTCATTCATCATAGGAATGGAGAAGGTAAAAGTATTATTCCGTTCTATCTTCTTCAATGAAATTATTTCATTTTGTCTTCTAGAGGAATGTATAACATGATACTAAATGTGTAAATAGGATGACCCTATCCACAAGTGATGGTTATAGAGACCAAAGTCTCTAATAAACTTAGTCACGAATCATTGGGTGGTGATTATTGGAAAAGATAGTAAAGATTTATATTAAAAATCTTAGTGAAAGAGTACAACCCGAGAAGAAATTTAGGAATGGTCAATGTAGTGTAATCTCAGGTATGTATTTTATGTTTGTACAAATGTCTTGGGGAAACCTTATATTAAAGCAAACTAAGGGTATGTATATGAATAATAAGGACCAAAACTACAAGAATGAGAGATAAAGACACATGGAGAATAAATTTTCTCCATTGGAAGATAATGTCAAGATGTATCAAAATATCATCAAATATTTCGAATGGAAAATGAAAAACATAAAATATCTATTCACCAAGCCGAGATTTAAGAGCAAAAAGATCAAAATTTATCAAAAGGGATTTTCAAAAGGAGATGAAACAAATCAACATCAAGGTTGGTTTCATGGAGGGTTAAGTAAAAATAGATGTGGATGAGATCCATAAGCTACTATAAATTAAACTAGCAATCACGCGATGGAGATTGTGATGTGGATGCCATAAGGTATCATAACATGTATTTTCCCATACTATGGGCTATATTTACATCGAGAGTGGAACACAACACAAGTATGAGATTTATTAGTAACTCTATGTGGATGGATCTAGGGTTGATTAGTGAGGATCATGTATATATGAGTCTATGAATGAAAGAAAATGAATATTTGTTAAGTGATGGTTACAAATATCTAAACGAGAAGCACAACATTTAAAACCAATAGTTATGAAATCCATCTTTTGTGGGATCAATATTTATGCAAAAATTTGAGTGTGTGATAAGCTTCACTTACAGCCCTCTCTTGTTGAATTATGAGGCTTGTGTGGCGGCATATTGGGTGTCTCCATCAACTAATGAAATGGATGTTTGCAAAAATGATCCTACAGATTTTACATGTTGATGACAACATACATAAGCTTAGCAGATTGCCTTTGTCTATGGGTCCCTACCTTCATATTGATGTTTTCTTGTTTATTTTCTTAAAAATATTTGAAAATTTCACCATGGAATGCATGAGAAACATGTTATATCTAAGGTACATTTTGAAGATGATTGTTAGATTTGAAAATTACACTCTTGGCTGGAAATATTTTATGAAGACATATGAGAAGAAATTTATTGGCTAATCTATGCTTTCCTTGGATGAAATTTCTTTTTCAAACTTCCCATTGGTTGCTTACTTTAGGGAATTTGTTCAAAGGAAAGGTGTGAGTTATGGAAAGGTTTTAGCTATAGTTTTTTATACGTCTTATAACAAGATAGTGATTTGATGCAAATCCATTAAATTTTCATGTTAATTTGAACAATAATCAGTAAATTTTTTTGAGAAATTGAGGCAATTTTGGAATTTAAGACTTTTAATGTGTCGATTTGATATATGTCAAAGTCAAATGCTTAACTACTAATCTAAGTAAATTTTGTGCAATTTGGGCAAAAATCGTAAGGAAATTCTAAAGACCGAAAAATTTAAGACCTTCCCTCCACTTGATCTCTTAGGAATTATAGAAGTCTATAATACTTATTTCCAAATACATAGTTTGACAGAATGTTATTTAGTGGGGGTTAATCAATTGAATGTATTTTCTAGATCAAACCCCACAAAACTATTAAAAATTTATATGAAAGGACACGACAAATATAGATAATGAACAATGCATCATACCATAGACTAATTTAAGATATATTTGATTTCAAAACCACAATTTAAAAAAAAACAGAAAGTTACGACACTCGAACTGTATCGATTCAATCAATGATTCACATGATTTGTCAAGAAAAATACTTTCATCTGTGAGTAGCAAAGACAATGAAACCACATCCTTTGGTGTGGACTCTATTTCAAGCTTATATTCTATATATTCCTTTAGGGTGGATGTGGATCTTGGGTATGATGAGAAACCACAAAACATTGAAGAGGAGACTCAAAGCATGGGAACTCACAAATGAAAGGAAGTTCCACATTTTTTGTGTCAAGCACAAGCTCTTTCAACTGGAATGACACCCAAAATTTCAAATTTATTTCCTTGAAAGAACCAAAATGTCAATTTTAAATAATCTTAATGAATTACTAATTTATAATCCATTTATTTGTAATTAGAAAAGACATAATTCTCACGGAAACCCCAAATTACTAGAGAATTATGAGACATCCACAATCTTCGGAGAAACCCATTGGAAATTTTTATATATTGAAGCATAAGAGAGGAATCCAAGGAGGAATAGCACATGGTGAAGGGACACTTTTCATGTGTTGTCATTCAATACTTTGAAGTTCATCAAACTTTTCATACAAACTCAATTCATGCTCGAGCCATAACAAATAAGTTGAAGGAATTTTAAAGAGAAAATATTTGACTTTAAAGAGTTTCATTGATTATGATGGTTGAAATCACTGCCAGAGATATATGAAATAGATTGGAGCGTTTGTTTCCATTTCCAAGTTTTTGAGATGTTGGCCTTTCAATTTGTATTTAGTGAATGAATCGGAATAAACCCCATTTTCCAAGAAGCGGAGTTCAGAAGGTGCAAAATCATAAAATACTGGAATTATTTAAGGCTTACTCTGTAACATGAGATCAAGCTCCGCCAAACACCAAGTAGAGTCCACGAATCACTTAGAAAATATGGAAATTTTAAGCGAGGCAGAAAAGATGGTATTTTGTATCGAAGAAGGCATCTAATCTATTGGTAAACCGCCACCAATTTCATTGTTGTTAAAACCACCATGTGTTTTTTTCATCTGCATGTGTGTCGATTACCATTGTGGCTTCCATCTAAGCTCCGACTATGGCTCTTGCTTGCCATTTTCTACCAATATTCCATGTTGAAAAGATATCCCCTGGATTAGTCGTGGAAATTCCATTCAAAAGGCCAAAAAATTAAAACATTAAAAATTGAGGCAAAAATCGAGCCATCTGATTTCAATGAAAATGGAAAATCAAATCGTAGGCGTAAAAAATTTGACATTTATCGAGACCCTGTGTCATGCTTCACATAAGTAACACCTTATGGCATAAAAATAAGATTTCAAAATAAAAAGGGTATTTTCATGCTTAGGGATGTTATGAAAGCATCTAAGGAGACCGAGGAGCCTTATAACTCCCGTAAAAATGGCGTTCTACGAACACGTTAAAACCCAACACTGATCCTAAAAATTACAGCTAATTTTTTTATAAGTTAAAAATTTACAAGGGTGTTAACCCCTAGTGTGCATTAAATTAATTTTCACCAATAATCTCAAATTTACAAATGATAAACCAATCTAGTTAAATGATTAAATATTTAATTTACTTTATCTCTAAGGTCGATTAATTAAAAGTCATTTAGTAAGGTGCCCTAATTTAAATTACTTGGTTAAGTGTTTTCTCCTCTTTAGTTAATGTTCAATCCCAAAATGGTTAACCTCATACTTAATTATTTTAGTTTCATTATCCTATTAGCTTAAAGTCCTTTCTATTAATTTCCTAAAGCATACTAAGAACTAACAATGACCTTGCACCCCAAGGAAAATAAATGGCCCCATTCACCCATCTACACATACCTCTAAGGATTTATTTAAAGCATTTAAATATACATTCCTACCAAACAAAAGTAGGGTTGATCCTCCACCCTTAGATCAATTCAATTGTGGCCACTAGATCCTAGGGTTCCAAACTAGCCCTAAAATTCCTTATGAATTCTTATTAAAACCTTTCCTTTATTCTATTCTCCTCATTTGGTCTATTTTCTCTTGTTTAATTTGCAGGTTGGAGCAAAGGAAGCCATGGGAACAAGGGAGGAAGAACTATGGGGGAGTCTACAAAGAAATCAAGCTTAGATTATTTTAGATTGTAGGTTTATTATTGTAATGTCTTTCATTCAAGGATTGAAGGGATTTCCTTTTCAAATATGATATTTTTACCAAATATTTGTATTTGGAGTTCTCCATTTGGGGAAAACCCTACTCCCATTTATAAATACAAGTTTGAGTACTTTGAATCCACCATTTGAAGATTTTATTGCTTTAAACAATGAGATTTAGCCATTATTTGATTGTTGGAGGTTTCCTTGTAAATTTTACATGCTTAAAATTTAGTTATTACAAGTTAGAATTTCTACCTACGCAAATCCATGATTTTCCTTCCGTAAGTGACAAAACCACCACCTGAATAGGTCAATGGTCCAAGGACCGCCGCCCCACCTAGGTGACGATTCACTAACCGCCACCTCGTCAAAGCAGCGGTTATAAGACCCTCGCCTTACCTAAGCGGTGGTTATGAGACCACCGCTCTGCACAAGGCGGTGGTCCTACTTCTTAGAAACAGAACATTAAAATCTAAGATTTCTCAAAAACAAAAGTTACTTAAGTGTTCTAAAATTCATTCTAAGCTTAAAATTTACATTCCTAAAATGTCCAATTGTAATATTTAACTCATCCATTCATTCCATAGTAAATTTACTCATTTTAAAGCATTTTCTATTTTAGTAGTAACAATAACTACAAGATTATTTTCATTTTGTTCAATAAATTTTCTTTCAAACCCAATAGAAAAAGGAACTAAATCTATTCCTAATATTGTTATTTTTCCTTACTACAAAATACGACATTTCAATATAACAATATAATTTAAATTTGTTACCTCTTTCCATTTTCACTACAACTTATATGTTCGAAATAACTATAAAAAAATTCTACATTCAATTTTACTATGTATACAATATTTGCATCTTACAACTTCTATATTTATTCTTTATCATTCACAATAATACAATTTCAAATAAATGTAATAAAATTTCTTTTCTATTTCACAAGACTAGCTTTACAACACAAATCTTTCTTTCTCTTTTTCAATATACAATATAACTTTCATATCCAATAATTCAATGCAAATTTTTCAAAAGATTATTTGCAATGTCTTCCACTTAAAGTGGAAGAAATTTGACAAGAATGAAACTAAGATGAACTACAATATTACAAGTCCTCCACCCTAAGTGGGAAAAACAAAAAGGCTTCTCACAAGAAGGGATTTCTTAAGGACTCCAAAAAACTCCAAGCTTCACATCACCAACAAGAGAGTTCATTCATGATTTTCTTGGTCCACAATAAAAATGGGGGAGAGGCAACACTCTCCACCCAACCAAAATATCCAATGAGGAGGAGAAGCCATCCTCCTCATTGCCCACGAGCCCCAACCACATTACAATGAAAGGTGGATCCAACACATGGCAACAAACAAGCTTCCACATCACAAAACCAAGTATTTCACAACCATTTCAAAAACACAACCAACTCAAACTACAAACACAATGAGGAAAACAACAAAATATACAAGGCTTCAAAATGAAAAGCCAAAGGAGCAAGAACCTATGGGGAGGTCACTTATGCCTCCCAATGGGAAATGGGTGCCCACCTTAAAACCTCCAATACATATCTCAAAACCCCTACACACTCTTATGCCTCCCTCAAGTACCTCTTATGCCTCCCACATACTCTTATGCCTCCCTCATTCTCTTATGCCTCCCTCATAAAATAAACAAGTAAGAAATGCAAGCATTCCTTGTCCAAGGTGGGGCACCCAACCCAAACTCCCTCCAAAACATGAAATAAACTCTTATGCCTCCCTACATGAATTATCCCCATAGTTCCCTCCTACACCACACTTTAGCAATATACCCAAGCACCCAACAAGCATATCAAAACACTCAAAATAAGCACATATACAAAAAAATAAAAGAAGAAAATTAAGCAAGAGTAAAGCTCCTACCTTTCCATGGTAGAGCTTGTTCCAAGAGTCAATCTCCAAGCTCCTTCAAACCCAAGCAATCACCAACAAGCTCCAACAAAAACCACAAGCACTTCAAAAATCCTCTAACTCCAAAAAATTGCAAGAGCACAAAAGAATGAAGTAACCCCCAAACAAGCAAAAGAACTTGAATAAATAGGAAAGGGGAGAGGAGGGTGAGGTGGCTCCATGTAGGATGCCACATCACTCATCTTCAACTCCACCTCAAAATTCAAACCTCAACCCTAATGCACAATAAAATTGTGGGTGAGAAGAATGACAATTTACTTACACACACAATCCAAGCCCACACCCCCTAAGGAAAAACTTAAAGACCCATGTAAGAAAAGTGCAATAAATGTCACTTTTTGACTTACAAAACACATAATAGGGTCTATTTTTTACCCTCTAATCCATAGGTAGGGTTGTCATTTTTAATTTAAGAGGTGTTGGACAAGTTTAACTTGTCCCACAAGCTTCCAAAATTAGCACTTAAGACCACATTTGAATTTCCATGAAGGGGTAGAGTGTACAACACTTAAGATCACAAGCACTCAAACTTACAACACACAACCCAAGAGCCATCTAGTCTAATAAATGAATTCATTTTAGTCACGTTCTTAATTATTTTATAATAAGATTAATTAATTACAAGAGACACTTAAACCCATTAATGATAACGGGAAAAAATACACCAAATTATAAATAATTAATAT
The DNA here is from genome assembly GCA_018340775.1 of Taxus wallichiana var. yunnanensis. NCBI lineage: Eukaryota > Viridiplantae > Streptophyta > Pinopsida > Cupressales > Taxaceae > Taxus > Taxus wallichiana. The sequence continues at coordinate 1,009,442,230 of CM031239.1, forward strand.
AATAAATTACATCACTAAAAATCACATACTAACATTAAATAAAGGAAACTAAATAAAAGACAACACATAACCCCTTGGTCACAATTAGAGGTAATTCCCCCCATGGGAACCCCCTAACAAATATTTAAACATGCACATGTAAAAATACATGTTGCCGTGGTGACCCTTGTTCAATTCACCTAGGATTCCAATGTGGTTGGTATTTAATCTGCCCATTGTTTGTTGTGAATATATTTACCTAAGAAACATATAATACCTCCTTCAACCTCATGGCCGCATCAAAACATACAAGATAGAATATGCAATATAAATCCACAATCATCTACATATGCATCAAATCATCATCTAGGAAATTATGATATCATTTACAATTTCTAATAGCATTTTGATTCTACATTTCATCAATATCAATAGGATCACAAAATTAGTTCAATTAGCAAGGTCTACTCAATGTGACGAAAATATCACATGTCATAAATATATATAAGCATGTCAACAACATATCATCATCAATATAAAAATGTCTCTAAAAGTCCACACACATCATACTAAGAATCCAAAACCAACAATAGTCTCAAAGATCTTTGACATCTACATCATGTTAATTTAGAATAATACAAAATGTCCATAAGTAGATCCAATAGTATTGAAATCAATAGTAATAGGTGTTAAAGGGAAGTGGGCACTACATCCCCCTCCCCTTTGGCTCGACTTCCTCCTCAAAGTCACTAGAACAGGTGTGGAAATTGAACTCGTAGTAGTGTAGCATCCTCCCAAGTAGCAGCAGTCTCGTCATACTTGTCCCACTAGACTGAACTGGTCAATCTCTTTACCTTGAAGGCCCGTGGTCCCGCACTCTATAATACTGGATGGGCTCCACCATCACTTGCCCCTAACCCTGTACCTATAATGCAGTCCAATCTAATACGTAAGAAGGATCAGCAATGTATCTCCTAAGCACAGAAAAATGAAACACATCATGGACGTGAGATAAGCTAGGTGGCAACTCTAGGCGATAGGCCAAGCTACCGATGTGTTCCAATATATCAAAGAGACCCACAAATCTAGGAGAAAAATTAGAACCTTTTATGTGATGGATAGGGCTCTTTTGCAGTCTATCACGAAGAAAACCCTCGTGCCCACCTAATAATTATGATATGTCCTATGCTGATCCACATACTTTTTCTACATGTCCCTACGCCTTTGACAATCTTTTCCTAATCAAAATAACATACTTGCTCCATATCTTACCATAAGGTTGGCCCAAGAGACACTCTGTCCTCTAACCAGTCCCAACTCGAGAGATGTCTTGTACTCTCGCCATATAATTCCCGAAAAGGATCCATGCCTATTGAACTCTAGAAACTATTATAGTAGGAAAACTCCACCAAGTACAAATACTCCTCCCATCTCGATCAAGCGATCCATAACATATGTCCTAAGCATGTCCTCTAAGATATTATTCATCCGTTTATTCTATCCTTCTTTCTCCGGGTGATACATTATGCTGAAATTGATCTAAATCCCAAGAGTATGCTTTGCATGGTGGTCTGGAAGTGGGAAGTGTACAAAGGATCGTAGTCATAAATGATCTTCCATGGAATCCCATGCAATCTGAACATCTCATCAACATATACATGTGCCACTACACTACACTTTGTGTAGGTGGTCTTCACCGGAGAAAAATGAGCCATTTTCGTCAATTTATCCACCGTGATAATGATGGTGTCGTGGTGGTATCTCGACATCGATAATGCATCGGTGAATTCCATTGAAATGGTGTCCAATTTCCATTCTAGTATCACATGAGGAAAGAGAAGGCCGTGTGAATGTTGATTCTTAGACTTCACCTCTCGACACTCTAAACAAGTGTGACATGAACTCGAGCCATGTCTCTCTGAAGTCCTCTCCAATGGTACAACTGTCTCAAAGTGGCATGCATCTTCTTCACCTCGGGATGGGTTGAATAAGGTGCACGATGAACCTCTATCAAAATTTCCTATCTCAAGTCTCCATATCTAGCAACATATATCCAAACTCTATATCTGAGAAGACCATCTGCATCTAATGAAAATTCATAAAATCTCCCCTCAAGGGGTCTCTGAGACTCAATCTCTTCTCTGGCTGCAAGCTAGAAACTATCATGAGGAAGCTGTTGTAAAATCTTGCTCTACAAATCTATACCCACTGAAGTAGCCATATCCACATGTCTCTATCTACTCGGGCATCTGCAACCATATTTTCCTTCCTTTCACATGCTCTATCTCCATATCGTACTCAAACAAGTAATTCCATCCAACATTTGTTGACGAGCGTTGAGATTGGGCTGCTTGAAGAGGTGGAGAAAACTCAAGTGATCAGTCCTTCTTTGTCAAAACTCGGCAAAGAACAAAGTGTATCCACTTCACCAAGGTGTGCATAACTACTATAAGCTCAAGATCATGATTTTTATAATTGAGGTCATAATACCCGAGTTTACGAGACACAAAATCAACTACTCTTCCCTCCTACATTAACACACCTCCAAGTCCTCCCTAAGAAGCATTTGTGTAAATGAATAACTCGCCTTGAGGATCTGGAACTGCAAGAATACGCACCTTTGTTGTGAGGCATTCCTTAAGTTTCTTGAAGGCATGCTCACATCTATATGACCATACAAACTTCTTCCCTTTTTGCTAAAGGAAGTGATGGGGTGCACAATCTGTGAAAATTCAAAAAAATCTCCTGTAATATCCTTCCAAACCCATGAAACTGCACACCTCGGTCACACTAGTAGGTGCTAGCCAATCCAGGATAGCTTGAATCTTGGAAGGATCGACTGTGATACATTCCCCAAAAATGATGTGGCCCAAATACTACATCTTTGTTTGAAAGAACTTACACTTCTCCAGGTTCCCGTAAAGATGTTGCTCATGAAGACTTGAAGAACCTAACGAACATGCCCCTCATCCTCCTCACCCGTATGTGAGTAAATTACAATGTCGTCAAGGAAGATGAGCACAAAGAAATCCAAAATGTCTTGAATACCCCATTCATCAAGCTCATGAACACTACGAGGGAATTCATCGAGAAAAAAGGTCATCGACACTAAAATTTTCCTCCATAATTTCTATTTCATTAATATATGTATTAGGAATAGGATGTTGTTAAGTATAATTAGTAGTAGCGTCGATAGAAGATAACGGCGCTTCGAAGACTGGCCGCCAATAATGTGGAGTACGGTATGCAGTCAAAATACAATAGGAATGTTGTAAAAAGTAAATATTTGTCGTAAGTGGTCCAAAGAATGTCAAAATGTCAAAGTTTGGGTAATTAGAGAAGTAGGGTCTATATGATTAGGAATTAGAAATATTATATTGGTAATAAGGACAAGGAGTGAGGTCATAAATATTTTGTTTATTTTATTTGTAAAAAGTCTAAAAATGTGGAACCCATGTAAAATGATAAGGTTTATCTTATCTTAAAAGATAAGCTTACATGTACAGATAAGAGTTAAGGTATGGAATATGATTCGTCAGAGTGGATTTCTTATCCTAGCTTAGAGATAGGATGGATAAGCCTATAAGTTCTATAAATAGAGAGGCCACCCCCCTCATTTAGCATAGAAAGAAGTAGTGATAAATATTGTAAGAAGGGTGCAAAGGAAGCCATCAGTTAAAAGTGTGTTGAAGAAGCCATCAAGAGGTGTAATTGTAAAGTTTCTCCCATAGTCTTGTTGAAGTACCTCATGGGTGAGATTGTAACAATTTCATGTTAATATTATAATTTACTTTGATATTTCAGATTTGTCATCATTCCGTCTTATCATAGTCGATGGTATTCTTGTGTTCGGTTGTTGTTTTGTTTCCAGATTACATCCACCAAACTAAAGGTTGTGCATTAGTAAATAATCATAGCACGAGGAGTTCGGTGAAGAATTATCATAGTGCTGGATTGGTGATGACATTTTGGTTCCGTTGCCGGGACCATTCCTCGTTGGTGGATTTTCTGGAGAGATATTCCCACTTAGTCAAAAATCAATTGGAGGATAACCTTGTTTTTACTGTGCATAGTAGTTACCATGGTAAAGTCATTTTTACCGTGAATAGTAGTTACCATGATAAAGTCATTTTTGCTGTGAATAGTATTTATCACAGTAAAGTCACTTTTTACCGTGAATAGTATTTACTGCAGTAACTTCACTTTTTACTGTGAATAGTGTTTACCACAGTAAAATCAGTTTTTACCGCAGTAAGTCAAGTTTTACCATAGTTTACCATGGTCATTTCTATAGTAATTCTAATTATTTGTGCACATAAGTCTTGTTGATTGTACTTGTGGGTTGGTATTTCACGGTGGTTACTTTTGAAAATGGGAAAGATTCTTGTTTTTTCAGCTCAATCTAATGAAGATGCTTCTTCTTTCATTCAAGAGTTTAAGCGATCTTGTATTTGTAATGGCCTTATAAGAAGGGAACAATGGACTGAATTTTTTCCTACCTTTTTGGATGGTTCAGCACTTAGGTGGTTTGAAACACTAGGTGATAATGTGAAAAACTCATGGGATTTATTAACTGAAATTTTTCTTGAAGAATTTGGTGAACAACAGAGATATGTAGATATCATGATTGATATCACAAAGCTAGCCCAAGGAGAGAAGGAGAAGATAAGGGATTATCATGCTCGTGTTCTAGAGCTAAGGAGGAAGCTCAATTCCCAGATCTGGAAGGAAGGATTAGCGGATCGGTTGATGAATGGTGTGGATAATCTCCTATGTAAGCACTTCATTCTTGGGATGAAGCCGAGAGATCAGACGATAACGAGTGAAGTATGACCACCAAATGACCATTGAACAAGCTAAGGAGATTGCAAGAAGGCAAGAAGAAAGCATGGAAGAGGAGCCCAAAGAAATTATTGCTAAAGTAGAGCCTACACCTAAAGCACCTTTGGTCCGTAATCCACAACCACTCCCGGTGAGCACAAATATTTCTCCTAGTACATCTACCGAGTATGAAGATCCGCTCAAAAAGATGGGTCGCTTAACTATTAATCTTCTTCAAGGAAAGGAATTTAGTTCTCAGGAGGAGATAGAGGTCCAAAAAGAAATATTTCTGAAGTTGTTTGTTATGGTTGTTATAAAAGGGTCATTATAAGTATAAATGTCCAGATAAAGCTTCTACATTTGGTAAAGGAGATAATGATAAAGGAAAAGCACTGTGAATTCTCTTGATGTAGTAGATAAGAGTAGAAATAAGGAAGTAGATGTGTTTGTAACAAAAAGAAAGAAAGAAAAATATAATCAAGATGGAAATGATCCTAAGAAGATGAAAGAAGAAACTAGTAAGAAACATAGGAGAAGAAAGTTGGGTGTGCAGGATTTTCTCGATCTCACGGGGGCAACGACCATACTCCATCTTGGAAGATCTGTCTAAAAGGCTCAGTAAATATTACATATGGTCAACTCTTGGCTATGTCTTTCGAGAAGAGGCGGGAGTTGCGAGGTGGACTCAATGCTCGAAGAAGGAAGGAGGTTGAGGTCCCTGTTTTGGAGGTAGAGGCAGATCCCTATGCTCCACAAGCTGAGGTATTATGTAATGGTATTTCAATTCATGATGTCTTAGTAGATGGAGGTGCTGCAATTAATGTAATGACCGAGTCTCAGAATGAATATGTTGGGTTTAAAATTGATCGCCCTTCAACACTTATGTTAAGGTCATTAAATAAGGGAAAACTAAACCGAGAAGGTGTAGTTTCAAATGTGGCAATATCGTTATGGGTATGGGTGTTGTATGTGTGGTAGACTTTCAGGTGATGAAAAATGGTACTGTTGCGTACCCAATGTTGCTAGGAAGACCATGGCTAAGGAGAGTTCATGCAAGAAACTACTGGAATGAAGGTTTCATGACACTTGGATGTGGTAGAGAGAGGGTGAAGATAAATGTGATCCCTCGACATCATAAAGCAGAACCTATGGATTCAAGTGATGAAACTGATGATTGGACATCCTCTGATTACTCTAGTACCAGTGAAGTGGACACTGAAGATGAAGAAAGCGAGGTGGATGTTTCAGTCATGGATATCCTTCCAGTCACACCAACTCATGACCCCATAAAATTATCTGAAGAAGAAGTTGATGATCGTCTCCAACAAGTAAAGATTGATGATGCTGTGATGGAGAGTGAGAAGGAATCCTACCTCCAGCTCTTTCGAAGGTACATACACCTATTCACTTTTGATTACAAGGAACTCCATCAAGTAAGTTGGGTAGAATATTATATTAAGCTGGTAGATGGTGTTAAGCCCATAAAGCAAATGCCATATAGAATGAATCCTAATTTTTCCAAGATCGTAAAAGAAGAAATAGATAAGTTGCTTGATGCGGGATTCATATTTTTGTGGAAAATTTAGAATGGTTTCTCCCATTGTGATCTCAATTAAAAAGAATGGGAAGCTACGAATTTGTGTTGATTACGGGAAGCTCAATAAGGCAACAAAGAAGGATCATTACCCTCTTCCATTTTCAGATCAAATCTTGGATGAAGTAGCTGGCCAGAGTGCTATAGTTTTCTTTGATGGATATAGTGGCTACAACCAAATTCATATAGCAGAGAAAGATCAGTGAAGACCACGTTCACCACTCCTTGGGAACTTTTGCTTATAGAGTTATGCCTTTTGGGTTGTGTAATGCTCCGCAACATTCCAAAGCATTTGATGAATAGGGTGTTCGAACCCTACATTGGGACCTTCATCGAGTATTTCGGATGATTTATGCATCTATGGGAGCAAGTTGGACCACCTGCACCAAATGGAGACAACATTTCAAAGGTTAGATGAAGCACAAGCCTCACTAAACCCTACAAAGTGTGTCTTTGGATGTTTTAAAGGCGTTTTGTTAGGGCATGTTGTATCCAGAGATGGTATTAGTGCGATCACGATAAAGTTTCAAAATCAAAGATTTACCATTTCCTATGAATAGAAGTAAGTTGAGATCATTTTTAGGCCATGTGGGTTACTATAGAAGGTTCATCAAGAATTTCTCAAAGATTGCACAGCCACTAACCTAGTTCTTGAAGAAGGATGTTACTTATGAACCAGGAAATAAGGCGCATGAAGCTTTTGGACAACTGAAGGAAGCCCTGGTGTCTTCACCTGTTTTGAAGAATCCAGATTGGAGCAAGCCATTCATTGTGTACACTCGATGCCTCGGATGCAAGACTAGGAAGTACTTTGAGCCAAAAGGATGAAAATGGGAATGAACATGCAATTTACTTTGGGAGCGCACAAATAAGCAAAGTCTTGAGGTAAACTATCATCAGAATCGAAAAAGAGGCTCGCTATCATTTTTTTATAAAGAAGTTTAGAAATTACTTGCTAGGGCAGAAATTTATAGTTGTAAAAGATCATCAGGCTCTGAAATATATTGTAAATAAGCCTAACCCATCAGGGAGGATAGCAAGATGGATAATTTTGCTACAAGAATTTGAATTTGATATTATAGATAGGCCAGGAAAGAAGCATGTCAATGCAGATGCACTCTCTCGAGCCTATGATGGTTTAGGATCATCTTGTGATGATGATGATTTTCCCGATGCAACATTTTTCTCCCTTGACACAATCCCTAATGAATACATAGATATTTGGAATTATCTGAATGAATTCAAGTTTCCTGATGGTGCCAATGCAAAGACTAAGAGAAAGATTACTCAAGCCGGTCGTCCATATTCTATTCTGCATGGAGCATTATTTCGAATAGGACACGATGGAGCAAGATACAAGAGGGCGATTGGACATGATCAAGGAAAGGAGCTACTAGAAGAATTCCACAATGGTACATGTGGAGGGAACTTCTCTGGACAACTTACAAGAAGAAGGATCTTGGATGCAGTTATCACCGGCCCACTCTTTTTAAAGATTGTTATAATTATTGTAAGACATGTGATATTTGTCAAACACATGGTAACCGTAAGACTTCATCACTCCATTATGTCCTATTCTTCCACTTGGTCCCTTTGAAAAGTGGGGAATAGACATTGAGGTCCACTTCCAACTACATCACGCCAAAATTAGTATATTGTAGTTGCCACAGTTATTTAACCAAGTGGGTTGAAGCTTGGCCATTGAAAAAGCTTCCATGGATGAAGTGTCAAGGTTCATATATGAACGCATTGTCACCAGATTTGGTTGTCCATTAGAAATTGTAAGCAGATCAAGGAAGCCACTTCATTAATGAGGTGGTAGAAGCCCTAGTCAATAAGTTTTCTATTAAGCACGAAGGAAGGCAACATACAAGCCAAGCACAAATGGACAGTGGAACGAATAAATTTTGTCTTGTGTCAAATTCTAGCAAAAGATGCAGCCTTGCAGTACATAAATGGGATAAAAGGATTCATGCAGCATTGTGGGTATATAGGGCAACATCAAAGTCAGCAACAGGATACTCCCCATTTCAGTTGGCCTATGGCATTGATCCGATTCTTCCTATGGAGTTTGATATTCCCACTGTGAGAGTTATGAAAAATGAAAGGATGGATGAAAGTGATTCAGTAAAAGAAAGGTTGGTACATCTTCATTTGCTAGAGGAAATGAGGGAAATAGCAAAGGATACAAGCCATAAGAAGAAAATGAAGTAGAAGGAATACTTTGATCAAAAGATCCGGTGGTCTCCATTTCATGTGAATGACTTGGTTCTAGTATATGATTCCAGATACAAAAAAGAAGACAGAGAAAATTTCTTCCAAAATGGATGGGGCCCTACAAAATAGTAGCTGTGCATGAAAATGGTATGTACCGTTTGGAGGAATTAGATGGCACTCCCATTATGAAATGGGTTAACCACGACAAGTTAAAGATTTTCCAAGCACTCAATAGTCTACTCGAGGACGGAGTAGAAGCTAGGAAGGGGGAAGATGTCGACACTAAAATTTTCCTCCATAATTTCTATTTCATTAATGTATGTATTAGGAATAGGATGTTGTTAAGTATAATTAGTAGTAGCGTCCGATAGAAGATAATGCGTTGCGATGTATGACACTTGCCAATAATGTGGAGTACAGTAATAGCAGTCAAAGTATAATAGGAATGTTGTAAAAGTAAATATTTGTCGTAAGTGGTCCAAAGTAATGTCAAAATGTCAAAGTTTGGGTAATTAGAGAAGTAGGGTCTACATGATTAGGAATTAGAAATATTATATTGGTAATAAGGACAAGGAGTGAGGTCATAAATATTTTGTGTATTTTATTTGTAAAAAGTCTAAAAATGTGGAACCCATGTAAAATGATAAGGTTTATCTTATCTTAAGAGATAAGCTTACATGTACAGATAAGAGTTAAGGTATGGAATATGATTCGTCAGAGTGGATTTCTTATCCTATCTTAGAGATAGGATGGATAAGCCTGGAAGTTCTATAAATAGAGAGGCCACCCCCCTCATTTAGCATAGAAAGAAGTAGTGAGAAATATTGTAAGAAGTGTGGAAAGGAAGCCATCAGTTAAAGGTGTGTTGAAGAAGCCATCAAGAGGTGTAATTGTAAAGTTTCTCCCATAGTCTTGTTGAAGTACCTCATGGGTGAGATTGTAACAATTTCATGTTAATATTATAATTTACTTTGATATTTCAGATTTGTCATCATTCCGTCTTATCATAGTCGATGGTATTCTTTTTTCGGTTGTTGTTTTGTTTCCAGATTAAATCCACCAAACTAAAGGTTGTGCATTAGTAAATAATCATAGCACAAGGAGTTCCCGGTGAAGAATTATCATAGTGCCGGATTGGTGATGATAGTACCACTATGAACTCGTAGTGGCCATATCTTATATGGAAGGCGGTCTTATGAATATCTACCTTCATAATCCTTGGCTAATGATATCGACTTTAGGTCTATCTTGTAGAATATTTTATCCCCCTTCATCTAATAAAATAAATCATCAATGCGTGGAAGGGGTAACCATTCTTGATCGTTACTTTGTTGAGTTCACGGTGATCAATACACAACCCCAAAGATCCATCCTTCTTCTTTAGTAAAAATCACCGGTGCACCCCAAAGGGATACACTAGGATGGATAAGGCCTTTCTTTAAAAGGCCCTCAAGTTGTAACTTGAGCTCACATAGCTCAGGGGTAGTCATCTGGTAAGTTGATCATGAGATAGGCTCTATCCTAGAATCAGATCTATGTGGAAATCCATCTCATGTGACGGAGGTAACCCCGGTAACTCTCCTAGAAAAACATCAGCAAACTCACTCAAAATGTGATGGTCATCAAGGGATGGTCCACTAGACTCATCCTTAGATTTGTCACTAACCATAATAGCATACATCTGACAACCTCATCGCACACACCTATTAAGCTACATAGCGAGAGATGGTGTGAATGGAAATGGGCCTCCTAACTCACGCTATCACCGACTCAACTCCTATATCATTTGTACAAGCAATATTCTTATGATAATAGTCCACTCGGCTCTGTGTGTAGATAACCAGTCCATGCCTAACATGACTCCATATGAACCCAACAAAAGGATTCAAAGATTTGAGGTAGTGGTGAAAGGTCCCTAATCCACTACACACTCCTTAACTAAGGAGTCTACAGAATTTTGGATCCGTAAGCCACCTCAACATACTAACTATAACCCTTCCTAACTACCACTAGTATGCAACGCTCTACCAAGGATGGTGCAATAAAAGAATCGAGACAAACCGAGAATCAAACAATATATAGGTAGAAAGACGACCAATACTACATGTCGTCTCTATCTGAAGACTTTGGTGTTCATCATGGCAGCTTCTCGACTACTGCATAGATCCGATGGCTCTATCCTATTTCTCCAATCATAGTCTCTAATATCTATGGCTTACCCTTATTGGTAGGGTTCGTGGGCACTCTCTCTAATGATTTCCATCCACGCCACAACCATAACAATTTCCTAGTCCTCTCCAAAGTGAGATGCAACTCTAACTAGTACTCTAGAGGTTTGAGTTGTGGATCTTGGACGAGCTAGCTAGGGATTGCGAGTTCTCTACTAACGAGCTCCAACTAACTAAGCTCTTGATGCACCCCGTGTCCATATAGAGCACCTAGGACGAAGCCCCATACTCTACCCCCTCGTGCATCGAATCTTTGAGAAGGTCTATAAGGTGGGCGGGTTTACTGCTACTAAGGTGGTTGTTGTAGTGGCTTTGAATGAAGACTATCCTAAATCCTGTCCACCATGAGGAAGAGGAACCGGCCCCCTCAATCGGTCATCCTACATCTCTGCTGGGTGCAGCTCCAAACATTGTCTTTATCTTACCGCATCTTCTGTGTGTCTCCTCTGTAATATAAGCCTTCTCCATGGCCTCTCCTAGTTTTGTGGGTAGTGAATGCACACCACACCACCCAAATCCAAATTTAGGCCCCTGATGAACCTATGAATCCATACCTTCTCATCCTACATATAGTTGAAATACTTGAGTATGTCAATAAATTGACTCTCATACTAAACTACTGATCATAGATGCCTGACGGAGGTTGTGAAACTCATCTATCCACTACTAGATAAACCTCGTGGGTAAATACGTGCTCCTCAATGACTCCACAAATAGCTCCCGGTGTAATTATCTCTAATTCAACATGGAGCTTTTTCTCCTCAGTCCTCCACCAAACTCCTACTTCATCCCTCAGAAGGTGGATCGCAACACGAGATTTCGTGTTGCTAGTAGTAAAGGAAGAGCTTGAAGCATCCACTCAATCTCACCAACAAGGCCTCTGCACCGAAAACCAGCGTATCTCAAGAATAGTGAGATGGTCATAGCCAGGATCTCCTTGATATGGTCATTGCTTTGATGATGACCGACGAGCCCTAGGTCTCTCTGCATGCTCCTCCCTCTACCTAGGGCTATGAGATCTATCCCTAATTCCTGAAATCTTGTCTCTATGTCCCCTCTTTGGTGGCTCTACCCAAGCCAACTCCATGCATAATTTATCTACCCTATGTTCCCCTCGTGTCGAGGAGATGCATGAGTCTCTACAGATGGCTCCAATCATGTCTAGCAAGTTGTCCTCCTAAGGACCCTCCACATATAACAACATTTACATCATGAAGCATCAATAAAATTTGAGGTAGAATGGATGTTACCACCTACTCTAGAGGTGGTAAATCTAGGTCTATGTGTAAGAACCTATCATCAGTCCGCACCTCCTGCATAGACTAAGGTGAAAGTTATTCCATCATTCGAGGTATCATCCTATTTTTCTAGGTTTCCTACATTATACAATTATCGATAGGGTTTAAAAGAAAACAAATTTGTGCTAAGTTAAGTGTTCATGTCTCATGTTTTCTAGTGTGCCCAAGGGTCCAAGCTTTGAACCCATGGCTCGATACCAAGTGTTACTCCTGTAAAAAGGATGTTCTAGGAACACGTTAAAACCTAACACCGATCTCAAAAATTGGGGCTATTTTTGTTGTTATAAGTTAAAAATTTACAAGGGTGTTAAACCCTAGTGTGTATTAAATTAATTTTCACCAATAATCTCAACTTTACAAATGATAAACCAATCTAGTTAAATTATTTAATATTTAATTTACTTTATCTCTAAGTTCAATTGATTAAAAGTCATTTAGTAAAGTTCCCTAATTTAAATTACTTGGGTAAGTGTTTTCTCCTCTTTACTTAATGTTCAATCCCAAAATGGTTAACCTCATACTTAATTATTTTAGTTTCATTAAATCCTATTAGCTTAAAGTCCTTTCCATTAATTTCCTAAAGCATACTAAGAACTAACAATAACCTTGCACCCCAAGGAAAATAAATGGCCCCATTCACCCATCTACACATACCTCTAAAGATTTATTTAAAGTGTTTAAAAATGCATTCCTACCAAACAAAAGTAGCATTGATCCTCCACCCTTAGATCAATTCAATTGTGGCCACTAGATCCTAGGGTTCCAAACTAGCCGTAAAATTCCTTATGAATTCTTATTAAAACCTTTCCTTTATTCTATTCTCCTCATTTAGTCTATTTTCTCTTGTTTGATTTGCAGGTTGGAGCAAAGGAAGCCATAGGAACAAGGGAGGAAGAACTATGGAGGAGTCTACAAAGAAATCAAGCTTACATTGGTTAAGATTGTAGGTTTATTATTGTAATGTCTTTCATTCAAGGAGTGAAAGGATTTCCTTTTCAAATATGATTTTATTACCAACTATTTATATTTGGAGTTCTCCATTTGGGGAAAACCTAATCCCTGTCTATAAATACAAGTTTGAGTGTCTTAAATCCACCATTTGAAGATTTTATTGCTTTAAACATGATATTTCACAATTATTTGATTTCTGGAGGTTTCCTTGTAAATTTTAGATGCTTAAAATTAATTTATTACAAGATAGAATTTACATAGGTGCAGATCCATGATTTTCTACCGTAAGTGATAGAACCGCTGCCCAGAGCAGCCGGCAATCCTGGGACCACCGCCCCACCTGGGTGACGATTCACAAACCTCTACCTTGCCGAAGCGGCTGGTTACGAGACCATTGTCTTGCACGAGTGGTGGTTACGAGACCCCGCTCCGCACAGGTAGTGGTCTTGTTTCTTAGAAATAGAACGTTAAAATCGAGATTTCTCAAAAAAAAAAGTTACTAAAGTTTCTAAAATTCATTATGAGCTTAAAATTTATGTGCCTAAAATGTCTGTTATCTCTCGAAAGTGCACCCTATAGAGAGATGGCTGCAGGTTTTCTAATCTTGCACAATTTATCTCTCTCTTTCGTAGATACAATGGAAACACCTCAGGTCTGTGGGTATACCTATTTTGAGGTGAGTCTCCAGGTATCAAGGTGGTTCCTTATTGGTGTATCCTAAACTAATTTCTGGGAGTTTGAGAGTAAAAGATGACTGTAAAATAAATAAAACTGAGGTGATACACCAAATTTATGTGAGGGCTTTGACTGAGTATATGCACAATTGATATGTGAAAGATTTTTGATGCACGAGCCAACAGTTTTCTATAGAATTTAAGGGGAAAACACTTGGTTGTACTAAGGAAAAATATCACAACACTGATAAGTTAACATGCACATTAAAATTATGCAGAAAATATTGAATTTGCAGTAGGGTAAGATGATTGATCAAGGAATTTGCATTCACAAGACTAATAGAAACATACACAAGACTGCAAATAATTGGAAAGGCAGAAAATACTTCACATTCAGAGGGCAAAATTGGCAAAAATTGCTTCAGTACTCCTATATCCAAAATTCCTCCAGAAGTCCTCTATATCCAAAATTCCTCTTGTGTTTTGCAAAGGCACACAATATATAGCAAAAATAAAATTCACCCTCTTCCTAAAAATATCCTAAGGCTTGTACTCGCCCATGCATTCTATTTTTATCCTTTATTTAATAATAGATAAAGGAATAAAAATAGAGCATGCAATTACAAATAGGCATTATTAGCCTTAAATACAATATAGTCAAACTGAAGTTGATTGTTCTATTTTTAAGAAGAGAAGGATGAATAATTTTCTAAAAATAAGATTGCTTGTTAGGCAAGTCTCTCTCCATGAACATGCAACTCTATCTTCTTCTCTATTTTGTCCTATTGTGAAGGCATGCAAAAATACTCCTGTGTATTGAGAAAAAATAAATTACATTAAATGCAATACTTTGCAAAATAATTCATCCAAATATCCATTTGGTGGGGACCACCCTTGTCTCTGATGTTGACATCTCCTTCAAAAATGGTCACATGAGTGACACTCTACAAATCAATTCTAACTCCTTGAAGTGGGGACCACCTTCACTTTACCATACTCGGCCACCTTTGATTATTTACCATGAACATACTAAATAGTCTGCCACCTTTGTAACGAGTACTATAGTATATAGTTACCACCATAGTTGTCACCTTGGCATATTTCAAAATTCACCTTTTCAGTGATAAGCATGTATGATGGCATTTTGCATTATTTGGAAATGACTATAGTTTGGACTTTGAAAGTCAATGCAATGATAATTTGATTGGTGACGTGGGCTGGCCCCCTTCCCATGGTGACTCACCCCTTGGTAACTTTTTCGGTGGATTTGATATTTGTTGATCATTCTGGGCCATTGATCTGTATCCTGCTCATCTTACTGGTCAATTTTAAACCTGTGGTTTAGGGTTTCGGTCGTGGATGCTCGGGATTGCGGGAATTTTGGGACTTTCAACTTTTTGCAAAAGTTTCAAACTTAAAAAAATACCCCACCTTCACTTTTATTGTGGTGATGGCACGTATCATTGTCGGGCATGCGGGTCTACGGGAAATTTTGGAATTTTAACTTTTGCACCTTTAATGTTTTAAAACTAAAGAGGCTCCCACCTTTCCATTGTTCGCCTTTGCATTGTTATGACACGTGTACACTGCGGACTTTTAGGCCTACGGAGGAAACTTTGACACTTTGAAATTTTGACAAATTGGGAAATTGGTCAATCAACCACCATTTCAACTTTTGCCTTGATCTTGATGATTGATTTATGAGCATTGATCTCTGTACTTATTGATTTTTGATTGTTGATCTCAAAAGCATGATTAGGGTTTCTGATTGTGCATTGAATGTGGTTTAATAGCTCGAACCATGGTTTGCTTTGGACTTGGAGATCGATTCTCAGCCCTTGATCTTTGCACGGCTTGATCTTCAGACGTTGATTATCTGACTATGGTTGAGTTTCATAACTCACCCCTTGGGTTTGCATGGTAAAGGGTAACTTCGACCTTAATAATCATTTCATTTGGATTTTTAGTTCTTCTAGTGAAGCCCTGGAAAATTTTTTGAAACCATTGTTTAGTGTTTTTGAGCTCAACTTTGTATTAGCCGCCATGGTTGTTTCTTCAAGCTCAGCCTTGCTCATTTTATTGTTTGTGTCACTTCATCGGTCATTGACATGGTGGTGAGAGCTCAGAGCTCATTTTCTATCTTATTTCTATGGTGGCCACCATTGTTGCTAATCTTGAAGCTCGGCCCTGTTTTGTTTGGTCTTTGTGGCGAAGTCCATGAGATCTAATTTTGCTTTGTGAGATCTTGTGGTCGAAAGGCTTGAGCACCAGTATATTTCTTGGTCTCTGTGGGTTTTCCTTTACCATCTCTTGAGCTCTGTAGATTTGGCTTTGCATCACCGCTTGATGAGGTCGGTAAGCTTTTCGATCCTTGAGTTTTTGCTGGTATTTTGGTTCATCGTGACCTCGGCTTCAAAACTGATACCCATCTTCTTTTGCATTTCTTCGTGTGATCTCTTAGATGACTCTAGCCATTTTGAGTTGAAACTCATTTCGGGTTTGGTCCTTTTAGTTCTGAGCTCGATGATATCTCAAGGGTTTTCTCCACTTTGATTTAACCAGTAAGTTTTTACTTCTTTCTCTGACTTGGTTCATCGTGGCTTGAGGAAAACATTCTTTTACTATAACTTCTCTTTTGTTCCTCGAATTGGTACACTCTACCTCAGCTATTCTTTAAATCTGGGTTATTTCAGCCTTGACTATTCTGAAATCCCTGGCATCAATTTTGTATTCTGGAGAATCTATTTTGTTTATGATTCATTGTTCAGGATCAACTTATTTCTTTGAAAAATCTATAGAGTACTTGATTTAATCCTTTTCAATCTGAGATTACTTGAACATTAAAAACTTCCCATGGGATG
The DNA here is from genome assembly GCA_018340775.1 of Taxus wallichiana var. yunnanensis. Classification (NCBI taxonomy): domain Eukaryota; kingdom Viridiplantae; phylum Streptophyta; class Pinopsida; order Cupressales; family Taxaceae; genus Taxus; species Taxus wallichiana. The sequence goes on from CM031239.1 coordinate 1,009,458,853, forward strand.
AGTGCTTGAATGTAATTGGTTTTTTTGTACTATAACTTTTGCAATATTGGTGGTTTTCTATACTATACAAGCTTGACTTATTCCTGTGAATGGATCTTGTTGATAAGGTCACACTCAAACTGGATTTGTTTATTTCTTGAATGTATTCCACCAACACTTATTTATCATTGAGTTGCAATGCATGTCTTGATATGTAACCTATCAACTTTAGATGGATGTTGAATTACCACCATAGATGAGACCTGGGTTGTTTCGTTGTCCTGCCTGTAGAAGGGTTCATGTGATTGAATTTCTTTCTTCATTGTGATCTCTTCAATATTCTGACTAAACATTGATTATTCTAGGCCTCATAAGGTTGAATGGTGTTGAAACACCACTAACTGAAATGGGTTGCTTATACATTTCTTTCTTCAGTTCACCTCTAAAATGCTAATTTGTATCCTGAAGTTGCACTTATACTCTTTGATCCCTGTAATAGTTTTCAAGCAATTCTTTACCTATTTTTGATATCATTGTCAGGCATAAGCCTTGATCTAGATACTGTAATCTGTTACTTTTACTACATTCCTTTTATGCTTCAATATTGTGCTTGAGCTTAAATACAACTTTCTATGTATGCTGGAAAATTTGAAATGTTGATTTTCATGGTGAAGCCCTGTCAAAATTTTCCCAGAATTCCTTTTCTTTGACTGAAATCTGGAAAATGTACCTTGTCTGCAAGCATATAATTTGTTCTGTAGTACTGTGATCCTCTTCCATTTGTAGGAAATATCTAATTTTCAGTTACATTGCTCTTCTTTTTCAGCATGTATATGATTCTTTCTTCTTGGCTGCAACCTATACCTGCACACTTAAGAAAATAGTTAGAAAATAATTAGGATTTTTGGCCTCTCTTATGTCCATTTTTTCTTCTTTTCTCTTCTCTTTCTTCATTCCTTCTGAGTGAATAAAGCATGTATGTAGTCTGATATTCAAGTAAATTACATCTCCTATTTGAAAAGATTCATATGCATGAAGTAGGACAAAGTGTAGGAATATGAATTGATCCCTGAGCTCGTAACTGACAGTTAACTTTTCTTCTTTTTAGGTACAATGGCTTCTACAATGGAGATGAAGAAGAAGCTAGAAATGGAGATGTTTTCAATCAAAGAAAGAAACCCCAAGGCAATGATGGGTTCACTCATACTCCTTTGCTTTCTCTTTCATGCATGTGTACCTTTCTTTTCAGTAGTTGTACTTTACTTTTAAGTTACATCCCATGGCTTGTGTGGGAAATATTTGACCTTCCTTATGAATAAAACATTGAATTCTGAAAAAGAGTTGTGTATTCCCTTTTGTATTCTAGCTTCTCTGTATGAATTGTATAATGAACTAAACAACTCAGTAACATAATTGAATGTCTTAATCATGAAGGAAAGGAATATTGATGAGAACTTGTAACATTCAATAATGAACTCTAATTTTTGTAATCTACACTTATGTTTGTTGTCTCAAAACTCAACACTTCACCTACTCTGTAATTCGGTGTCTTCATCAAGATAACACAACTTTCCTTCACGGCCCTTGTGTTCTTTTCTTTGAAGGTGTCATGAAATTGTAGACTATGTGATCTGTTACGTTTTGCAACAGCACGCATGGCTGTAGATTTCAATTAATCATTTATTAATTCAGTAGTAACTAATAATCATCAGAACTTCCTTATCATAGGTATACTTCGCCATGACTTTCATCGTAATGAAGAAGTTTTGAGTTGCCCATTTTTACACAAGTGTAAAAATTGTCAACAATGCCTAGTTGTAAGATTTAACTCATATTTTCATTCCATAGTAAATTTACTCCTTTTTAAAGTATTTTCTATTTTAGTAGTAATAACAACAACTACAAGATTATTTTCATTTTGTTCAACAAATTTTCTTTCAAGCCCAATAGTAAAAAGGAACTAAATCTACTTTTAATATTGTTCTTTTCCTTACTACAAAATGCAACATTTCAATATAACAATATACTTTAAATTTATTGCCTCTTTCCATTTTCACTACAACGTATATATTCAAAATAACTATAAAAACTTTGTTCTACATTCAAGTTTACTATGTATACACTATTTGCATCTTACAACTTCTATATTTATTCTTTATCATTCACAATAATACAATTTCAAATAAAGATAATAAAATTTCTTTTCTATTTCACAAGACTAGCTTTACAACACAAATCTTTCTTTCTCTTTTTCAATATACAATACAAATTTCATATCCAATAATTGAATGCAACTTTTCTTCACAATATTATTACAATGTCTTCCACTTAAAGTGGGAAACATTTTACAAGAATGAAACTAAGATGAACTACAATATTACAAGTCCTCCACCCTAAGTGGGAAAAACAAAAAGGCTTCTCACAAGAAGGGATTTCTTAAGGACTCCAAAAAAATCTCCAAGCTTCACATCACCAACAAGAGAGCTCCTTCATGATTTTCTTGATCCACAACAAAAATGGGGGAGAGGCAACACTCTCCACCCAACCAAAATATCCAATGAGGAGGAGAAGCCATCCTCCTCATTGGCCCCCGAGCCCCAACCACATTGCAATGAAAGGTGGATCCAACACATGGCAAAAAAAAAGCTTCCACATCACAAAACCAAGTATTTCACAACCATTAAAAACACAACCAACTCAAACTACAAACACAATGAGGAAAACAACAAAATATACAAGGCTTCAAAATGAAAATCCAAAGGAGAAAGAACCTATGGGGAGGTCACTTATGCCTCCCAATGGGAAATGGGTGCCCACCTTAAAACCTCCAACACATATCTCAAAACCCCTACACACTCTTATGCCTCCCTCAAGTACCTCTTATGCCTCCCACATACTCTTATGCCTCCCTCGTTCTCTTATGCCTCCGCATAAAATGAACAAGTAAGAAATGCAAGCATTCCTTGTTCAAGGTGGGGCACCCAACCCAAAATCCCTCCAAAACATGAAATAAAATCTTATGCCTCCCTACATGAATTCTCCCCATAGTCCCCTCCTACACCACACTTAGGCAATCTACCCAAGCACCCAAAAAGCATATCAAAACATTCAAAACAAGCACATATACACAAAATAAAAGAAGAACATTAAGCAAGAGTATAACTCCTACCTTTCCATGGTAGAGCTTGTTCCAAGAGTCAATCACCTAGCTCCTTCAAACCCAAGCAATCACCAATAAGCTCCAATTAAGACCACAAGCACTCCAAAATCCTCTAACTCCAAAAAAATGCAAGAGCACAAAAGAATGAAGTAACCCCCAAACAAGTAAAAGAACTTGAATAAATAGAAAAGGGGAAGATGAGGGTGAGGTGGCTCCATGTAGGATGCCACATCACTCATCCTTAACTCCACCTCATAAGTCAAACCTCAACCCCAATGCATAATAAATTGGTGGGTGAGAGGAATGACAATTTACTTACACACACAATCCAAGCCCACACCCCCTAAGGACAAACTTAAAGACCCATGTAAGAAAATTACAATAAATTTCACTTTTTGACTTACAAAACACATAACGGGGTCTATTTTTGACCCACCAATCCATAGGTAGGGTTGGCATAGAAATTTAAGAAGTGTGGGAAAATTTTAACTTATCCCACAAGCTTCCAAAATTGGCCCTTAAGGCCAAATTCGAATTTTCATGAAGGGGTAGATTGTACAACAATCAAGATCAGAAGCACTCAAACTTACAACACACAACCCAAGATCCATCTAATCTAATAAATGAATTCCTTTTGGTCATGTCCATTATTAGTTTAGAACAAGATTAATTACTTAAAAGAGATGCTTAAACCCATTAATGATAAAGGGGGAAAAATACACCAAATTCCAAATAATTAATACAATAAATTACATCACTAAAAATCACATACTAACATAAAATAGAGGAAGAAAAATAAAAGACAACACATAACCCCATGGTCACAATTAGAGGTATTTCGCCCATGGGAAATTTTATCCCTATTTTTCCCCAGGAAAAATATTGGATCAAACCATGACCCCTGTGCAAAAAGAAAGTGAAGAAACAGCTCTATCACATGAATCCATGTCTTAAATCTATTTGATAGACTCGAGCAGGCTCTAAAATTAAAAAATAGGGAAAAGGTCAGCGTTTGAGCCCAAGCCAAAGCCAAAATGGGGAGTCAGAGGAAAACGTGAAAATTTTCCTTTTTCAAAAAGGGCACAAAGGAAAAGATGGTAGAACATCTCCCCAGCCAGCCAAAGAGTGCCACATGTCCAAGCAGAGCTTGAGGCCACTGGAGTTTTGAGTTTTACGTTTCGCGAAAAGGGGGAAAAGGTAAATTATGGACCCACAAACCTGATTTTTCTCTAATCTAGTTGCCACATGTCCCATATCAAAAGGGAATCCCAAGCGAGTGTCACCTACCGCGTGGCCCTTGTAGATAAAAATTAAGAAGAGTCTTCCGAGGCCATTAACGTAGAATTCAATCTCTTCAACTACTAGATGCGATCCGATTCTATTCATTTGGGAACTAGAAGTGATATATTGTGGTCAGATTTAGAGAAGGCATTGATATTTGGTGGTTGAGCTTTCAAAGTGGGATTCGATGCATATCCTGGGGTGGTTGAAACATGATTTGACTTTTCCCTCTTCTCTCTCTTTTCTTTCTATATATATTGTAACACTTCTCATTTGAGAAGGAGAGACATTCTGGGCATAGAGTAACTCTGTCAAAAAAATTCTCGATGCCAATTTTGAGTAGCAAACCTTCTCATACGCCTAGAAAATGTATTTGTGCCTCTATTCTAGAAATGTAATGGTTTGTGCACCTTCTAGAGCAATAAAAACGTGTTTTTGTGGTGTTCTTCAACCCTTTGCATCGTTTTGTTGTTTCTTCATGCCTCTCCCTTTTAGTCTTGGTTTTTTGTGCATGTATTTCACATTTACAGGTGCAGGATGTTGTGTTTCATGGAGTTTAATGGATGAGTTGTAGATCCGGGATGTGTCACTTCTGTCTGACCTCCATCATCTCCATTTTTTTTGTTTCTTTCTCCCTCAACAGAATATATAGCTTCCTTTGCTAGTGTATCACCGCTTTAGTGTAGGCTTTATTTTTTCCCTCTTTATCTCTCCTTGGTTCCTTGGAATGGTTAGATTATGTTAGATTTAGTTTTCTGCACTGGAGTAGCTCATGGCAGGTAGTTTAGGAAGAGGAACCAGCCTTCTCTGGAGCATCATTCCCATTTTCAAGTCCCACAACTTGGGGAATGATCCAATGGTATGCAATCACACCAAATGAGTCTGCCTTAGAAAAGTAGATCCATAACTCATTTGGGGGTGTTGTGATTTCGTACTAATATTTCATGGACACGAGGTGGGATAGGTATGAAGAACCTTACCACTTCACTTCATCAGGTTCGATGTGCTCTTGGTGAAGATTCAACCTCAGAGGCACATTCAAAGCACATCCGATGACTTCATCTAGTTAACAATCCATCCTCTCGAGTTCGAGACCTTCTTCCCATCCATTTCCACTCATTTTCATCAATTTTCTTCTTCCATTTCTTTTATTTCTCCCATTCCATGAGGTTGTGCAATCATGAATCCATTCCCTTCATGGAACTCACACTTACAAACAATGCAATCCACCTCTAATGCATTTCCCAACTCCTCCAAATCAACATTATGATCATATTTAGGACCATTATTCTTACCCATATGAGCATAGTCAAAGTCATTTTGGCCATGGAGCTTATCAAGAACAAGGGGACGCATACAATGGTGACAGGTATGTGTAAATCTTGGTTTATTGGAGAAAATTCAAAAATGGGAGGTGGCATGGTGCGGTCAAGGCTATAGCATGAATGAAGGCATTCAAGATTGGTTACAGGGCACCTTGTCCATGGGAAGTCCCTTTTCCAAGACATTACAGACCCTCAAGAAAGGCTAGACTTCATGGTTGAAATGCTGCCCCAACTTGCATAATGGTCGAGGAGATCGAGGCCTATGAATTTGGTGTCGGGAGTCTTGTCAATGGGTAAATCCTATACCATTATCTTATAATTTTCTCTCCAATCCTCAAGCAACACCATCTCAATTTGAGCTTCAATTTCCAAGCTTCCCATTGTATGCTACCCCAAGTGTGAAATCCATTTCTCCATCCCCTAGTCTTCCATCCCATTTCAGTTTTCTCCCCTTTTCCCTTCTAAACAGTCATCCCCTCAACGAACAAACAAGAAGTTACACCTCCCTTCCCACAACAAAAATTGCAAAGATGGTTGAACCCCAACCTGCCACTCCTCTTGCTTTCCCAAGTCCATGTTGGGAAGATACTCAAGAATCCAATCAAGGATAGCAAGAAGACAAGTCCAACAAAAAGAAATAACCGACAATATGATGAGTTGGGCTACTAGATTTGGGTCTATAAAGATCCCCTTGATGGTCAAGCCAATATAGGAGGTAAAATTCAAAGAGCCAGTGGTGGCTTATTTTAAATTTACATCGAGAGGAGGACCATACAGTTTCAGAGGCCCCAAGTGTGGAGTAGGCTATAGAAGAACCTTTAGTTCTTCCTCCCACTTCATCCCCTTCAAGCTCGATGTTGAAGAAGAGTTTGATCTTTCAAACTTCATGTTTGAGAGTGAAGGGAGCCATGGTGATCAAGTTACAGATTAGGAAGGCACCATGGAGGAGGTAGAGCACATGCAATAGGACAACAAGGAGGTAGACTGCTGTCAAACTTGGAAGATTGCTTTAATGAAGAGGAGCCTGAGGAGATAACATCATTTTTTCCTCCATCTTCAACCTTCCAAGCACACAAACCTGTTGCCATGAAGGAGAACATCCAAGTGCAACAACCTGCATTCCATAATGGCCCTCTGGAACCAAGGTTAGAAGATCTTGATCTTCCATGTTCTTCAAAGGAGGAGGAAGAGAAAAGGTAGGAGGATGTCATCATCTCTCTCACACCATCCACCAAGAAGGTCCATAAGAAGACTCCATTTTTGGAGTTAAATTTTAACGAAATGGGCACATCAAAGGATCAAAGCGTGCCCAATTAGGTACTTGGCTTCTTGGAAGCTAAAGGAGAAACCAAAATCATTCATGTCCATTTTAGGGCATGAGGATGAGCTATAAAGAACCAAGGATCATCGTCATACCTCTTGAATCCAAATGCAGAGCAACTAAAATAGGTATTTGATTTATCTCTAGTGATAATTTGGTGATTTGGGTGGAAGATCATGTTATCACCGGATCACAGCACCCTTATGTTTCCATAAGTGCATATACTTGAACTTACGGTGTGATTGGATAACATGGGTACTATCTCCAAGTTGTGGGACTTGCTACTTGAGATAGACCTCCAGAGAAAGCTGGTTCTTGCTCCTAAACTACCTGCCACAATCTACTCTAATGCAGAGGAAAATAAATATTCTAATCTAAACTTCCAAGGGACTAGGGAGAGAGAATACATGAAATGAAAGCCTACACTAAAGCGGTGATACACCAGAAAAGGAGGGTGTGAGAGTAGTCTTCAAATGCGTGAAATACAGAAGCAAAGTGCACACTAGAAGAGGTGATGACAGTTCTCCATAATCTAGCAAAACGCATTCACAAAAATATTTCAAACATACACAATGATAATGGATCCCTGCATGAACATAATAATAGACACAATATTCTTGTAAAGAAGAGGTTGAAGGGGTAAGAAGAATGCAAGAAAACATAGCAAGGGGAAGATACATCCACAAACTTATATTTTATTGCTTCCTGATATGCACAGTTCAATCGGTTACAAGGTAAGGGCTTGGATCACCATGCAAGGAGTCCACAACAAGGGCCTACAACACATTTTCTTCACAAAGCAATTTTGGCGAGCTTTCTTTGCTACAAAAACTACTTCCTTTTACAATGAGCCCAACACTCTAATTTATAGAAAAGATGAGAAGAGAGAGGGGAAAAAATGAAAATCCTGAAATCTGTCCTTCAACCTCTTGTAAGAGGAATTAAATAGAGTAAAATGATTATATATTACTTGCAAAAGGATCCCCATACTATCCCAGGTGCTGCAGCAGAGAAAGAATGATGACCATGCCTCTTAATTGCACTCCCAACTACCAAATAAAACACTGTTATGAACCCGGCCACATTTTATAAAAAATCTCCATCGATATCTCACCAAATCTAGAATTTCTTGATTGTTGTGTGTCAGACTTGGAGCCACGATTCCAATGGTACCAATTTTGTGTGATTTCGTTGAGAAATGCAAAAGTTATGGCCTTCTGAGTGCGGGCAGCTATTTTGGGTCTAGCAGGCATTTTCTGTCATTTGATGGGAATGAGCATTAACTAACTGGAGCTGAATATGTTTATTTAATTTTTTGGTGTAGAGGATGTCTTTGTTGTTCTAGAAAGTCCAATTTTGTGAAAATCAGAGCTCGGAGTCAAAAGTTATGGCCGTTTGAAGTTTCACGGGTCAAACGTTGACTTTTCTTCTTTGCCTTCGGCTTTTCATGTTCCACGCGTCCCTAAGCGTACCTTTGGCCCCGATGTCCCAGAAAAAAATCTCTTGCTTCATCTGATTCAGGCTCCCTTGTTCCTATTTGCAGTGAAGACATGTGGTGAGATTCCATTCGCTCTCGGCTCTTTCGGCTTTTCGCGTCCCACGCGTACTTTTGGCCCAACTGTCCCGGACGAAACTCCCCTGTTTCGGCTGAATCGGCCGGTTTGCATCCTCCACATACTTTTGGCCCGGATGTCCCAAACTATCTAGGACAAATATCTGAACCACCCGAAATGGACAGACTTGCGCCAAACTGGGCGATCCGTGTCCCGCGCGTACTTTTGGCCCAAATGTCCCGAACTGCGTGAAACAAAAGACTTAGGTAATTTTTTCCATCTTTCGACCGATTCATCTTTTCGTGTCCCGCGCATCCCGACGTCCCAACTGTCCCATGGACCGCCTGGGACAAAAATGTCTGACTTAGCTGATTTTCTTTGTATTTCGGCCCCAAGCTTGAGTACGACAAACCTTAATACAACCCGAGTCGGTACGACCCGAACCCTTCGGACTGAAATGCTTTAAAACAGATCCTGCATGACCTTATTTTTGCATTTTTCCATTTTTTCTAACTCGTTGGGATTTCTTCTTGGATGGGAGAGTTAGAAAAAAGTCGAGGGGACCCCAAAAACATGATTTTGGACTTGAATCAATCTACTTGCTCGGGATTTGAATAATTTGATGCATGTTATCAAAATTACCTTGAGGGGTGAATTTTAGTTAACATATCAACTTGTAGTTAGTTTTTCACTCATTCAACAAGCCTTGTTTAGTGCCAAATCAGTTGCATGGCTGCCAATTTTTAGGAAGGGAAGTTATTTCTCCCTACCGATTCTGATCTTTGTTTGAGCTCCATTTGCTCTTGGTTAGAGTAGTGTAGGTAGGTTTGTTTTCAGCAGAAGAAGTGCTTTTGCACACTCTGCATGTTCCATTTGGAGCATGTATGATTTTCAGTTTGTACATAGTTTTGGTGTTGTTGTATTGTTCTTTATACATCCATTTTAGTTGGCTTTTGGTGAAGTTCAACTCCAAGTTTAGTGGGTTTCCAAGTGGCTCAGGGATCAAATCTTCAAAATTTTAGATCAGTTTCATGTTTATCAGGTAGACTCCATGCCCAATGGATGCTTCAAGGCCACTGGTCTCTTCATCTAGCAGGTAGATGTCCCCATGAGTCGCCAAATTGTTATCCATATTTCACCCCCTAGAAAAATATTGGATTGGCCACGACCCTGTGCGAGAAGAAAGAGAAGAAATGGCTCTGTTTTACAAATTTGTGTCTTAAATCTATTTGACAGACTCGGGAAGGCTCTAAAATAAAAAAAGGGGGAAAGGTCAGTGTTTGAGCTCGAGTCAAAGCCAAAACGGGAGTTAGAGGAAAAGGTGAAAATTTTCCTTTTGTCAAAAAGGGCACAAAGGAAAAGATGGAAGCGCATCTCCCAACCAACCAAAGAGTGCCACGTGTCCAAGTGGAGCTTCGGGGCCATGGGAGTTTTCTGAGTTTTACGTTTTGTGAAAAGGGGGAAAAGGTAAATTACGGACTGTAACCTTGATTTTTACTCTAATCTGGTTGCCACGTGTCCTATATCAAAAGGGAAGCTCAAATGAGTGCCACGCTGCTGCGTGGTTCTTGTAAGTGAAAAATTAAGAAGAGTCTTCCATGCCATTAACATAGAATCCAATCTCTTCAACTACCAGATCCGATTCGATTTGATCCACTAGGAACCAAAAGTGACATATTGTGGGCGGATTTGCAGAAGGCATTGATATTCGGTGGTTGAACTTTCAAAGCGGGATTTGATGCATATCCGGGGTGGTTGAAACAGGATTCAACTTTTCCCTCTTCTCTCTCTTTTCTTTCTATATATACTGTAACACTTCTTGTTTGAGAAGGAGAGACATTCTAGGCCTAGAAAAACTCTATCAAATTTGTTTCTCGACGCCATTTTTGAGTAGTGAACCTTCTCCTATTCTTGAAAAATGTATTTTTGCCTATATTCCAGAAATGTAATGGTATGTGCACCTTCTAAAGCAATAAAAACATGTTTTGTGGTGTTCTTCAACCCTTTGCATCGTTTTGTTGTTTCTCTGTGTCTCTCCCTTCTAGATTTGTTTTTCTGTGCATGTATTTCACATTTACAAGTGCAGGATGTTGTGTTTCATGGAGTTTAATGGATGATTTGTAGATCTCGGCTATGTCACTTCTTTCTTACCTCCCTCATCTCCATTTTTGTTTCTTTCTCCCTCAATAGAATATCTCACTTCCTTTGCTGGTGTATCACCGCTTTAGTGTAGGCTCTGTTTTTCCCTCTTTCTCTCTCTTTGGTTCCTTGGAATGGTTAGATTATGTTAGATTTAGTTTTTCTACACTAGAGTAGCTCATGGTAGGTAGTTTAGGAAGAGGAACCAACCTTCTCTAGAGGATCATTACCATTTGCAAGTCCCACACAGCGTAGGGAATGATCCAATGCTATGCAAATCACACCAAATGACCATGCCTTAGAAATGTAGATCCATAACTAATTTAGGGGTGTTGTGATTTCACACTAATAGGAACCCCCTTAAAATTATTCAAACACACACACGTAAAAATGCATGTTGCCATGGTGACCCTTGTTCAATTCACCTAGCATTCCAATGTGGTTGGTCTCCAATCCCCCCGTTGTTTGTTGTGAATATATTTACCTGCAAAACACATAATACCTTCTTCGGCCTCGTGGCCGCATCAAAACATCCAAGATAAAATATACAATATAAATCCACAATCATCTACATATGCATCAAATCATCATCTAGGCAATTACGATATCATTTACAATTTCTAACATCTCGATTCTACATTTCATCAATATCAATAGGATCACAAAATTAGTTCAATTATCAAGGTCTACTCAATGTGATGAAAATATCACATGTCAGAAATATATATAACCATGTCAACAACATATCATCATCAATATAAAAATGTCTCTAAAAGTCCACACACATCATACTAAGAATCGAAAACCAACAATAGTCTTAGTATCTCTAACATCTACATCATGCTAAGTCAGAATAATACAAAATGTCCATAAGTAGAGTCAATAGTATCAAAATCAACATTAATAAGTGTCAAAGGGAAGTGGGCACTATATCCCCCTCCCCTTGGACTTGACTTCCTCCTAGAAGTCAGTGGAACTATCGACACTAAAATTTTCCTCTGTAATTTCTATTTCATTAATGTATGCATTAGAAATAGGATGTTGTTAAGTATAATTAGTAGTAACATTTGATAGAAGATAACGGCATTGCTGGTACAATGCTGCCAATAATGTATAGTACGGTAATAGTCAAAGTACAATAGGAATGTTGTAGTAAAAAGTAAAATATTTGTTGTAAGTGGTTCGGTAATGTTAAAATGTCAAAGTTACGATAAGTAGAGAACTAGGGTCTACATGATTAGGAATTAGAAATATTATATTGGTAATAAGGACAAGGAGTGAGGTCATAAATATTTTATGTATTTTATTTGTAAAAAGTCTAAAAATGAGGAACCCATGTGAAATGATAAGGTTTATCTTATCTTAAAAGATAAGCTTACATGTAAAGATAAGAGTTAAGGTATGGAATATGATTCGTCAGAGTATATTTCTTATCCTATCTTAGAGATAAGGTGGATAAGCCTGAAAGTTCTATAAATAGAGAGGCCACCCCCTCATTTAGCATAGAAGGAAGTAGTGAGAAATATTGTATGAGTAAGTGTGTAAAGGAAGCCATCATTTAGAAGGTGTGTTAAAGAAGCCATTAAGAGGTGTAATTGTGAAGTTTCTCCCATAGTTATTGTTGGAAGGCAAGTGAAGTTAGTAACACTTGAAGTACCTCATGGGTGAGATTGTAACAATTTCATGTTGATATTATAATTTACACTTATATTTCAGATTTGTCATCATTCCTTCGTATCATAGTCTATGGTATTCTTGTGTTATGTTTGTTGTTGTGTTTCCATATTACATCCACCAAACTAAAATCATGCATTAGTAAATAATCATAGCATGAGGAGTTCCTAGTGGAGAATTATCATAGTGCCAGAGTGGTGATGACATTTTGGTTCCGTTGTTGGGACCATTCCTTGTTGGTGGATTTTACGGAGAGATATTCCCACTTAATTGGAGGGTAACCTTATTTTTACTATGCATAGTAGTTACCATGGTAAAGTCACTTTTTTCCATGAATAGTATTTACCACAAGTAACTTCACTTTTTATTGTGAATAGTGTTTACCATAGTAAAGTCAGTTTTTACCATAGTAAATTAAGTTTTACCATAGTTTACCATGGTAATTCCTATTTTCTTGTAGAAAGGTGTAAAGTCAATTTCTATTATAGTGATTCTAATTATTTGTGCACATAAATCTTGTTGATTGTACTTGTAGGTTGGTATTTCACTATGGTTCTTTGTTATCACCGAATCACAGCACCCTTGTGTTTATACAAGTGCATATACTTGAACTCACGGTGTGATTGGACAACATGGGTACTAGCTCCAAGTTGTGGGACTTGTTACTTGAGATAGACCTCCAGAGAAAGTTGGTTCTTGCTCCTAAACTACCTGCCACAATCTACTCTAATGCAGGATAAGCTAACTGTTCTAATATAAATTTCCAAGGGACCAGGGAGAGAGAATGCATAAAATGAAAGCCTACACTAAATCGGTGATACACCAGAAAAGGAGGGTGTGAGAGTAGTCTCCAAATGTGTGAAATATGAAGCAAAGTACACACTAGAAGAGGTGATGACAGTTCTCCATAATCTAGCAAAATGCATTCACAACAATATTCCAAGCATACACAATGATAATGGATCCCTACAAGAACATAATAATAGACACAATATTCTTGTAGAAAGATTAAAGGGGCAAGAAGAATGCAAGAAAACACAGCAAGGGAAGATACATCCACAAACTGATATTTTATTGCTTCATGATATGCACAGTTCAGTCTATTACAAGATAAGGGCCTGGATCACCATGCAAGGAGTCCACTACAAGGGCCTGCAACACACTAGCTTCACAAAGCAATTTTGGCAGAGCTTTTCTACCCAAAAACTCTCTCTTTTACAATGAGCCCAACACTCCAATTTATAGAAAAATGAGAAGGAAAAGAGAAGGGAAAATGGAAATCCCGAAATCTGTCCTTCAACCACCTGTAAGAGGTATTAAATGGAGTGAAATGATTATACATTACTTGCAAAAGGCTCCCCATACTGTCCCATGTGCTGCAGCAGAGAAAGAATGATGACCATGCCTCTTAATTGCACTCTCAACTACCAAATAAAACACTGTTATGAACCCGGCCACGTTTTCTTAAAAATCTCAATCAATTTCTCATCAAATCTATAATTTATTGATTTTTTATGCATCGGCTTGGAGCCACGATTCCAATGGTACCAATTTTGAGTGATTTCGTTGAGAAATGCAAAAGTTATGGCTTCTTCAATGCGGGCAGCTATCTTGGGCCTAGCAAGCGTTTTCTGTCATTTGACGGGAATGAGCATTAACTGACTAGAGCCAAATATGTTTCTCTTATTTAAATATATCTACCTTCATCAAAAATAATAAATCCATTTTTTTGGCGTAGAGGATGTCGTGCTCATTCCAGAAAGTCTAATTTTATGAAAATCGGAGCTCGGAGTCAAAAGTTATGGCCGTTTGAAGTTTCCGGACCAAACGTTGACTTTTCTTCCTTGCTGTCGGCCGCTTCGGCTTTCGCGTCCCACGCATCCCTTTGGCCAGATGTCCCAGTACGAAAGTCCTCTATTTTTGAAACCGGCCGGTTCGCGTCCGCCGCGTACTCTTGTCCCGCTTGTCCCGGACTGCTTGGGACAAATTCTTCCGATTCACCCGGTTCGGCCGGTTCGCGTACTTTTGTCCCAACTGTCCCGGTACGAAAGTTCTCATTTCGGCCGATCCGGCCAGTTCGCGTACTTCGCGTACCTTCGGCCCAACTGTTCCAGGCTGCCTTAAGTCTTTTCGGCCGACTTGCGTCCTCCGCGTACTAATTGCCCAGATGTCCCAGACTGCCTGTTTCAACAGTTAGTCAATTTTTTCCATTTTTCGGCCAGTTCAGATTTCCGCATCCCACACGTCCCTTTGGCGGATGTCCCAAATGCTGCGCAGACCGCCTGGTGGCCTTTCGGCCGGTTCGCGTCCCAGATGTCCCTCATGTCCCGACTATTGCGAGGACTAGGACTTAGCCATTTTTCACGATTTTTACGCCCGAGCTTGTTTTTTCAATTTTTCACATTTTTAAAATTTCTGGGTTTTCTTCTTGGACGGAAGAGTTAGAAAGAACCCAGGGGACCCGAAACATGATTTTTGCCTTGAATCAATATAATTGCTTGGGACTAAAGAATTTGATGCATGTTGTCAAAATTACCTTGAGGGTGAATTTTGGATAACAAAGTAACCTTTGAAAATGGGGAAGATTCCTATTTTTCAGCCCACTATAATGAAGATGCTTCCTCTTTGATTCAAGATTGTAAACGATCTTGTATTTGTAATGGCCTTATAAGAAGGGAGTAATGGATTGAATTTTTCCTACCTTTTTGGATGGTTCATCCCTTAGGTGGTTTGAAACACTAAGTGTTAATGTGAGAAACTCATGGGATTTATTAACTGAAAGTTTTCTTGAAGAATTTGGTGAACAATGAAATATACGAGATCTCATGATCGATATCACAAAGCTATCCTAAGGAGAGAAGGAGAAGATAACGGATTATCATGCTCAATGCCTAGATCCGGAAGGAAGGATTAGCGGATGGGTTGATGAATGGCGTTGATAATCTCCTCTGTAAGCACTTCATTCTTGGGGTGAAGCTAGAGATCGAGATAACAAGTGAAGTATGACCGCCGGTGACCCTCGAACAAGCAAAGGAGATTGCAAAAAGGCAAGAAGAAAGCATGGAAGAAGATCCCAACGAAAATGTTGCTAAGGTAGAGCCTACACCAACACCTTTGGTCTAGAATCCACAACCACTCTTGGTGAGAACAAATATTTCTCCTAGTACATCTACTGAGTATGAAGATCTGCTCAGAAGATGGATCGGTTAACTATTAATATTCTTCAAGGAAAAGAATGTAGTTCTCAGGGAGGAGATAGAGGTCCAAAAAGAAATATATCTGAAGTTGTATGTTATGGTTGTCATAAAAAGGGTCATTATAAGTATAATTGTCTAGATAGAGCTTCTACATCTAGTACAAGAGATAATGATAAAGGAAAAGCACATGTGAATTCTTTTGATGTAGTAGATAGGAGCATAAATAATGAAGCAAATGTGTTTGTAACAAAAAGAAAGAAAGAAAAAGATAACCAAGATGGAAATGATCCTAAGAAGATGAAAGGAGAAACTAGTAAGAAACATAGGAGAAGAAAGTTGGGTGTGCAGGATTTTCTAATTTCACAGGGACAAGGACCATACTCCATCTTAGAAGATCTATCCAAAAGGCCTGCAAATATTACATATGGTCAACTTTTGGCTATGTCTTCTAAGAAGAGGCGGGAGCTGCGAAGTGGAATCAATGCTCGATGAAGGAAGGAGGTTGAGGTCCCTATTTTGGAAGCAGAGGTGGATCCCTACACTCCATAAGATGAGGTATTATGTAATGGTATTTCAATTCATGATGTCTTAGTTGATGGAGGTGTTGCAGTTAATGTAATGACCGAGTCTATAATGAATATGTTGGGTTTAAAAATTGATCGCCCCTCAACACTTATGTTAAGGTCATTAAATAAGGGAAAAACTAAACTAGAAGGTGTTGTTTCAAATGTGGAAATATCTATTATGGGTGTTGTATGTGTGGTAGAATTTTAGGTAATGAAAAATGGTACTATTGCGTACCCAATGTTGTTGGGAAGGCCATGGCTAAGGAGATTTCATGCAAGAAACTACTGGAATGAAGGCTTCATGACACTTGGACGTGGCAGAGAGAGGGTGAAGATAAATGTGATCCCTCGGCATCATAAGGCAGAACCTATGGATTCAAGTGATGAAACTGATGATTGGACATCCTCTGATTACTCTAGTACTAGTGAAGTGGACACGAGATGATGAAGAAAGTGATGGATATCCTTCTATTCACACTTTGAATCATGAACCCATAAAATTATCTGAAGAAGAAACTAATGATCGTCTCCAACAAATAAAGATTGGTGATGTTGTGATGGAGAGTGAGAAGGAATCCTACCTCCAGCTCTTTCAAAGGTACATACACCTATTCACTTTTGATTACAAGGAACTCCATCAAGTAAGTTGGGTAGAACATTCTATTGAGCTGATAGATGGTGCTAAGCCCATAAAGCAAATGCCATATAGAATGAATCTAAATTTTTCAAGATGTAAAAGAAGAAATAGATAAGTTGCTTAATGCGGGATTCATATTTGCTGTGAAGAATTCAAAATGGGTTTCTCCCATTGTGATCTCAATAAAAAAGAATGGGAAACTATGCATTTGTGTTGATTATAGGAAGCTCAACAAGGCAACAAAGAAGGATCATTACCCTCTTCCATTCTCAGATCAGATCTTGGACGAAGTAGCTAGCCAAGAGTGCTATAGTTTTGTTGATGGATATAGCGGATACAACCAAGTTTGTATAGCGGAGAAATATCAGCTGAAGACCATGTTCACCACTCCTTGGGGAACGTTTTCTTATAGAGTTATGCCTTTTGGGTTGTGTAATGCTCCGAAATGTTCCAGCGTTTGATGAATAGGGTGTTTGAACCCTACATTGGAAACTTCATCAGAGTATTTTTGGATGATTTTTACATCTATGGGAGCAAGATGGACCACCTGCACTAGATGGAGATAGCATTTCAAAGGTTAGATGAAGCATAAGCCTCACTAAACCTTACAACGTGTGTCTTTGGATGTTCTAAAGGTGTTTTGTTAGGGCATGTTGTATCTAGAAATGGTATTGGTACTGATCCAGATAAAGTTTTAAAAATCAAAGAGTTACCATTTCCTATGAATAGAAGTAAGTTAAGATCATTTTTAGGCCATGTGGGTTACTATAGAAGGTTCATCAAGAATTTCTCAAAGATTGCACAACCATTAACCTTGATTCTTGAAGTAGGATGTTACTTATGAACCAGAAAGAAGGTGCATGAAGCTTTTGAATGAGACTTTGGTGTCTTCACCTATTTTAAAGAATCCAAACTGGAGCAAGCCATTCATTGTGTATACGATACTTTAGATGCAGCACTAGGAAGTACTCTGAGCCAAAATGATGAAAATGGGAATGATCATCCAGTTTACTTTGGGAGCAGACAAATGAGCAATGCTTTGAGGTAAATTATCTTTGTAACTAAAAAAAAAGGCTCTAGCTATCATTTTTGCTGTAAAAAAAGTTTAGAAATTACTTGCTAGGGTAGAAGTTTACAGTTGTAACAGATCATCAAGCTCTAAAATATATTGTAAATAATCCTAACCCATCAGGGAGGATAGCAAGATGGATAATTTTTCTACAAGAATTTGAATTTGATATTATAGATAGGCTGGGAAAGAAGTATGTCAATGCAGATGCACTCTCTCGAGCCTATGATGGTTTAGGTTCATCTTGTGATGATGATGATTTCCCAGATACAAAATTGTTATCCCTTGACACAATCCCTAGTGAATACATAGATATTTGGAATTATCTGAATGAATTCAAGTTTCCTGATGGTGTCAATGCAAAAACTAAGAGGAAGATTACTCAAGCCAATCGTCCGTATTCTATTCTACATGGAGTATTATTTTGAATAGGACCTGATGGATAGTACAAGAGAGAAATTGGACGCGATAAAGGGAAGGAGCTGATAGAAGAATTCCACAATGGTATATAACTTACAGCAAGAAGGATCTTGGATGCAAGTTATCACTGGCCCACTCTTTTTAGAGATTGTTATAATTATTGTAAGACATGTGATATTTTTCAAACACATGGTAACCGTAAGACTTCATCAGCTCCATTATGCCTTATTCTTCCACTTGGTCCATTTGAAAATAGGGGAATATATATTGTAGGTCCACTTCCAACTACCCCATGCCAAAATAAGTATATTGTAGTTACCACATATTATTTAACCAATCTGGGTTGAAGCTAGGCCATTGAAAATAGCTTCCATGAATGAGGTCGCAAAGTTCATATATGAATGCATTATCACCAGATTTGGTTGTCCATTAGAAATTATAACAAATCAAGGAAGCCACTTCATTAATGAGGTGGTAGAATCCATAATCAACAATTTTTCTATTAAACACGGGAAGGCGACAACATATAACCCATGCACAAATGGAGGTGGAACAAAAAAATTGTGTTGTGTCAAATTCTAGCAAAAATGTAGCCTTGCAAGTACATAAGTGGGATAAAAGGATTCATGCAGCATTGTGGGCATATAGGGAAACATCAAAGTTAGCAACAGGATACTCCCCATTTCGGTTGGCTTATGGCATTGATCTAGTTCTTCCTTTGAGTTTGATATTCCCACCTTTGTGAGAATTATGAAAAATGAAAGGATAGATGAAAGTGATTCAGTAAAACAAAGGTTGGTACATCTTCATTTGCTAGAGGAAATGAGAGAAATAGCGAAGGATAAAAGCTATAAGACGAAAATGAAGCAGAAGGAATACTTTGATCAAAAGATCTGTTGGTCTCCATTTCATGTGAATGACTTGGTTCTAGTATATGATTCCAGATACAAAAAAAGAAGGAAGAGAAAATTTCTTCCCAAATGGATAGGGCCCTACAAAATAGCAGTTGTATATGAAAATGGTACATATCGATTGGAGGAATTAGATGGCACTCCCATTACAAAATGGGTCAACCACGAAAAGTTAAATATTTTCCAAGCACCAGAATATTCTACTCAGGGACGGAGTAGAAGCTAGGAAGGGGACGATGTCGACACTAAAATTTTCTTCCATAATTTCTATTTCATTAATGTATGTATTAGGAATAGGATGGTGTTAAGTATAATTAGTAGTAGCATCGATAGAAGATAACGGTGTTGTCGTTATGATGCTACCAATAATGTATAGTATGGTAATGATTAAAGTACAATAGGAATGTTGTGGTTAAAAAGTAAATAGTTGTCATAAGTGGTTCAAGTAATGTTAAAATGTCAAATTTAGGGTAAGTAGAGAAGTAGGGTCTCGTATGATTAGGAATTAGAAATATTATATTGGTAATAAGGACAAGGAGTGAGGTCATAAATATTTTGTGTATTTTATTTGTAAAAAGTCTAAAAATGTGGAACCCATGTGAAATGATAAGGTTTATCTTATCTTAAAAGATAAGATCACATGTAAAGATAAGAGTTAAGGTATGGAATATGATTCGTCAAAGTAGATTTCTTATCCTATCTTAGAGATAAGATGAATAAGCCTAAAAGTTCTATAAATAGAGAGGCCACCCCCCTCATTTAACATAGAAGGAAGTAGTGAGAAATATTGTATGAGTAAGTGTGTAAAGGAAGCCATCATTTAGAAGGTGTGTTAAAGAAACCATTAAGAGGTGTAATTGTGAAGTTTCTCCCATAGTTATTATTGGAAGGCAAGTGAAGTTAGTAACACTTGAAGTACCTCATGGGTGAGATTGTAACAATTTCATGTTGATATTATAATTTACACTTATATTTCATATTTGTCATCATTCCTTCATATCATAGTCTATGGTATTCTTGTGTTATGTTTGTTGTTGTGTTTCCAGATTACATCCACCAAACTAAAAGTTGTGCATTAGTAAATAATCATAGCATGAGGAGTTCCTAGTGGAGAATTATCATAGTGTCGGATTGGTGATGACAAAATAGATGTGGAAAATGAACTCGCAGTAATGTAGCATCCTCCCAAGTAGAAGCAGTCTTGTCATACCTATCCCACTAGACCCGAACACGGTCAATCACTTTACCTTGAATGGCCGTGGTCTGCGCTCTATAATACAAATGGGATCCACCACCACCTTCCCCGATCCTACACCTATAATGTGGTCCAATATAATATGTGAGAAGGATCAGCAATGTATCTCCTAAACATAGAAAAATGAAACACAACGTGGATGCGAGACAAGCTAGGTGGCAACGCTAGGCGATAGGCCAAGCTACCGATGTGTTCCAAGATCTCAAAGGGACCCATAAACCTAGGAGTAAGCTTAGAACCTTTTTTGTAATGGATAGGGTTCTTTTGTCTGCAAACGAAGAAAAACCCTCATTCCCACCTCATAATTATGATATGTCCTATGTTTATCCGCATAAATTTTCTTCTTGTCATGCGCCTTCTACAATCTCTACCTAATAAAAATAACATGTTGCTCCATATCCTGTAATAAGGTTGGCCCAAGAGAAACCATGTCCTCTAACCTATCCTAACTCAAAGGTATCTTGCACTCCCTGCCATATAATGCCTAAAAAGGATCCATGCCTATCGAACTCTAGAAACTATTATAGTAGGAAAACTCCACCAAGTACAAATACTCCTCCCATCTTGACTGGTGATCCATAACATATATCCTAAGCATGTCCACTAAGATCTAATTCACCCATTTAGTTTGTCCATCGTCTCTGGGTGATACGTTATGTTGAAATTGATCTTCATCCCGAGAGCATGTTGCGCATGGTGGTCCGAGGAAGTGGGAAGTGTACAAAGGATCATGGTCGGAAATGATCTTCCATAGAATCTTGTGTAATCTTAAAATATCATCACGATATACCCATCTTTCATGCACTAGCTATGTAGGTGGTCTTCACCGAGAGAAAAATGAGCCACTTTCATTAATTTATCCACCGTGAAAATGATGGCGTCATGGTGGTATCTCGACATCGGTAACCTAATAATGAAGTCCATGGAAATAGTGTACCATTTCTATTTCGGTATCACGTGAGGAAAGAGAAGGCTAGTTGGATGTTAATGCTCGGCCTTCACCCTCTAACACTCTAAATAGCGTGACATGAGGCGAGGAACATCTCTTTGAAGTCCCCTCCAATGGTACAATCAGTATCAAAGTGGTGTGCATCTTCTTCACCCCATGATGGGCTGAATTAGGTGCATGATGAGCCTCTCTGTCAAAATCTCATGTCTCAAGCCTCCATATCTAGGAACATATATACGACCTTTATGCGAGAAGACCATCTACCTTTAAAGAAAATTCATAAAATATCCCCTCAAGGGGTCTTTGAGTCTCAAATATTTTCTCTGGCTGCAAGGTAGAAACTGTCATGAGGAAGCTGCTGCAAAATCCTACTCTGTAAATCTATACCCAATGAAGTAGCCATAGCCACATGTTTCTATCTTCTTAGGGTGTTTACAACCATGTTCTCCTTCCCTTTCAAATGCTCTATCTCCATATCATACTCACAAAGTAACTCCATCCAACGTCGTTGATGAGTGTTGAGATTGGGATGCGTGAAGAGGTGGTGAAGACTCAAGTGATTAGTCCTAAGTGTAAAACTCAGGCTAAGAAAGAAGTGTCTCCACCACACCAAGGCATACACAACTGCTACAAGCTCAAGATCATGAGTCGGATAATTAATCTCATAATCCTTGAGTTTTCGAGACTCAAAAGAAACTACTCTACCCTCATGCATCAACAAACCTCCAAGTCTTGCCAAAGACGCATCAGTGCAAACAAAGATCTCACCTTGAGGATATGGCACTACAAGAACAGGTGTTATCATGAGGCATTCCTTCAATGTACTAAAGGATTGCTCACATCTATTTGACCATACACACTTCTCCCCTTTTAATTGAAGGGAAGTGATGGGGTGCATAATCTGAGAATATTCCTGAACAAATATCCTATAATATCCTTCTAAACCCATGAAACTGTGCACGTCGGTCACACTAGTAGGTGCTGGAAAATCCATGATATCTTGAATCTTGGAAGGATCGAGTGTGATACCTTCCTTGGAAATGATATGGCCCAAATACGGCACCTCTATCGAAAGAATGCAGACTTCTCTAGGTTCCAATAAAGATTGCTGCTCACGAACACACCTTTGAAGAACACGGAGAAGAAGCTTCTCATGCTCCTTAAGCATACGTGAGTAAGTCATAATGTCGTTAAGGAAGATAAGCATTAAGCAATCCAAAAGGTCCCGAATACCACATTCATCAAGCGCATGAACACTACGAGATCATTCGTCAAACCAAAAGGTACCACCGTGAACTCATTGTGCCCATATCACGCATTTTAACGTGGTATTATGAATATCTACCTTCATGATCCTCAACTAATGATATCCTGACTTTAGGTTTATCTTGGAGAATATTGTAGCCCCCTTCATTTGATCAAATAAATCATCAATGTGTGGAAGGGGGTAACGATTCTTGATCATTACTTTGTTCAGCTGGTGGTAATCAATACACAACCATGAGAGATCCATCCTTCTTCTTCACAAAAATCACCGGTGCACCCCAAAGGGACACACTAGGATGGATTAGGCCTTTCTCCAGAAGGTCCTCAAGCTGCAACTTGAGCTCACAAAGCTTAAGGGTAGTCATTCGGTAAGGTGCTCGTGAGATAGGCTCTGCACGAAACCAGATCTATGTGGAAATCTATCTCACGTGGGGAGGTAACCCTGGTAGCTCCCCTGGAAAAACATCAAAAACTTGCTCAAAATGTGATGGTCATCAAGGGATGGTCCACTAGACTCATCCTTAGATCTGTCACTAACCGTAATAGCATACATCTAACAACCACGTCGCACACACCGCGTAGACTACATAGCAGAGATGGTGCAAATGGAAACGGGCATCCAAACACTTGCTATCACTGACTCAACTCATAGATCATTTGTACAAGTAATAGTCTTATGGTAACAATCCACGGCTCTGTGTGAGACTACTAGTCCATGCCCAAGATGACTCCATATGAACCCAACATAAGGATTCGAAGATCCGAGGTAGTGGTGAAAGGTCCCAAGTTGTAATGCCCGTTCAATGTTTCCTAGCCCCGACCCGCCGACCTTGTTGTTAAGTCTGGGAGATTGGTGTGTATGTGTGCTTTCATTGGTGATGTTAACCATGTCCAGGTCGCAGAGAAGATTGTTCACTTTCTTTCTCCTTCTTGCCCTTCGGGTCGTTGTCGACACCCCAAACTGTGGACCCCGTAGCGTCATGGACGGTTATACGGTTAAAGGAAAATTTGGTTCTCTCTTCGAGTTTGTTGGGTCGTCGACATTAATAGGATTAATAATTATTATCATTATTTTAAGCCGTAAAATCATAATAATAATGTTTGTAATAATATTATAATTTATATTGTCGATTTGTGCTTATTAATTGTTTTACTCCTCGTTGTCAGTGATCATTAGTAATATGGTTAATAAAATTGTGTTGTTATTATTATTATTACTATTAAAAAAATTCATGTTATTATTATTAATAATTTGGCAATCGTTATTGTGTGTTTATTATCTTTTCTTCGTTTTAGGCTTGTTTGTGTTTTTATCTAGTTAAAACAAACAAGCAAAAATAAAATAAAATAATAAAAAAACTAAGAAAACCCGTGATTCTCTGTGGGGTGGATTAGGGCAAAACCCTTCCCACATTTTGAAAATGCAGCTAGGGTTTTGTCATTTTGGATTTTGGAATGAGTTAGTTTTGGGCATGGGGTGGCTGGCTTGGGGGCACAGGGATCTGCTCGAAGGAGTTTGTTGAAGAGGCCTTGGAAGCTTTCAAGCAGATGCATTTGATTCAGGTAAAGCCAGACGCCACAGCCATTTTCAGCTCCTTCCCAGGCCGCGCCACATGCCTGCGTGGGAGAACAATGCAAAACAAAGGAAGTTTTGTGTCTGATTGATTTGTAACTATGCCAGCATACTCCCAGCCGCGCCCAGACCTACGTGGGCTTCTAGTAAATAAAAAAAAACAAAGGGACTTTGTCAGTTGTTGCGAGTTGCAAGCACCCTAGTAGATTTTCATGCAAAAACGTGGAAACGTGTGAACTATTTGTATAAATGCGTGGGAAAAAATGCAGTTCCTTGGACTGCAATGATTTCGGGATATGCACAGATGCATTTGTTGAAAGGCCTTTGAAACTTCCAAGCAAATGTATATAGTGCCCAGTTTGGCACGTATACAAAATTTGAAGGCATACACAAGGCACATGAACTGTTTTGACAAAATGATACAACAATATGCATTCTCATGGACTCGTAATGATTGCAGGATGCTCACAAAATGGGCTTCTTGAAAGGGCCATGGATATTTTCAAGCAAATGAAATTGGCGGAGGTAAAGCCAAACTCAAAGAACCTTTTTCAAAGATCCTCCTAGCCACGCCAAACCTGTCAAGCGTGTACTTTCATCAAGTAGAAAAGAGAAAAAAATTGTTAGATGTGGTAGTTTCAATGTGCCTTGGGTGCTGGTTTTGTATTTGTCCAATGAAAGAATGAGACAACTTCTAATGGAATAGTATTATTGCAGCGTACAGAAGACATGGACCTCCTCGTGAGGCAGTCACGTTGTTTCTTCATTTGCGGCAGGGCACCAACCAAATCAGTTGCATATGCCAACATGCTTCCAGCGTGTGCCAAGATGGAAGCTTGGGAGCAGGGTATGAGCAATAGAATTTGGTTTTCATTTGTAGGATTTTGTTCTTGCAAGCGGCATAGTGGATATGCATGAAAATGTGGAAGTGTATTCAAGGCATGTGAACTATTTGATTGAATGCCTCAAAGAAATGCGGTCTCTTGGAGTGCCATGATTTACAGAATGTACAAGAGAGAGCATTTAATCAGTACAAAGAACCTTGTTATGCTCCATGTTGCTCTAAGAGCTGCCAAGGATATGGTCATCAACGGTGATGGGAAGTTGGAATGACTGGTGTGTTGGTCGGAGCAGTGGAATAGGCACTCCTTTTGCAACAATCCTCAGAAATCTTTCAACCAATTTGTTTGTTTCATTACCAGTTATGGATGAGGCTCTTTCAGGCAAAGATAAGCTTGATGATGTGTATGCAAAATGGTGGAGCTGAGGACGCTCGTGGACTGGTTGACGAAGTGCCCAAGCAAGAGACTGAACCCAAGCCTGCGGCTTCGACCGACTTCGTTCTCCAGGCATGGTTCTTCTTCCCTTACCTCTCATAATTCTTGTGTTTTAGTTCTCTTTTGCAACTAAATAGAATTTTAAATTATTAGGATTTTTAATACAGTTAAATTTCCCTTAAACTCGTTACAAAACAATAAATTATCGTGTCGTAACTCACAACATCATTATAACACGTCTACTTTAAACCATGAACTAGTACCCCTCACTTCGAGATGATTTAGAAAACTCTTACCCTTCTTGACCGCTCCAATATCATTCCATCGACCAGACAAATTTGACTCCCCACTGATAAAGTTGACCTTCTCTTGGTTTTAAATAGTTAAATTTTACAATTTTCGGAGACTCACCAAGTACTGTGTGCAACTCGGAAATGAGATGTGAAGTTTCATTCATGTACCTTGTTACACGAGGAGTCACCTTGATTTTTGGTATGACCCGAAACGATCATATGACATCCTTTTGACGCTCTTATAGGAGCCCTGTTACACCGGTTTACAACAGTAGAGAGCTGTTAAAACTAGAAAGTTGGCTTTCGTTTAGGACCACCAATTTAAACCCGGAAAGAGAAATCATGTTCTGTCTTCGCAAACCTCTAGCATTTATACTAGACAAATGTGAGGAACATCCAGCATAGGAAAGAGCACCTTTCGGGATAGTTTGGCGAAGCCGTTTAGTAGGCCTCTAGTCGTAGTTTGACAAGGTCAAACTGGTCCAATTTTGTCTTGTCGCTCCAGAAAACTTGTCGCCGTTTGAACATGGTTTTCTAGTTCTCAGTCCCATTGACTCTGATGAATTCTCTTTATATAGGGGAACTAGTAGGAGATGTCTCATTGTGTGCTTCTCAATATAACGTCAATTATGGATGCGGTTTTCTGGGCGCTCAAGCTAACTTTTGTCATTTTACTCTGGGTGAACTATGACCAGTGGCCCCAGAAAGCTAGCCGCCAAACGTAAACCGTGCGCTCTTTTTCAATTCCGTCAATTGCAATGAACTCTTGGTTTATCTAGGGACACGTATAAATTTAATCATGACGTGCGTGCTCATCGGAAGATAACCTTTTGGAAGCAGTTTCTTAGCCTCCGAGCCCGTTTTGAACGTTTTGTAACTAGTGAGAAAATGTAAAAGTAGAAAGCTGCGGACCCTCGTAGGGTTACCAAATCACCCTGGAAACTTTTAACACACGTGAATAACTGTCTAAAAACACTATAATGAAACTTGTGTGTATTAGAACTTTTGACTAAACGATGTTTTCTCTCTCTTCCTTTCTCTTTCTCTCTCCTGGGTTTATAAAAAGAAGAAAAATGAAATGCAATGAATACATGTTTCTAGACCTTTTTATTTTGATTGCATATTGTAATTATTGTCAGATGTAAATGGGAAACTGAAAAATGATAATTATGATTGATTAGGGTGGATGCCATGCCAGCGATTTATCGCTGATTTCATGCTCACATGGGTTTTGCAGGATGGAAGAATGACGACGAAAAAGGTGATGTGTAATTTAATTATTATTATTGTAATTCTTATAGGTCATTGTAAAATGAATAATTGTGTAATGTAGTCTCTTGTTACCGAAAATTTATAATTGAGATTTGTTAACATGCATGATATGCTAGTTTTAGGGATACTTAGGAAATGTGCATCTGATCACTGGTTCAGTTTGATTCTTAGTTGTGTATGGCAAAAAAAAAAGGGGTTTGATTTACATAAAGTAAATTTGAAATTGAAGTTAATATATTGTAGTACCTTCTCAGTATTCAATAAATGATTAAATTAATTTCTGGGTTATCTTCTTACCTTGCAAACATAATATAGAGTTTTAATGGGAACACTCAACTTAAATAAAATATTCGTGCTTAACTTGCCTGCATGTGTGATCCTTTTTACCTTATAAGAAATTTAAAACGTAGAACGAACTTAACCTTTACACCCGATGGAGCATCTTGGTTTAGGCAAATAAGATCCCAAGAAGAGGGGTTTATCGTCTTAATAGGTACGTTTAGTGACATCGACATAAACTAGACACATAGGAGCAACACAATCAAATAAATCTTCTACATCGAATGAATTTCTTGTGAGATCCAGATGACATCATGGAGCTAGGGAAATAGTGGTTCTATCACTTAAAATTTTGCTTATGAATAGATCCTCTTAGCTATAGGTGCCATCTTTGGCTAGTGACAATAGAGTGCTTTGATCTCTTACGGAGGGTTTATAGGGTGAATATGTTTGAAACCTTAATCTAATCTATAAGAGAGCGTAAAGCCCTAAGTGAAAAATTGGAATGGGACTAAACCCTAGTTGACTAGGATGTTCACTTGTGGTTAGAAAACCATAATCTAACTCCTTGCATACGAAATTGTGTTGAAAGATGTTTTTTAGAGAACCTTAGAAACTGAATTCTTGTCTCATAATCCCTTGTTATGTCATTTTATGGCATTAAGGAATAAAGAATATTTCTTATGCGGAAACATGCTATGCAAGGATATGGGATCTTCGTGAACATAGATCACTTGTGATTATGTGTAGTTTTAATGCTCCTAGCCTTGTACTTCCTTAAGAAGTCAGACAAGTGCGTTGTCGTAACTCTTTTGTTTAAGACGATGCTAAGAACGAGACCTTAGTGCGATATAAGAGCATATCATATGATGTTGCACATGAGATTTGAGATTAGGATTAAGGTCAATCTTAGAGTCCTTATAACTTAATTAAACTTTTTCATGCATTGCAAAGAATATAAATTATCTTGGTGCGACCAAACTTCGAGCAAACAAAAGATATATAAATATAAAAAGTCCATAAGTTATTGAACTTTATTAACTAGGGTAGCGAAATAACTATTCTGTGATCGATGGATGTTCTTGGGGAGCTATCTCGACTCTATGTCTTCCTTAATCCCAATAGCTCATCTGGACATCACGTTAGAATCTCTTGTGTAGCAAGAGTAAATTTTATACATTAAATAAAAGTTTGAGAAGCAAAATCTTAACATAAGAATGAGAGAATTAGAATCTTGTAGGCATTTTGAAATATGAAAAAAATACTTATGTAAGTTCTGAAGATTGTCATAAGGGTAAAGAGAAAAATTATATGGTTGAACAATAAGTGAAAAGTGAAAAGAATTTTCAGAACATGTAGGTGGAAAAAGGGAGATAATTATGCTTACATAACAATGTTCTTGGGATGCTAATCGTAACTAAAATACATTTAAAGTAATGATGTGTTGTGGGTTCGCCATTCTTGAAGTCAAGTTCTTGTGGTTGGGTCTCTACTAGCAACCTTCCATTGGGAAAAGTGTAGCGTCAGCATGTATTTGGTGTTATCATGTGTCTATGTGATTTGATGACTTTTGTAAGTGTCGTATACATTGTCGAGTTTCCTACTCAGAGCCCTTGCTGTGTTGTGTGTAGCGTGCATTTTAGGTCAAAAAAATTATCCTGGTATTTTATTGTTGTATTTGGGTGCGTAAAATGTGGGCACTACACACTCCTTAGCTAAGGAGTCTACAGAATTTTGGCTCCATAAGCCATCTCAATGTCCCAACTACAACCTTGCCTAACTGCCACCAACCTACAACACTCTACCAAGGATGGTATAATAAAAGAATCAGATGAACTAGAATCAAAAAATATAGAGGAAGAAATACCACTAATACTACATGTTGTCTCTATCAAGGTACTCTTTTTCTTAGCCTAGCGGTTCTTGACCACTACGTAGATCCAATGGCTCCGTTCTATGTCTCCAACAGTAGGATTTGAGATTTACATCTTACCCTTATTGCTAGGGTTATGTGGGCACTCTCTTTAATGATGTCCAGCCACGCCACAACCATAACAGTTGCCTGGTCCTCTCCTGTAAGATAGAGCTCCAGCCGGTACTCTAGAGGTCTAAGCTATGGATCCTGATGACCCGGCTATGAAATGTTGAGGTCTCTACTCATGAGCTCCTAATGACTGAACTCTCAGTGCACCCTGTGTCCTTATGGGACCCCTAGCCATACTCCGCCCCCTCTATGCGTCAAATCTATGAGGAGATCTATAAGGTGTGCGGGTTTTCTTTGCTGTTATTCTCTTGCTAAGGTGGATGTTGTGGTGGCCTAAATGAACACTATCTTGAACCCCATCCACCACGAGGAAGAGAAACTAACCCCCTCGATCTTTCATCTGCATCTATTAGATGCAGCCTCAAACTTTGTCTCTATCTTGTTGTGTCTTCCCCCATGTCTCCTCTATAATATAGGCCTTCTCCACGGCCTCTGTTAGTGTCTGTGGGCAGTGAATATGCACCACACCACCCAAATCCAAATTCAGGCCCCTGATGAACCTATGAATCCATACCTAATCATCTTACATATAGTCGACACACTGAAGTAGGTCAAGAAATTTACTCTCATACGCATCTACAGTCATAGATGCTAGACGTAGGTCCTGAAACTTGTTTATCCACTACTAGATAAACCTCTGGGGTAAATACCTACTCCTAAAGTGCTCCTCAAATAGCTCCCAGGTAACTATCTTTGAGTCAATATGGATTTTCTATTCCTCAGTTCTCCACCATACTCCTGCTCCATCCCTAAGAAGATGGATCACAACACAAGCTTTCGTGTTGCTAGTACAAGGGAAGATCTTAAAGCATCCGCTCAAGCTCACCAATGAGGCCTCTTCCTGAAAACCACATGTATCTCCAAAATAGTGAGATGGTCGTTGCTTTCGGATCTCCCGATATGATTTTCCACTAATGAATGATGACCTCTAGGTATCTCTTCATACTCCTCCCTCTTCCTAGGGCTCTGAGATATATCCCTATGTTCTGAAATCATGTCTCTAAGTCCCCTCTGTGGTGACTATGCCCTAGCCGACTCCACGCAAAATTTATCTGCCCTATCTTCCCCTTTGTGTCGAGGAGATGCATGAGCCTCTACTGATGGATCCATATCATGTCTAGCAAGTCATCCTCCCAAGGACCCTCCGCGTATAGCAGCATTGACGTCTTGAAGTGTCTGTAAAATCTGAGGTAGAATGGCCGCTACCACCTGCTCTAGAGGTGGTAAATCTAGGTCTACGTGCAAGAACACGTCATGCAGTGTCTGTGCCTTCGCATGCAGATTAAGGTGAGATCTGGTCCATCATTCTAGGTCTCGTCCTAGTTTTCTAGGTTTCCTACATTATACAATTATCAGATAGTGTGTTTTTTCTAGGTTTAAAAGAAAACAAATTTGTGCTAAGTTAAGTGTTCATGTCTCGTGTTTTCTAGTGTGCCCAAGGGTCCAAGCTTTGAACCCATGGCTCTGATACCAAGTGTAACTCCCATAAAATGACATTATAGGAACACGTTAAAACCTAACACTGATCCTGAAAATTATGACTAAATTTTTTTTTATAAGTTAAAAAGTTACAAGTGTGTTAACCCCTAGTGTGCATTAAATTAATTTTCACCAATAATCTCAACTTTACAAATAATAAACCAATCTGGTAAAATGATTAAATATTTAATTTAATTTATCTCTAAGGTTGATTGATTAAAATTCATTTAGTAAGGTGCCCTAATTTAAATTACTTGGTTAAGTGTTTTCTCCTCTTTAGTTAATGTTCAATCCCAAAATGGTTAACCCCATACTTAATTATTTTAGTTTCATTATCATATTAGCTTAAAGTCCTTTCCATTAATTTCCTTAAGCATACTAATAACTAACAATGACCCTGCACCCAAAGGCAAATAAATGGCTCCATTCACCCATCTACACATACATGTAAGGATTTATTTAAAGCATTTAAAAATACATTCCTAAAAAACAAAAGTAGGGTTGATCCTGTTGACAATTTTTGTACTTGTGCAAAAATGGGCAACTCAAAACTTCATTAGGATGGATGGCATTTGTGAAGTAGACCTAAGCTAGGGGAGATTCTTTCAATCAATATTATTTCTGCTAAATTAATTAATGATTACATGAAATATGCAGCTATGTGTGTTGTTAAAAATGTAATAAGTCACATAGTCTGCAATTTCATGACTATCTTCACCAAAAGAACACAAAGGCCCGAAGGATAGCTGTGTTGTCTTGATGAAGTCATCAAATTGAGAATAAATGAAGTGTTAAGTTTTGGAACAACAATCATAATTGTAGATTGCAGCAATTAGAGTTCATTGCTAGATGTTACAGGAATTCTTTGATGTTCTTTCCTTTATGATTAAGACATTCAATTATATTATTGGGTTGTTTAGTTCATCATACAATCCATACAGAAAGCTGAAATGCAGAAATAAATACACAACTCAATTTCAGAATTCAATTTTTTATTCATAAGGAATTTCAAATGTTCCCACACAAGCCATGGGATGTAACTAAAAAGTAAAGTACAACTACTAAAATAAGAGGTACATATGCATGAAAGAGAAAATAGAGGAGTATGAGTGAACCCATCATTTCCTTGGAGTTTTCTTCTCTAGTTGAGGCATCTCCATCTCCAACTTTGTTCCCTCTTCATCTCACTGCTTAAGGCATTGTACCTAAAAATAGAAAAGAGAAAACTGTCAGTTTATGAGCTCAGGGTTAATCCATATTCCTATGCTATCCAAATTTATGTAGATGGATCTCTTAACAACAGAAGATATAAATTACATGAAGATCAAAGGAACAACTGATAAAATTACTTTTCTGTAACAACATACATGATTTACTCACTCAGAAAAAGAAGAGAGAAGAAAAGAAAAAAACCATGGACATAAGAGAGGCCAAAAAGCCTAAATATTTTCTAACTATTTTCTTAAGTGTGTAGGTATAGGTTGCAGTCAAGAAGAAATAAACCATGTTTTGTAGTCCTCACTGTAGATAAAGATTTCAGATTTCAATGACTTCTACCCTATGGTACATGAAGTAGATATGTCATAAGTACATACTAGTAGGAAGGAAGAATGCAATTCAAAGTTCAACAATTATTCTAGAAATAGAAGAAGTTACAGTACAGATAAGAAGAAAGACTCACAAATAAAAGGTACATGTTTTAGAATACAACTCGAAGATGAAGTAGAAGAATTAGAATTTAAAAGGCTAAAGTTAACTGAAAGATAAGAAGGTTACAGTATCCGAGGAAGAAAAGAAAAGAATCTAGATTTAATCGAAGAACCCATTAAATGGGTATCAAGAATCAGAATAAGAAATAAGAACTCACCATTTGAATTGGAGTTGAGAAAAACCTCGAAGGATGATCAAGATTAGAGCCAAAAATGAGGACCCGATAACAGTTTTAACTCAAAGTCTCCAAGGGAACCAAGAGATGACAAAGAAATTGCAAAGAAAGAACTAAGTATCAGTATATTGAAGTCAAAGTGGAAATGATGAAGCAGTTGTGATGCTTAGAAGTTAAAACTTACAATCCCTTCCTCAAATAGTGATGCTAAATAACATAGAACCGAGCTTGACCAAGGGTAATAATGGCATAATCTCCTGAAGTGCATTTTACAGAACTCCAAAAATAGGAGCCAGAAATGAAGCACAATGCCTCCAAACTTCACCAAAACCTTCTACAGTAAAGCCCGAAGTCTCCATTAATGAAGAAGAAGCTTGGATTTACACACAAAAGTATGAAATAGAGGCCAAATAGAAAACCCAAAAATGACAAGAGAACCATTTTGCAGAGAAGCCGAGCTTAAAGATGATAATAATGGTGAGAATCGACCGAATCTTGTTCAGAAAGCTCTAAAACATATCAAGCTCATTTCCCAAATCTAAGGAAAATGGAGAGCTCATAAAATAGAAAGATAAAAGTGCCAAATTTCCACCCTCGTGGAGCTTCACCATTCGAGAAAACCATTACACGATAGAGGGAAATGAACTTGATTGAGATCAAAAATGGCGTTGAGAAAAATTTTGCCAAGGCTTCACCCACAAGCCAGATGCAAAGTGAAAAAATGAATGGAGTTCAATTTTATTTAACTCACCCACCTTAACCGTGGCTTAACCTAACTCACCCGGAGTTAGTAATCAAAGGCTCAAAATCAACAAGTACACAGATCGATGCTCAAGAATTCATCACCAACTTTGAAGCAAACCACTATGGTTAGATGTCACCTACCCCATTTAATTGTCAAGTTAAAAACCCTAACCGAGGGTTAGAAAATCAATGGCAGTAACTCAGAGATCAACAGCCGAGAGCAATGCACGCATCTTCCAGTGACCCCAATAAATGCCAAGAGGATCGACGGTTAACAGAAACCCACAAGCAAAGGATCAACGGATGAGAGGGCCCAAGCCTTTAAAACAAGTGTTAATACACTTTAAACAGATCGCAAGCCATCACATGCTCCCACGTAAGATCAATGGTGAGGAAGAATCCTTGAGAAATCAACGGTCATGGCCAAATCATAGTGGCCAATGTATTAAATACAAAGTTCTAGCGTGGAGGGTGAAGGGGTGAGTCATCGTTGAGAGGGGCCAGCCCCACGATTAAAACAAAATTATCATTTCTTTGACCTTTTAAGGTATGTGATATATGTGTCCCAAATAATCAAAGGTGGCCGATTGAAGGCCGACAACAATGATCACCGAAAAAGGTAAAGTCTAAACCTTAGTCCACTAAAAAAACAAAAGCCGACAAGTTTTGCAATACAATGATAATCTAAAAGTGGCTGAGCATTATAGTGTACCATGTGTTATACAAAGGGTGGCCGAATAGTATTATTTGCATTGACCTTATTTAAGGTCCGAACTATATGATATGCCATCTAAAAAAATCAAAAGGGGAGAAAACAAATGATTATAACCAATGATCAAGGAGAAAATGATAGGTAAGTGGTGGAGTATAACCAAAGAATATTTACCTTAACATTTACAAAAGATACCTCGTACCCTTAAGTGGTCAACTACAAAGGTGGTCCCCACTAGTGGGAAGGTTGGAGATGATTCACAATGTGTTATCCATGTGAACACAAGAAGACAGAACAAGTGTTAGCATCAAAAACAAAAGTGGTCCCCATCAAGATAGATGTTTGAGTGAATTATTTTTGCAAAGTATTGCAAATAATGTAATTGATTTTGCTCACACATAGGGAGATAAATTTTGCATGTGCATCCAAGGAGGAAAGTGGATTAGAATTACAGATGTCACATCAGGCACAAAAGGACAAATTTGCATGCACCAAGAAGGACACTTGCTCATCAAGCAAGATTTATTATTAGCAAATTATTCACCCATGATAATCTTAAAAATAGGACAGTCAAATGTAGTTTGAATGAGATGTAACCCAAGGCTATTAATGCCTCTTTGTATTAACTTCTTTATTTTATTCCTTTAATTATTAAATAAAGGATAAAAATAGAATGCATGGGTGAGTACAAACTTAGTCTATTTTTTAGGATGGATGGATGGATGAATCGATTTTGCTATATATTGTGTACCTTGGCAAAGTACAAAGGGAGAATTTTAGATACAAGAGTGTTGAAGCAATTTCTGCCAATTTTTTCCTTTGAATGTGATGTATTTTTTGCCTTTCCAATTATTTGCAGTCTTGTGTATGTTCCATTAATCTTGTGAATGTGAATTCCCTGATTAATCATCTTACCCTATTGTAAATTCAGTAATTTCTACATGATATTAATGTGTATGTGACTTAGCAGTACTTTTGTGATTTTATCCCTCAAAACATCAAAGTGTTTACCCTTAATTATATTCAGAAAATTGTTGGCTTGTGCATCAAAAATTCATTCCGTATCAATTATGCATATACTCGAGTCAAAGACCTCATACAAATTTGGTGTATCACCTCAGTTTTAAATCATTGTACAATCATCTTTTACCCTTAAGCCTTAGAAAATTAGTTTAGGATACATCAATAAGGAACTATCCTTGATACCAGAGACTCACCTCAAAATAGGTATACCCATAGACTGAGGTGTTTCCATTGTATCTATGAAAAGAGAGATAAATTTTGCAAGCCTAGAACACCTAAAACTATCTCTTTACAGGGTGCACTTTTGAGAGATAATAGTTTTTGGCATGCCCGGTTGGACAACAAATCAGATCTGCATGGAAGTTATAACAGATTTATAGCAAGCAAAAGTTACTTTCGGGACAAGCAAGCTACAGACAATTTATTCTGAAGATTTAAAGATCTATTTAGCGACTCCGTAAAATAGATTTCAAACCAGTATTGCAACAGGTTCCATGCCTAAAGTGACTACAAGATCATCGGTAAGAGGAATTCCTTATGAGTTTATTTCTTTACCTTTGAATTATGCAAGAAGAAGAAGAGTTGGTAATACTTTGCCTTATAATAGACCTGGATTTGGTAATCCTCCTCCCAATCTTCCTTCACCACGTGTCAATATTTTCATTTAGATCCCAGTTTTTCAAATGGCTATTCAACCACCTAGGAATTTTGTGACCTTTACTAATGGCAGCCCATTAGTAATTCCAATTTATCGTGATATTCCTAATGCTTGCCATGAAAATTTTTCCATCATTCACTGGTGAAAATCAGGTTACACCTATAGAGCACATTAAATATGTTGCAGCCTTATGTGTAGTTTATAATATCACTCATGAAGATGTATCTTTGAGACTTTTAGTTGCATCCCTCAAAGGATAAGCTTTGCAATGGTATAGAAATTTAGAGATTGGATGCATAAGAACTTGGGATGATTTAGGTGGTAAATTGATGAAACAATTTCAAGATAATTCAGATCATTTATCTCTCATAGAACAATTTTCTACCATTAAAAGAGCTCCCCATGAATTTATGTCTAGTTTCAACATTCATTTTGCCAAAACTTGGGAAATAATTCCAAGTAAGTGTCAAGCCCCAAGCTGATCATGCTTTTCTTTATTATCTTAGAGCATTAAACAGTGATATTTCAACTATGATTTAGTATATGGGAGGAGATACTCTCCCAAAGCCTATGATATCACCATCCGAGCTGAAAATAGTCTTATTCAAGCTAGCAAGTTAGCTTCAAGGCCTTCAATGCCTTTTTGGCAGATTTAGCTCTTATCCCACAACCTATCACAATTATAGAACCTGTTGTTGCACCCCCATCAGATGATATTTTTAAAGCTTTGCAGACTATGGGAAACAAGTTGACTTCAATTGAAAATAGACTTGCACTACCTAGCAAGCCTTATCAAGCTCTTTATCAGCAAAACCAGCAAAATAGGTAGCCTTACCAACAGAATCAAAACTATAGGCAGCCTTATCAGCAAAGGCAGTTTGACCCAAAGGCTTTAGTCCTAGTTAATATGGCTATAGAAGAGTGGTGTCAACCTTATAATCAACCTCATTCAGCTGCAAGTTGCCCAAATGCTTTTCTGAACATAATTCTTGTTGCACAACCTCAATCTGAGACATTATTCATGCCTTAAATGGAGGGTGGGCAAGTAAGATACTCAGTGTAGAAGGCACCTAAACAGAACTTAGTTTTAGTGAGGATGATTTCATTGCAATTACTACTAGGGCTCAAGAAAAGGCTATAGAAAGTAAAAATAGCAAAATAGGCCTTTATTGCCAACAATCACCGAAAAAAACAACTACTAAGCTCAAACCAATTAATAGTATTGTTGTTCGCAAAAGACAACAAGTGTTCTAGCTGGTAAAAATAGCTACAACCTGATCCAAGAAGGTTATTTATACCTCATATATCAAAAGTAGCTAAAGTAGAATCATTTTTCGCCAAAGCCTATGCTAAAACAGTAGAATCTGTCTCTAAAACTATTGCTTCTTTTAACATTGTTGATGTAATGAAAAAGCATAATGTTAACATCTCAATGTGGGATGCTCTAAGTATTCTAGGACAACAAGATTTACTTTCTCATGAACTTACTAAGCTACAAATTTCTTCTAAAATAGTAGAAAAATGAAGTCCAGAAAGCAAACATGGTCCTTGGAACAATGGAAGAAGGCCACATCAAAGAGGTTAAATGGATAGTTTAAAAATTCTTAAATGCTCGTGAAATCAAGAAGCCACGACCATTTTATCTATCACTGATTATTGGAGAACATCTTATTCATAACTGTATGGTAAACAGCGGTGCAAGTAGCATAGTTATGCCAAAAGAAATTACATGAAAATTGATTCTTCGGTATGAACCTACAGAAAAGAGTGTTCTACAACTTGATGGGACCACAACTAATATAGTAGGTGTTATCAGAAATCTAGAGGTAACGTTGCACACTTGCCCAAATGTTTCCATTCTGCAAGATATTACTGTTGTGGATTTACCTCCTTACTTTGCTATATGTTTATCAAGAGATTTCACAACAAAAATAGGAGGTTATCTCTCTTCAGATTGGTCCTTGTTTTTCACTACACGTTATGGAACCAAAGTTACTATCAATTCAAAACCATTGGCTAGATTTCACATTGAGCCTCACACTTCTAATGCATTAGCTAATTATGCAACCTTAGACCGATGATTTTGATAATACAACTCATGTTTCAACATTGGATGGTGTTTCTAACCTGTTTATGGATGAAAAGACACATGAAGAACATGTTCATGATATTTTCAAAGAATTTGAAGAACATCTTTTTGGTGTGTATTGTCTGCATGAAGAAAACACACCAATTCCCTTATTGTCTAAAACAGAAAATGCAGCAGAAGGGATTTGGAAGCTTCATTTTGATGGAGCTAAGAACAAGAAAGGACAAGGAGTAGGTTTGATGCTCACTTCCCCATAAACAAAATGTATTTCCCAGCTTTGAGTCTCCAATTTTCATGCACTTGTAACATAGCTAAATACGAAGCGTTAATTCATGGCCTACTTTGGGCGAAAAGAGAGGTATTGACATGCTACAGATTTTTGGTGATTTTGAGTTGGTTATCAATCAAGTAAAAATTTCAATGTTTGTAAGAATCCATTAATGAATTCTTACAGACATAGAGTTTCAAACTTAATGGAAGATTTCAAAGCTATTAATATCTAGTTTGTTCCTAGAATAGAAAATAAGCATGCAGATAGACTTGTGGCAATTGGTGCTAGTTTTGAAGTGTTAGAACAGATTGAAAATAGCAAGATTCAACCTCATATAAAGTTGATTGTCGGGCCTTGATACGATAATGATTTGAATTGGAAGGTTTTGAAAATGATGAACAAATTTGTAGGTTTTTGCAGCAAAAAGTTGAATTTTCTATAGTAAATCAAGATAAATTACAACACTTATATGGTGACCAGATTGTTCAATTAAAGATGAATAAACTACCTCGAGGCTTGGTCACATTAGAAGACATCTTAAGACTGATGACCAGTTAAGGAAAGACAAAACTAAGATGTCAACATATGTTGATAACTATGAAGAGATCATAGTTGATGAAGGTAAAAATTTGTTTCTCGGAAAGGTATGCTCTCTAGCTGAAAAACATTCCTTTATTAATCTTTGTAAGGAATTTAGAGATGTTTTCACTTGGAGGTACCAAAACTGAAAGGGTTTGATCCCTAGTTTGGCACAACACACTATTGAATTGCAGCCAAATTCCAAGCTAGTTAGGCAAAAACAGAGGCATGTAAATCCCAAAATAGAACCTCTAATGAGGAAAGAGTTATCTAAATTGATCGAATCAGGTATTATCTTTCCAGTTAAGCATTCAAGTTGGGTAGCCAATCTTGTTCCTATTAGAAAAAAAAATGGAGAAATTAGATTATGTGTGGATTTTAGAGATCT
The DNA here is from genome assembly GCA_018340775.1 of Taxus wallichiana var. yunnanensis. Taxonomy (NCBI): domain Eukaryota; kingdom Viridiplantae; phylum Streptophyta; class Pinopsida; order Cupressales; family Taxaceae; genus Taxus; species Taxus wallichiana. The sequence goes on from CM031239.1 coordinate 1,009,498,121, forward strand.
TAATAAAGCTTCATTAAAAGATCATTACCCACTTCCAAATATGGATCAGATTTTAAGAACAGTTCTGGTTCTAGATAGACTATCTCTTCTAGACGGTTATAGTGGATACAATCAAATTCTAGTTCGAGAAGAAGATAGGTACAAAACAACTTTTACCACCAAGTGGGGTACTTATGCTTACAAAAGAATGTTTTTGGCCTTTCAAATGCTAGTGCAACATTTCAACATGCAATGGACATGGATTTTTGTAGTTTGTTAAATAAATGCATCCTTGTTTATTTAGATGATGTTACTATATTTTCAAAAAAAAAAAAGATGAGCATCTAATACACCTAAGGCAAACTTTTCAATTATGCAGACAGTTTGGAATATCATTGAATCCCAAAAAGTCTATCTTTTCAATACTGACAAGGTAAATTACTCGACATATTGTTTTTAAGCAAGGTTTAAAAATTGATCCTTTCAAAATCGAAGTCATATCATAGCTATCATTACCTCATCATAAAAAGGCATTATAGAGTTTTATGGGAAAAATCAACTTTGTTAGAAGATTTGTTCCATATTTTACAACATTGGTTAAACCATTAACAACCATGTTAAAGTAAGAGAAGAATTTTTCTTGGACTAGCAAAGGGAGAGAAGGGTTTGAAGCAATTAAAACATCCATCTCTCAAGCTCCTACTCTTGTAAATCCAAATTTTGATAAATATTTTACAATGTATGCACTTGCAGGAGCTAAAACAATCTCATCCATATTAACTCAAGTTAATGATGAAAATATTCAACAACCAATTTCTTTCTTTGGACAAAGTTTACATGAATATGAAATAAGGTACACTTTTCTTGAAAAACAAGTACTTTCAGTAGTCAGAGGACTAAATAATTTTAACTACATGCTTTCAAACAACAAAATTCATGTTCTTGTTTCTCATCCAAGTGTGAAATTTTTCTTGTTAAATAAAGAATTGAATGAGAAAAGAGTAAATTTGGATAACAAAGTTCATGGCGTACGATGTTGATATTCGTGTTGCGAAGACAGTTCGAGGTAAAGGTTTATGTGAAAATCTAATTGCTGATATGGAAAAATAGCAAGATGCAGAACCAAAAGATTCAAAACAACATGCTGAAATTACGTATCAGCAATCAGACATCATGGTGCAGCCAGAAAATCAGCAACCTGAACTTGTTCAAGAAGTTCATGAATCAAGATGGATGATTGATTTAGTTAACTATCTACAACATGTCATCTATCCAGGAAAGTATGTACAAGAATAAATGAAGGTATTTCATATTATAAGTTATAACCTATGTTTTTATTAATGGTGTGTTGTTCAAAAAAGATATAAATGGAATCTTCTTTGCGATGTGTTGACTATGATAAAATTCAGCAATTATTATCGGAATTCCATGAAGGACCTACAGGAGGTCATTTTTTAGCACGTACCACAACCTTAAAAATTATGAAAGCTGGTTACTATTGGCCCAACATATTCAAGGACTATTTCAAATGGATTAGAAAGTGTAAGAAATGTGCTTTCTTTGTTGGAAAAGAATGTTTAGCTTCACTACCCTTGCAACCTATTTCAGTTGATCAACATTTTATGTAGTGGGGTCTTGACTTTATTGGCATGATAAACCCACCTTCATCATAAGGACACAAGTGGATTTTGAATGCTATAGATTACTTTACATGCTGGACTAAAGCAATATCCTTGAAAGATGCTAATGAAACTTCAATACTATCCTTTTATGAAGGTATAGTTTACAAATTTGGTGTTCCAGCAACTATCATATTTAGATAATTCTTTAGCATTTCTCGGTGTTGGGACCCTATTCTAGCTTCCAAATCTTAAAGGTACGTAGGTACACACGGGCGAGAGGAAGTGCGTAAATTAAGGCATGCAAGGTAGGATTCAAAAAGTGTTCTTGGAGAACCAAGGACGTGCGCCCACAAAGCACAATTTGGGACTTATCCATTTTTGGCCTTTTGGACAGAACACATGAAGAATGTGTTCCATTTGGATAAGGTTCGGCACTGCAACAAAGGGTGTCCTAGAAGGAATATACCTTATGATAAGAAGATCCAAAAAGCTAATCATGACATGGAGAGGCATGCACCTGAGGCGATCCACACCTTGACACTTGGGGCTAGATCTGAGGTTGCAGAGGAGTTTGTTGGAGCTCAGATGCCTATTTATATGTGTGCCCTTAGCAAAGAAAAAGAAGAACCCGAGGAAGGAAGCGGAGCTCTGTAGAATTACTATGAGAACTATGGGATAAAAAGGGTAGATGATTATAGGAAGGATGTAATGAGGGAATGGGGAATGAAATTTTTGTCTTGTGAGCATACATGTATGGATCCAGATATGGTGTATGACTATGGTCTGCCACTCTGTGATGTTTTGTAGTAATACTATGAATAAATATGATAAGGTTACCACTGTGGTTATATTAAGATCTCTTTTATGTATTACCTACATATTTCTATTATGCTTTTGTTCTTGTATAATCATGAACCTTATTTGAATGATAAGCCTATTTGTGGACTTACAACTCCTTAGTTCTATTAATTTTGTTAAGCACCTTTACTTTTGATATGACCGAAAGGGTATAGAATTCATTTCGAGCTCTATAACTTTTTCATGTCCTTTAAATCACTAATTCAAGATCATGAATGATGCCTCCACTAAACTCACGAAAAGAGAGACTCGGCTCCCTCTCGTGCACCGTGGGTGAGCACCCAACACCCTTTGGGTGATAGTCCGGTGTGCATGAGGTTCCCTTGTTCTTAGTGGGTGCAAAAATGACTACATATTGGTTGTCATTGCTGGACCTCTTTTGACACTAAAATTTTACTCCATAATTTCTATTTCATTAATGTATGTATTAGGAATAGGATGTTGTTAAGTATAATTAGTAGTAGCGTCGATAGAAGATAACGACGATGAATTTGTCAAGACGGTGTCGCCAATAATGTGGATACGTGAAGATGGGTCAAAGTACAATAGGAATGTTGTAAAAGTAAATATTTGTCGTAAGTGGTCCAGTAATGTTAAAATGTCAAAGTTTGGGTAATTAGAGAAGTAGGGTCTACATGATTAGGAATTAGAAATATTATATTGGTAATAAGGACAAGGAGTGAGGTCATAAATATTTTGTGTATTTTATTTGTAAAAAGTCTAAAAATGTGGAACCCATGTAAAATGATAAGGTTTATCTTATCTTAAGAGATAAGCTTACATGTACAGATAAGAGTTAAGGTATGGAATATGATTCGTCAGTGGATTTCTTATCCTATCTTAGAGATAGGATGGATAAGCCTAGAAGTTCTATAAATAGAGAGGCCACCCCCCTCATTTAGCATAGAAAGAAGTAGTGAGAAATATTGTAGGAAGTGTGCAAAGGAAGCCATCAGTTAAAGGTGTGTTGAAGAAGCCATCAAGAGGTGTAATTGTAAAGTTTCTCCATAGTCTTGTTGAAGTACCTCATGGGTGAGATTGTAACAATTTCATGTTAATATTATAATTTACTTTGATATTTCAGATTTGTCATCATTACTGTCTTATCATAGTCGATGGTATTCTTGTGTTCGGTTGTTGTTTTGTTTCAGATTACATCCACCAAACTAAAGGTGTGCATTAGTAAATAATCATAGCACGAGGATTTCCGGTGAAGAATTATCATAGTGCGGATTGGTGATGACGAGAACCTCTTTTTGAAGTTGTAGTGGAACATGGCATACATCATGATCTATGCAAAAATTGATGGTAGAGTGCTTAACACTTGAAGGTGTTGAAAATTGGTTTAAAAGCATGGAGGATGAGTTCACTGGAGATTGATCTTGGACTGAGTTTGATATACGAAGATGGGTGGAAGACACTCTCTATCATGATTTGTATGAAACCTTCTTTGTTGTTTCCCAAGAGAGTTATTTGAGTGGCTTTCGACATATACATATAGGTCGGGGTGGTATTATAAATCACACCCTTGGATCCAAGAAACATACCGAGAACTTACAAGATGTTGATCTAACATGGACCCGTCTTTATAGATCATTGGTGGAAGGGTAGTATTGGCTATTACACTCTGGAATACGTAATTTCCACGTATTCTTGTCCGAAGGTTGCTGAGTTTGAATTTTGCGGGAGCCCGGAGGATCATTTTTGTGAGCTATCCCCCAGCAATCAAAATCCTTATGGTAACCATGAGTTTAGAGGCATTCTCAATGGCCGGCTAAACCACTACGAGCACTTAGCGAGGAAGCCGAGGTTGGGAAAGATGGTTGATATAACGATTTGGAAAGGAAAGGGAGGAGAGACGGCTTAAGTATGGTAAAGTGCATGATAGGTAGATTAAGAGACAACGCGAGGTTGCATTTATGATGGATTTATGGAGGCTAAAGATGTTTTTGGAGAAGTTGTTCACATGGAGGATGTGGAGCTTGAACAATCTATGTTACCCTATCTTGGCAAGCATGGAAGAGAGAACCCCTCGGCTTCTGATGAGAGCCCATCGTGTGGAGAAAGAAGATTCATTGGCATACATCTAACCCCACCTAGTGACCGAACCTTAGTGCTTGGTTTGTTCGAATGAGGGAAAATTATAGTTGATCCATTTGATATCAGTGGAAGCAACCGATCGGTGCCCAGAAGATAAAACTTCTCGTTTGGGACCTCTATGGCTTCACACACTATTCCATTATTTGGTGGAATGTTTGGGCAAGGCATATATACAGGTGGTTTTGGGAGTGCGTCAAGAAGTGGTGGAGGAAATACGACTGGGAGTGGCACTAGTTCACAAACTATCAACACGTAATTCAGTGGGATGACAAGAGCATTTGGAATGATAAACACAGGCCCTATGCCTAACACAGGAGGATTTGGAGGTGGAAGTGGTGGAGCTGGTGGCTCAGGATCTAATGGGTCCGATGGAGGAGGAAACACTAGAGGAAATCGAGGAACTGGGTCAGGAGGACAAGGGCCTCAGCCACCTCCTCAAGTATTTTTTGAGATGTCTCTGCACTTACTCGATTACATGGGGATAGAAGATGCCACAGAGCATGTGCATAAGTGTGAGCTACTATGGCGCATGAAGGGGATCACGACCCATGATCAAAAGGTGAGTCAATTTGTAATAACCTTACAAGGATGTGTGCATAGTTGGTATAGAAAGTATGACCCTCATCAGACTATTATGGATTATACTGCATTGAAAAATGTGTTCTTGGTGGAATTCCACATACCTAAGTTTGAGCGAAAGAGAATCAGCTCTCTCAAAGAAATCCAGCAGGGAATGAGAGAGCGTGCGGGAATATGATGTGCACTTTAAAAATCTATTGTCTAAATTGTCTTATGATATCCACCCTTCACAACATGCTCAGTGGTTTTCGAGGGTTGATCACACCCTTTAGGAGGGCTTTGTCTCATAAAACATTCACGGACCCGCACGAAGCGTTGGAAGCTACTTTGCGCGTTGAGGTAGTTGGTAGTGTGCTGTTGACCGGTGTTAGCCCATTTCTGGAGGCTCAAATCACTGCCATGGCTAAGCAGTTAGAGAAATTATCTACCAACATAGTTCCAGAGACTCACAGTGGGATGTGGTGCATAGATTGTAATGTAGAAGGACACACAAAGGATAATGGAGGGATATGTACTCAGAAGGCAATACATGTCGTAGTGGTAAATTACGAGAATATGTCATGAGGACCATGATGCAAGTAGGTGCCCCCTTTTACAGTGTGTGATCTATAAAAATGTGTCTTATTATTGCAAGATATGTACCTCAACCACACATGACACCAAGGATTGTAGATTGATTGACCAGATTCATGAGGCAATTGATCTTGGTGTGCGCCAGATCGGCATTGCCGGCAGTTCCAAGGAGATGAAAGTCAGGTATGAAGAGCATGGAGATGGGGGTGCGTGTGGAAGAGGATTTTGCAGAGGATTTCATGGACGTGGTAACTCTTTGTGGAAGAAGTGAGTTCCCGCATGGAACATGCTTCAATTGTGGAGCCACAGAGACCATTATAAGCGTGAATATCCAAATCTTCTACAATGCTCCTAGTGTGGAAAAAAACATAAGTACGAAGAGTACTTGGAGTTATATGAACATATGATTCAGCAGCTGACCTTTGCAAGGATAAGGGCACTTCCATGGTGAGTATTAAGAAGGCTGATGTGCAATGGATGGCTCTCGCTAGTAATACGTGAATCGGAACTAGAGCACTGTTATGGTAATAACAAGGGCGGAGTCTGTGTGCACAAGGGAAGCACTTAGGTAGAGACCTCTAGTTTTGAGAGAAGAATTAGTACATGGGAAGTATCCAAACCCGGCTCACCAGAAAGAATTCTACCAGGAAACCATGGACATAATTCGAAGCTTACAAGGGGAGATCCAATGCTTAAAAGAGAAAACTAGAAAAGATGAGCAAAGAAGACCAGTAGAAGCACCAAAGGATGACTTGGACGAGGTTAAGGAGGTGTGTAAACTATTGAGGCAAGAGAATATTATTCCCTGCTAGGAGCATGGTTGAGAGAAAAGGTACCATGCACCAGGAAGAGCACAAAAGGTAGATCCTGCATGCAAACCTCCCACCTCACAACCTTGATTATGAAAAAGAGATCACCTTGAATGTAGTAGTGGATGGATGGCTTCTTAGAAACATCCTCATTGACATAGGCATGGAGGTTAATGTTCTCACTCTGGATGCCTGGCATCAAATGGGAAGACCTGCATTATAGCCATCTTCAAATGTGTTGTATATGGAAAATAAGACAAAGGCAATGCCCATAGGTGTCTTGAAGGATGCTGACCATTACCATTCAGGGGACTAAGTTCACTGGGGATTTTGAAGTCTTGGCACTTGCCGAGGTAGATAATTTCCCAGCTTTACTTGGGTGCCGTGGTGTTATAAGAATAATGCAGATCTCTAGTTTAACAAGGGGTACATAAGTTTTGAAAACAAGGAAGAGAGGGTGATTATACCACTTGTTGATGGAAATTCCACACCCTATACTGAACCCCTTGGAGAGGAGGTCCTGGACATAATATATGTGCACTCCATAAGAGATCCAGAGACCATCCACCCTACAGAAGGAGTCATCCAGTTTGATGATGCTCAATCTATCAGTGATACTACCAGTATAGCATGTGATAATTGGGTGCATGGGACTTATGAAATGATTGGGTGACATCTGAAAGGATTGGTGACCAGGGTAACCACAACACGTACAATTCAGCGCCTAGGAGGAAAGGTAATAACCAAGTATTATGGGGATGCATACCCTAAGGTCTTTTTGAGAGAAATGGAAGCTCAATGGAGGGAGGATGAGCGACGAGGTATGTTGGGTTATGTTTTGATAGGAACAAGTAGTGAGGTGGTGGGCTGCGCATAGTGAAAACTTGTTGGAGTGGCATGAAGTTAGAATTGCACTCACTGTCTGATTCTCGAGGAGTAATATACCCACCGCTATCAAGGATTACAATGGTAATGAACCCATCTCTTCCCACATCCCGGGCATGTGATAGGGTGCAGGGAGAAGGCAAGAAAGCTTTACCACCCTCCCTTTGAGTGCACAAGTTGTATTCGACACTACTGAGGTTGTGCATGCACTTGGTACATCCATTCGAAACTCGCCATGAGATGGGAAATTGGCGAGGAATTAGTGGCTAACCTTTGGTTCACACATTCAAGTACCGAAGTACCAAACAATCGGTTGATGAGGTGTTATAGGCTATCAAGCACCTCACGTTGGGGATTGCCCCATAATGGATGATAAATTAGTAGACTTACTTTGTGGACCTAGCTTGGAAGTGTGGTTCAAAAGGAGGAACCAGAAGACATACAATTTGAGTGCATGTGCTGAAAAGGAGAAAGGAAAGATGGTATACGTTATTGATGGAGAGGAGATGGAGAGCCTAAATGTCAACCATTTAGTTGGGATGCACAAGGTAGTTGACAATGTGGATGCATGTGCACGTGCATATCATGAACCACTCAAAACAAAGAAAGTTAACATCGGCTCGGAGAAGGATCCCAAGGAAGCTATCATTGGGGACTACTGGTCAGACAAGGAAGTATCAAAGATCATCGATCTCTTGTGTGAATTTGAGGATTTATTCCCATGTGGATACCATGAGTTGAAATGCATCCACCATTCATTAGGGGAAATGAGGATAAAGTTGAAAGATGGTGTGCACCCGGTTAGGAAGAGGCCTTACAGGATGAATCCCAACATGCGCGTAAGGGTTAAAGAAGAGCTAGACAAAATGATAGCATCCGGTATCATTAAGGCTATGGAGGAATCAAAATGGATAAGTCCAATGGTGATCAGCATAAAGAAGGATGGACGGATTAGGATATGTGTGGATTATAGGGAGTTGAACGTTGTTTGTATCATAGATCCTTTTTCCACCCCATTTGAAGAGATTTTGGAAGGAGTTACTAGGCACGAGGTCTATTCCTTTAGATGGATTCTTGGGATATCACCAAGTAAGGATTTCCAACGAAGACCAAGAAAAGACAAATTTCACCACCAAGTGGGGAAGCTTTGCATACACGGTCATGCCCTTTAGATTGAGGAATGCACCCGCTATATTTTGCGCATAGTGGTACAAGCATTTAAGGACTTCATCCACAAGTTCCTTCAAGTATATTTGGATGATTGGATAGTGTATGGATTAGTAAGGGACCATTGTGATAACTTGATATTGATGCTTGAAAGATGATGGTAGTTGAGGATTTCCCTCAACATCAAGAAATTTGTCTTTGTAACTCCTTTTGGAACATTATTGGGGCATATCCTATGCAAAGAGGGCTTACTGGTGGATCCCGTGAAAGTTACAGTTATTGTGGGATTAGGGGAGCCCACCAGCCAAAGCATCGTGCGTGGATTTATTGGACACACTGGGTACTACAAAAGTTCATTAAGGGATACGCCAAGATCACCGTGCCTTTGGAAATATTGCTCAAACATAAGAGTGCCTTTCGGTGGGGAGAGGCGCAGAGGGCATTTGACACTCTAAAAGAAAGGCTTATCACCGCACCTATTCTACGATTCCCATCATGGGATAAACCTTTCCATGTCCACGTGGATGCCTTTGGTACAACAATGGGAGTCGTTCTTGCTCAACCAAGAGAGGGGATTGTTGATCATCCCTTGTGTTTTGCAAGTAGAAAGTTGACACCAGCAGAACAAAATTATACAATGACTGAGCGCGAGGCATTGTCAATGATCTACGTGCTCCACAAATTTAGACAATATCTGCTGGTGACTCCCTTCATATTCTACACTGACCATATGGCCTTGAAGTATCTAGTAAACAAAGCAGTGTTGCAAGGGCGCATATGTCGTTGGGTACTTTTATTTTAGGAATTTGAATTTAGAGTGGTGGTAAAACCTGGAAAGAACAATTGTGGGCGAATCATTTATCAAGGATTGATTCAAGAGAGGATGCACAAAGTATCGAGGAAACCATCGTTGGACACACAACTATTCAGGTTGTAGCGCGTGCCCGGAGTTAGAAGACATTGATGTTTTTCTCAAGGAAGGTGTGGCGCCCAAAGGGATGAAAACACTGGAAAGGAAAAGGTTAGCCATACACGCCACACCCTTCATGTTGATCAATGGGGATTTGTATAAAATGGGCCATGATGAGGTTTTACACGGTTTGTATTAGAACATGAACGCATGGCTATAATAGAAGAAGCCCATGGTGGGATTAATGGAGGAAACTATGCGGGGAATGCAACCGCGCGTAAGATCCTAGTCACCGGACTATGGTGGGAGATGATTCACCAGGATTGTATTGAGTTTTGCAAGGCCTGTGACCACTACGGCAAGACCTTGGAAAACTTGGAAGAAGGGAAGAGATGACCTTGTGCCCCATCACTAGCGTAGAACCTTTTGAGAAATGGGTAATAGATTTTGTCGGACCAATCTCACCAGCTGCGCGAAGGACTAACTCGCGGTATATCATTAACTCGCGGTATATCATTACTATCTTGATTATCGACAAGGTGGGGGAGGCCACGCCCACTAAGGATTGCACCGCAACCACGGATGCTAGATTTTTGTGGGAGAACATTATCAGTAGGTATGGGTGCCCATTAAGTTTAACAAGTGATAGAGGCACTCAGTTTTTAAATGAAACCATTAGGATTCTATTGGCAGAATTCATGGTAGCCCATCACAAGACTACCCCTTATCACCCTCAAACAAATGGGACTACAAAGGCATTCAACAAAATCCTTAGTCACACATTGACTGAGATATGTGATGTGGGTAGGCAGGATAGGATGACAAGGTGTCAGCAGTTCTTTGGGCATACAGAACAACATATAAAATATTGAACAAGGCCACACCATTTCAATTGGTGTTCGGCACGGAAGTAGTTTTTCGGTTGAATTCATGCTACCATCTCTGCGTATAGCACGCACAAGAGGGTTGGACGATGAGCAAGCGCTGGAAGAAAGAATAGATGAATTGATAAAGTTAGATGAAAGGCGCTCACTAGCAAGATGGAGCCAAACAACTGAGAAGGAAAAGCAAAAGGCATGGCATGACCGCCATATTAAGAACAAATAGTTTGAGGTTGGCCAGATGGTATTGCTATATGATTCAAAATTTCTACACCATCCTGGAAAGTTGAAGGTGCATTGGTTGGGTCCTTATGTAATTTCATACATCCTTGATTTGGGCACATGCCAATTACAAGCGCTGGATGGAACAAAATTACTTGGACACTTCAATGGGAGTAGGCTAAAGCCCTACTATAAATAATGCTTCTTGGTGTTTGTAAATAAGGTAGTTTTGCCAGTTAGTTTAGAATTTCCTTTTATGCTTTTCCTTTCTTGTATTTCCCTTTCACGTTGTTGTTTTGTTTTGCACCTTGGGCACGGTAACCTTATTACTTTTTGACTTATGAATGCACAGAGGACTGCGCATCGTTTTAGTGTGGGGTGAGATGATGAAGAGAAACTTGGAGTTATTCTGCTAGGAGGATTTGGGTCGGTGGCAAAATAAGGTTACATTGGAAATCCACGTACAAAGGAGAAAAAGTGCAAAAACATGAGGTAGGTGAAAGCAAGAATCATGAGGATGGAAGAAGTGCCTTTGGCACCGGTAACACGTGTGCAAGAGTCTTCTATCAAGATGGATTGTTTGCACACCTGAATTTTGGAAAAAAAATTACACAAGGATTGGGTGTGTTTGGAAAAGTTTTCACGCAAGGATTGGGCATGTAAGGAGAAGCGTTGAAGTCAGGTTTTATTTGAAAACACTGCATTAAATATTGTCATACGGTGGTGGGTAGCTTAGCCTTAAATGCATAATAGTGGGAAAAGTTATAAATACAAGAGTGGGCATTTCATTATTTCACTTTGTGAACACAAGAAGAGCGATTTTCTTTCAAGAGCTAGGGTTTTAAGAACTGACTCATGCGAAGGAAAATCCCAAGAACTTAAGCACAATCAGTCCATTGGATCTACAAACCAGAGCAGAAGTGATTCACAGGTGTGAGGAACATTGTGAAGAAGTGTCGTGATCAAAGGGGAAAAAATCTAAGATTAGGGTTTGTGTTTTAGGGCAAGGGGCGCATGAGGAAAATGTTCAAACAACTCGCAAGTTAACCTGGGAATGAAAGCAAAGGGTGCAATGACGGCCACAAAACTAGTTGATAAACCTACAGAACAATCCAAGAAGGGAAAGGGTAAAGGAAAAGGAAAGAATAAATAAGAAAAATACACATGGATACAAATGAGGAATGGTACTCTGGAGATGCAATACCCGGATGGGGTTTTGCTAGGGCAAGAGTGGGAGTCCCACATAAGAAAGATGACGGTGATCGACTATAATCACCGATTAAGTACAATCATGAAGGAAATGGTGTTGGAGCTAGTGCGCCTCACAAATAAATGAACACCTGACGGGTTGCTAATCTACAGCGACATGGTCAAGGTGAAAATGGAGAAGGAAGGGCTTCTCCAAATTTTCAAGTTACCATATTTCGGGAAGCTCGAGTGCTTGTACCAGTGGTTGATGACACGCGTACATGAAGACTTCTTCTACTTTGCAGGGCGCAAAATGTGCATAACTCCCAACTAATTTTGTGCTTCATAGGCCTAAACTGTGAAGGGGATGCGCTCGAAGATGACCTCCGGGATGAGGAGGAAATCAAAGAAACCATAGCATCCTAGGGATTGAAGAAGGGATCAAGGTACTACGATGTCTCAAATATCAGCAATCTAGTGATGAAGATGGCCGCACACCTAGTCTCCAAGCTGAATGGACAAGAAAGGTGGACCCAGGTGAGCAAGCCCTGGCTGAATGTCTGTAGGAAAGTTGTTGAGGGCACCATATACAACATCTCCCAATATATTGCAGATGAAATCATAAGCAATGCGAAGAAGGGAGGAAAGATCCTATTTGGAAACATTCTGCATTGATAATTGTGTTCTCGAGAAATAGGAATGTCGGATGCATCTGACAAGTTCTTGTGGGAGTACCCTACTGAAAATCCCTTGCCTGCGAAGAGATTTTAGAAATACACATGTGAATCAATAACAGGGGTACACAAGGTGCGCTTAGACAAATGGTATAAGTGCCTTAGGAACGCATTCGGGGTTGAATGGCGGATCCCTGAATAACTCCCCACGGCCACCGAAGGAGAAGTAGAGTTCGCAGTCTACCAGCACTTTTGTATCGAGGAGTTCATTTTGGTCGATGGAAGATGGAGTTCATGGTGCAAACTCCCATTCTCGTTTACTACCCAATTTTTCTAAGCGGGCATAAAAAGATCAAGGAGTCGAAGAAATTAGACCTCGAGTTGTCCACCCTTGACAGAGAGCACAAGGAAATGAGGAAGAAGTTGGTCTACCCAGAGAAGTGCACGTACGTTGAAAGGTACGTGTCGCAGGATGTGCATATTGTAAGGCCTTTGACCTTACCTATTATGGGAGAAATGCCGTAAGGATTTACCTACGCATAAGGCCAAAATTTGAAAAGGGTACGTACATGGAGAATGAGATATCCATCCCAGATGACCCTGTTGGAAGAAAGAAGCCCGCGCCAAAGCATAAGGAGAGGGAAGAGAGAGAGGAACAGAGGGCGATGGAGAAGCAAGATGTAGGTACTGCGGGGACAAGTACCTATGTCTAGAAGAAGAAGAGGACGGTGGTCAAGGAGAAGACCCCAGAACTTGCGAAGCCACCATCCCCTGAGGAACCCTCAGATGAAGAAAAGACCACATCCCCGACTCTAGAGTTTTCAGAAAGAAAGAAGAACAGGGACGGAAGAAGGAGAGTCCGAGGATACGAGACAGACCGAACGCCTATATAGGTGAAAATGATGATGATGAAGAGGAAGAGATGGAGATAGATCGGGAGCTTATTAGTCTACATGATTCGAGGAGGAAGAGGAGGCAGAAGATGCAAATGATGCCTTCATCTTTGCAAGGAGGAAGGGCACCCAAGGGGAGGAAGGCACGCGAGAGTGAAGAAAGGAGCGAGGGGGCAAGTACCAAGGAGCCAGATATGCCCAAGCTCACTCAAGGGAGGAGGTGGATGAGTAAGCAACAAGGGAGGCAGAGAAGATGATTAATGTCTTGTTCAACAAGGTGGAGCACGGCGTGGACCTCGTGTTCGGTGAATTCAAGAAAGAGAAAAGGGACAAGAGTGTAAGTAGCACAAAAGGCCCAACTCTTTTAGTAACTATCCCCAAGGGTGTCTTTGTCGACACTAAAATTTTCCTCCATAATTTCTATTTCATTAATGTATGTATTAGGAATAGGATGTTGTTAAGTATAATTAGTAGTAGCGGTCGATAGAAGATAACGGCGCCGTCGACGGTGTCGCCAATAATGTGGAGTACGGTATGCATCAAAGTACAATAGGAATGTTGTAAAAATTAAATATTTGTCGTAAGTGGTCCGGTAATGTTAAAATGTCAAAGTTTGGGTAATTAGAGAAGTAGGGTCTACATGATTAGGAATTAGAAATATTATATTGGTAATAAAGACAAGGAGTGAGGTCATAAATATTTTGTGTATTTTATTTGTAAAAAGTCTAAAAATGTGGAACCCATGTAAAATGATAAGGTTTATCTTATCTTAAGAGATAAGCTTACATGTACAGATAAGAGTTAAGGTATGGAATATGATTCGTCAGAGTGGATTTCTTATCCTATCTTAGAGATAGGATGGATAAGCCTGGAAGTTCTATAAATAGAGAGGCCACCCCCCTCATTTAGCATAAAAAGAAGTAGTGAGAAATATTGTAGGAAGTGTGCAAAGGAAGCCATCAGTTTAAAGGTGTGTTGAAGAAGCCATCAAGAGGTGTAATTGTAAAGTTTCTCCCATAGTCTTGTTGAAGTACCTCATGGGTGAGATTGTAACAATTTCATGTTAATATTATAATTTACTTTGATATTTCAGATTTTTCATCATTCCGTCTTATCATAGTCGATGGTATTCTTGTGTTATGTTGTTGTTTTGTTTCCAAATTACATCCACCAAACTAAAGGCTGTGCATTAGTAAATAATCATAGCACAAGGAGTTCCCGGTGAAGAATTATCATAGTGCCGGATTGGTGATGACATTTTGGTTGGTTCCGTTATAGGGACCATTCCTCGTTGGTGGATTTTACGGAGAGATATTCCCACTTAGTCAAAAATCAATTGGAGGATAACCTTGTTTTTTTCTTGTGCATAGTAGTTACCGTGGTAAAGTCTTTTTACCGTGAATAGTATTTACATGATAACTTCACTTTTTATCGTGAATAGTGTTTACCACAGTAAAATCAGTTTTTACCACAGTAAGTCAAGTTTTACCATAGTTTACCGTGGTCATTTCTATAGTAATTCCAATTATTTGTGCACATAAGTCTTGTTGATTGTACTTGTGGGTTGGTATTTCACGGTGGTTACTTTTGAAAATGGGAAAGATTCCTGTTTTTTCAGCTCAATCTAATGAAGATGCTTCTTCTTTCATTCAAGAGTTTAAGCGATCTTGTATTTGTAATGGCCTTATAAGAAGGGAACAATGGACTGAATTTTTTCCTACCTTTTTGGATGGTTCCGCACTTAGGTGGTTTGAAACACTAGGTGATAATGTGAAAAACTCATGGGATTTATTAACTGAAAGTTTTCTTGAAGAATTTGGTGAACAACAGAGATATGCAGACCTCATGATCGAGATCACAAAGCTAGCCCAAGGAGAGAAGGAGAAGATAAGGGATTATCATGCTCGTGTTCTACGAGCTAAGGAGGAAGCTCGATGCCTAGATCCGGAAGGAAGGATTAGCGGATGGGTTGATGAATGGCGTGGATAATCTCCTCTGTAAGCACTTCATTCTTGGGATGAAGCTAGAGATTAGACAACGAGTGAAGTATGACCGCCCAGCTACCATTGAACAAGCAAAGGAGATTGCAAGAAGGCAAGAAGAAAGCATGGAAGAGGAGCCCAAAGAAATTGTTGTTAAAGTAGAGCCTACACCAAGCACCTTTGGTCAGAATCCACAACCACTCCCGGTGAGCACAAATATTTCTCCTAGTACATCTACTGAGTATGAAGATCTACTTAGGAAGATGGGCTAGTTACCTATTAATCTTCTTGAGGAAAGGAATTTAGTTCTCAAGGAGGAGATAGAGGTCAAAAAGAAATATTTCTGAAGTTGTTTGTTATGGTTGTTATAAAAAGGGTCATTATAAGTATAATTGTCCAGATAGAGCTTCTACATCTAGTACAAGAGATAATGATAAAGGAAAATCACCTGTGAATTCTCTTGATGTAGTAGATAAGAGTAGAAATAATGAAGTAGATGTGTTTGTAACAAAAAGAAAGAAAGAAAAAGATAATCAAGATGGAAATGATCCTAAGAAGATGAAAGAAGAAACTAGTAAGAAACATAGGAGAAGAAAGTTGGGTTTGCGGGATTTTCTAATTTCACAGGGGCAAGGACCATACTCCATCTTGGAAGATCATCCAAAAGGCATACAAATATTACATATGGTCAACTCTTGGCTATGTCTTCGAGAAGAGGCGGGAGTTGCGAGGTAGACTCAATGCTCGAAGAAGGAAGGTGGTTGAGGTCCCTGTTTAGAGGCGAGGGTAGATCCCTATGCTCCACAAGCGAGGTATTATGTAATGGTATTTCAATTCATGATGTCTTTAGTTGATGGAGTGCTGCGATTAATGTAATGACCGAGTCTCAGTAATGAATATGTTGGGTTTAAAATTGATCGCCCTTGACACTTATGTTAAGGTCATTAAATAAGGAAAAACTAAACGAGAAGGTGTAGTTTCAAATGTGGCAATATCATTATGGGTGTTGTATGTGTGGTAGACTTTCGGGTGATGAAAAATGGTATGCTTTATTGCATACCCAATGCTGCTGGGAAGACCATGGCTAAGGAGAGTTCATGCAAGAAACTCTTTGGAATGAAGGTTTCATGACACTTGGACGTGGTAGAGAGGGTGAAGATAAACGTGATCCCTCGACATCATAAAGCGAGAACACGTGGATTCAAGTGATGAAACCAATGATTGGAAATCCTCGATTACTCTAGTACCAGTGAAGTGGACATCGAAGATGAAAGAAAGTGAGGTGGATGTTTGAGTCATGGATATCCTTCCAGTCACACCAACTCATAACCCCATAAAATTATCGAAGAAGAAGTTGATGATCGTCTCCAACAAGTAAAGATTGGTGATCTTTGTGATGGAGAGTGAGAAGGAATCCTACCTCCGGCTCTTTCGAAGGTACATACACCTATTCACTTTTGATTACAAGGAACTCCGTTAAGTAAGTTGGGTAGAACATTCTATTGAGGTGGTAGATGGTGCTAAGCCCATAAAGCAAATGCCATATAGAATGAATCCTAATTTTTCCAAGCGTAAAAGAAGAAATAGATAAGTTGCTTGATGCGGGATTCATATTTCTTTGTGGAGAATTCAGAATGGGTTTCTCCCATTGTGATCTCAATAAAAAAAAGAAGGGACGCTACGCATTTGTGTTGACTACGGGAAGCTCAATAAGGCAACAAAGAAGGATCATTACCCTCTTCCATTTTCAGATCAGATCTTGGACGAAGTAGGCTGGCAGGAGTGCTATAGTTTTGTTGATGGATATAGCGGCTATAACCAAGTTCGTATAGCAGAGAAAGATCAGCTGAAGACCACGTTCACCACTCCTTGGGGAACGTTTGCTTATAGAGTTATGTCTTTTGGGTCGTGTAATGCTCGGCAACATTCCAGCGTTTGATGAATAGGGTGTTCGAACCGTACATTGGGACCTTCATCGAGTATTTACGGATGATTTTTACATCTATGGGAGCAAGTTGGACCACTGCACAGATGGAGACAAGCATTTCAAATGTTAGATGAAGCACAAGCCTCACTAAACCCTACAAAGTGTGTCTTTGGATGTTCTAAAGGCGTTTTGTTAGGGCATGTTGTATCGAGAGATGGTATTGGTGCGATCGATAAAGTTTCAAAAATCAAATATTCACCATTTCCTATGAATAGAAGTAAGTTGAGATCATTTTTAGGCCATGTGGGTTACTATAGAAGGTTCATCAAGAATTTCTCAAAGATTGCACAGCCACTAACCCAGTTCTTGAAGAAGGATGTTACTTATGAACCAGGAAATAAGGTGCATGAAGCTTTTGGACAATTGAAGGAAGCCCTGGTGTCTTCACCTGTTTTGAAGAATCCAGATTGGAGCAAGCCATTCATTGTGTACATTGATGCCTCAGATGCAGCACTAGGAAGTACTTTAAGCCAAAAGGATGAAAATGGGAATGAACATCCAATTTACTTTGGGAGCAGACAAATGAGCAGTGCTGAGGTAAATTATACTGTAACTGAAAAAGAGGCTCTGGCTATCATTTTTGTTGTAAAGAAGTTTAGAAATTACTTGCTAGGGTAAAAATTTCTAGTTGTAATGAGATCATCGAGCTCGAAATATATTATAAATAATCCTAACCCATCGGGGAGGATAGCAAGATGGATAATTTTGCTACAAGAATTTGAATTTGATATTATAGATAGGCCAGGAAAGAAGCATGTCAATGCAGATGCACTCTCTCGAGCCTATGATGGTTTAGGATCATCTTGTGATGATGATGATTTTCCCGATGCAGCATTGTTCTCCCTTGACACAATCCCTAGTGAATACATAGATATTTGGAATTATTTGAATGAATTCAAGTTTCCTGATGGTGCCAATGCAAAGACTAAGAGAAAGAATACTCAAGCTAGTCGTCCATATTATATTCTCGCATGGAGTATTATTTGAATAGGACACGATGGACAAGTCAAGAGGGCGATTGGACATGATCAAGGGAAGGAGCTGCTAGAAGAATTCCACAATGGTACATGTGGAGGGCACTTCTATGGACAACTTACAACAAGAAGGATCTTGGATGTAGGTTATCACTGGCCCACTCTTTTTAAAGATTGTTATAATTATTGTAAGACATGTGATATTTGTCAAACACATGGTAACCGTAAGACTTCATCAGCTCCATTATGCCCTATTCTTCCCCTTGGCCCTTTGAAAAGTGGGAATAGACATTGTAGGTCCACTTCCAACTACATCACGCCAAAATAAGTATATTGTAGTTGCCACAGATTATTTAACCAAGTGGGTTGAAGCTAGGCCATTGAAAACAACTTCCATGGATGAAGTGGCAAGGTTCATATATGAACGCATTGTCACGATTTGGTTGTCCATTAGAAATTGTAAGCAGAGCAAGGAAGCCACTTCATTAATGAGGTGGTAGAAGCCCTAGTCAATAAGTTTTCTATTAAGCACAGGAAGGCAACAACATACAAGCCAAGCACAAATGGACGGGTGGAACGAACAAATTTTGTGTTGTGTCAAATTCTAGCAAAAGATGCGACTTGCAGGTACATAAATGGGATAAAAGGATTCATGCAGCATTGTGGGCATATAGGGCAACATCAAAGTCAGCAACATGATACTCCCCATTTCAGTTGGCCTATGGCATTGATCCAGTTCTTCCTATTGAGTTTGATATTCCCCCTTTGTGAGAGTTATGAAAAATGAAAGGATGGATGAAAGTGATTGATAAAAGAAAGGTTTGGTACATCTTCATTTGCTAGAGGAAATGAGGGAAATAACAAAGGATACAAGCCATAAGAAGAAAATGAAGCCAAAGGAATACTTTGATCAAAAGATCCGATGGTCTCCATTTCATGTGAATGACTTGGTCCTAGTATATGATTCCGAGATCTGAAAAAAAAAAAGAAGACAGAGAAAATTTCTTCCAAAATGGATGGGGCCCTACAAAATAGCAGCTGTGCATGAAAATGGTATGTACCGATTGGAGGAATTGGATGGCACTCCCATTACGAAATGGGTCAACCACGACAAGTTGAAGATTTTCCAAGCACCAGAATAGTCTACTCCGAGGATGGAGTAGAAGCTAGGAAGGGGGAAGATGTTGACACTAAAATTTTCCTCCATAATTTCTATTTCATTAATGTATGTATTAGGAATAGGATGTTGTTAAGTATAATTAGTAGTAGCGTCTGATAGAAGATAACGGCGCCGTCAGTACGGTGTCGCCAATAATGTGGAGTACGGTAACAGTCAAAGTACAATAGGAATGTGTAAAAGTAAATATTTGTCGTAAGTGGTCCGGTAATGTTAAAATGTCAAAGGTAATTAAAGAAGTTGATTAGGAAAGAAATATTATATTGTAATAAAGACAAGGAGTGAGGTCATAAATATGTATTTTAAATGTAAAAAGTCTAAAAATGGGTAATTAAAATGATAAGGTTTATCTTATCTTAAGAGGTCTACGTGATTAAGGAAGGTATGGAATATGATTCGTAGTGGATTTCTTATCCTATCTTAGAGATATGATGGATAAGCCCTGGAAGTTCTATAAATAGAGGCCACCCCCTTATTTAGCATAAAAATAAGTAGTGAAAAGTCTAGGAAGTGTGCAAAGGAAGCCCTTAAAGGTGTTAAGAAGCCATCAAGAGGTGTAATTGTAAAGTTTCTCTATAGTCTTAAGTAGCTCATGGGTGAGATTGTAACAATTTCATGTTAATATTATAATTTACTTTGATATTTCAGATTTGTCATCATTCCGTCTTATCATAGTCGATGGTATTCTTGTGTTATGGACATCCACCAAACTTCGCATTAATAAATAATCATAGCATGAGGAGTGGAATTATCATTATCCTATGTTAGTGAGATATGATGGATAAACGATGGGATATGAGTCAATTTTAAGGAAATGGCCCGTACACTTATATAGTGCAAGCTAATTTTGACTTAAAGGATTTGTTAAAAATTTGATCCTTTCCTTCACTCATCATGTCCAATAGACATGGAGGATTGTTCTAGGATGTATTTAGGATGGAAAACCATATTTGATTGGTTTGATTGAGATGCAAATCAATTTTACAACTTTTAACATCAAGAGGGATTGTTTGATGTAAATGGATTGAGCAAATCCGATTTTTCAATGTTTGAAAGATTTCCTTAAGTATTTTAGCCAAAATTGAATTCATTTACATCATAGCATGTTCAATTTTAATGTTTCATTTTATTTCTTGAATTGTAGGTTCAAACTGTTTGTTTTAGATAAATTATTTGCTGCGATGAAATACAAAACAAAGATCAATTTCTAAAGGATTTATTTATCATTTTTCACCTTCCAAGTATGGAGATTCATTTCCATTCTAGTCTAATACATTTAAGTGATTTAATCAAACCATTTAAGAGCCAAAATACAAAGTCTGATTTCTAATTTTTTTCACATTTCAAAGATAGAGTTCTACACTATCCTTCATACATATTTTCTTCTTTCAAGCAGAGATTCCAATACACTGAAATAATCAGATTCAAATACAACAATGTAATTTGAGAAAAGAAGTACATTCATTTATTGATTTGAAAAAACAACTTACAACTTCCTTTCCATTTGATTACAAAATACATTCTACCAATCACGTATGATTCTTTCTAAACCGAATACGTAGTATAACTTTTTACATTTTAAATTTCACTTGCAAATCTGTACAACATCTTTCCATTATAGTATTTACAAGATCATCCACTTAAAGTGGGAAGGTTACAATGAAATTTATTTTCACAAGGGACTATGAAACTGTCTTTCCTTAGCTTTAGAACAACAACATACATTCTTCTCATTTTTCCAATTTTGATAACAACAAAGGTAGGGAAAAGGAAATGATCTCTACCCAAACAAAACATCCAATGAAAGGAGAAGCCATCCTTCTTCATTGGCCCCCGAGCCCCAACCACAAAGCAATAAGAAATGTATTTTAACCCATGGCAACAACAGGCTTCCACATCACAATGCAATCTTTCAACATGCACATTTCAAAATAAAAACAAAGTGCAAAACAAAATGTATTTTTGCAACTACATTAACACATGACAAAACAATACTAAGGCTTCATCAAGCAAGCCAAAGGAGCAAGAAACTATGGGGATGCTACTTATGCCTCCTAAAGGGGAAATGGGTAAAAACCCTGTCATGCCCTTTTGCCTCCCAAGTACCCCTTATTCCTTACATTTCCTTATGCCTCTCAAACCTCTTATGGCACCCCATAACAAGTAAAGAAATGTAAGCTATTTCTTTTTATAAGGTGGAACCCAATCGCACCTCCTCCACACTTATACCTCCCAAAGCACTTATGACTCCTCAAGAATACCCCATAGTCTTCTCATACACAATTCCTAGGCATTCTACCCAAAAAACCCACAAACATGCTAAAACATTCACACAATAACATGTATATTCATAAATAAAAAGATTATTTCAAGATCCAAGATCTTACCTCTCCATGATGGAGTTGTCTGAGTTTCAAAAGAGTAAGCTTTCCAATGCCAAAATACAGTCCAAAATCAACAACCAACAAGCATGCAAGGGTCTCCAATCTCCTTCCAAAAGCAAGAGCTCCACATAGCAAAAATTCACCCAAAAGGAAGTATGCAAAATGTTCAACAACCCAAAACAAAGCAAAGAGTTCTAATTTTATAGAAGAGGGAAGAGAAGAGGATGGGGTGGATCCATGTAGGATGGCACATCACACATCCTCAACTCCAACACAAAAGTCAAATTCATTCTCCAATGCACAATAAAGAGGTGGGTGAATATTATGACAGTAAAATTACACACTCCAAAAAGCCCACACCCCCTAAGGACTGAAATTAAAACATGCAAGAAAAGTGCAATTAAAATCTATAATTTGTCTTCCCAAATTGCATTATAAAAGTCTAAATTTAACTCTCCAACCATAGGCAAGGTTGGTATGTAAATTTAAGAGGTATGGGACAAGTTTAACTTGTCCCACAAGCCTCCAAAAATAGCCCCCAAGGACAAATTCGAATTTCCAAGAAGGTGGAGTGTTTCATACTCCAAAATCTGACTTACACAACTCTTACACATACTTACACATCACTTACCACATTTAATACAAGAGCCAACAACTTCTATAATTACTTTCTTATATCCCAAATTTGATTAATTTATTTATTTTAACAATATGATTACTCACATTAATTCCACAATTAAAAGAATAATGAAAGGGGTAAATGCATCACAAAATAAACACATGCAAACAAT
This sequence comes from Taxus wallichiana var. yunnanensis, assembly GCA_018340775.1. Lineage (NCBI taxonomy): Eukaryota > Viridiplantae > Streptophyta > Pinopsida > Cupressales > Taxaceae > Taxus > Taxus wallichiana. The sequence goes on from CM031239.1 coordinate 1,009,520,756, forward strand.
AATAAAAAGGACCAAAAATAAAATAAATACATACAATCCCTTTGTCACATTTAAAGGTGATCCCCCCCATGGGAATCCCTAACACTAACAAACACACATAGAGACAAAACCTGTTACCATGGCGACCTTATTGATTTCATCTAAAATTCTAATGTGGTTGGTCTCTAATCCCCTGATGTTTGTTGTGATAGTTTAACCTGCAAAACACAAATACCTCCTTCGGCCTCGTGGCCATATTGGAACATCCAACATGATATAAATATAATCAAAAAATTATCTATTCATATGTATCACAACAACATCAAGGCAATCAACAATATCACTTACAATTTATATCAACAACTATATCATCATCATATAATGTCAATTTTCTAGGTCTACTCACAATATCCAAAATCATATGTCCGAACAACATTCATAATATATCCGTGTCAAATAGTATATCATCATCCACATATGAAGTGTCTCTAATAATCATCATGCATCATAACTAAATCAAGATCAACAATAATCCATGGTCCAACATCTAACATCATACTAAATCAAAACCATAATAATGTCCATAATGTAATCAACAATATCAAGATCAGTATCAAAAGGTGTCAAAGGGAAGTGGGCACTACATTTATAGTTTAGAAATTTTGTATAGGGGGTATAGGGTTTAGCGATAATGGAGAACATTTATTGTTTGTGTCAATAGTTTAGGGTTTATAGTTTACATTTTGGGTGTCTGTTTGGTTTAAAATGTGCTTTAAATCTAATTTTAGCTCACATTTATCCATTAGTTTTTAGGGTTTGGGGTTTAGTGTGTACAACTAAAATTTATGGTTCATATTTAAAAGGTTTGACATTTAGTATTTTCTCTCATAAACTTCATGTTCAACATTTTCCATTTAGAGTTTAAACGTGTTTTATGTCTAATTTCTACTCACATTTATGCATTAGTTTTAGGGTTTCAAGTTTAGTGTGTATAGTTAAGATTTATGCGAAAACATTATTATATAAAAATTCTATTAAACATATACCATAGTAATTCAATAGTCACAAACGAATAATTACTAAATAAATAAATACATTATTATCATAATATCATAGGAATTATCTTATTTTGTAACAATAATTAATAAATATTCGAATACCGCAATAATTAACAAAGTTTGTACCAATAAATGGATTTTTGTTCTGGTCTAATTCGAAGTAGTGGGGGTGGATTAGTGGCCATCCTAGGAAAGGCTGATATGAGTATCAATTCTTAGAAGAACAATATGAGCAGGAAATCATTCATTTATCTCCGGAATGGGTCAAAGAGGTCCCTTCAGTGTCTGAAACAATCAAAGAGGTCCCTTCAGTGTCTGACACGTAAGATTTTGTGCATAAATCTCAGAGGCAATATAGATCGTCGCTTGTAGGCATTTTTACAGGGATAAGCCAAAATATAGACTCTGTTACGGTTTGGGAAAAATAAAATGGACTGCAACGAGACCAATGGAGGTTGTGGCTCTGTCAAATGGTGCCTTCCTCCTTATTCTATTTCTTGATGGAAGAATATCTCCTTAATATGCTTAGGGAGGGCCATGGTTCATTACCAAGACTATTCTACACCTTAAATAATGGAGGGCTAATATGTCTCAAAAGTTCTCTGCAGCTAGAGCCTACCCTATTTGGGTGAGGTTTCTTGCCTTACCTCTGTAATTCTGGGAGAAAGATATGTTATTGAGGATCTTTAAATCCTTGAGGAATATCCTAGCCTTCATTTATGCCACTTTGGCCTAGTCTAGAATGGTATATGCGAGTTTGTGTGTCAACATCAAGTCGGGATGCTACTTGCATCTATATGCCTCGTTTCAAAACAAGGGGTTTGTGTGAAAAAAAATGTGAATATGAAGGCTCCCACATTTTTTGTATAAATTTAAGATTTATCGGTAATGGGCTTGGGGGTTGCAAGACACTGAAGAAAACATGGACAAAGAAGGAGACTCTTGATGAACAAGTGGATGAGAGTCCCACTCGGTCTCGGAAGGATTCTATAATACTGGTTGAATTTTCCACTAGTTACGGTGCTTGGCTATAGTTGAGGAAATGGGCCCAATGGCCATTCCCAATTGAACGTTGTGTCTATAGGGTCTCCTTTAGTGAGCCATGTAGCTTAGAAATTTGGTCACAACAAAAGTAGATAACAAGAATATTTTTGCATTGAGGATCTTGAGTAGGAGGAGGAATGATGCCCAAAAGCTAGGATTTTGGATGAGAAGGTTGTGGACGGCTAAAGGAAAAAGGAAAAGTAATTCCAAAAAAAGAGGGGAAGCATCTTCCAAGTGCGTAAATAATAATAGCGGAACAGGGGAAGCAAACAACAATAAGATATCATACTCGATATTCCTCCACTGTTTGAAACAAGTCCATGGATGGCGACTGTCATGTACAAAAGACAGAAGAGAAGAGAGGAAGGAAGATTGAGGTGACTAAAAAAGGTTTGGAACATTCGAGATGGCAAAGAATCGGAAACTAAGAATCTAGGATTACTTTGGGAAGGAAATGGGTATAATAAATTGCTAGGACTAATGGAGGAAAGCAGAGATGTTGGAAAAATGGAAGATAGGGTGGATGGCTGGAGCTTGGTTTAGAATAGAAAACCAAAAAGAAAATCTTTAACCAAATGTCAGGTTACTAGAAGCATGAGAGCCTAGAAGATATGGTTTAGGTTATGGGTTTCTAAATATCAAATTAGACCTATCTTTGTGCTTGGCTATTTCTTTTGTTGGTATTCGTTGTAGATAGGTTGTTCTTTTGTCATTTTTGTCTTTGAGTCAACTATTCCGTTTCATTATATTTTTTGCTATGCTTATGGCTGTTTTCGGGCATCGTGGCCTAGTCATCTCCATGTAAGGGTTGGGCACCTACTAATTTCCACCTTTTTACCAATAACTAAAAAATTAATTTGGTACCAACATTAAATTTTTATGAACTAACAAAAATATTTGATGATATTTAGTTTTCAAAGATAGAGCCTAACAATAAAAATCATAGTAATACTTACACTTATTCTCTTATATGATAATATATTATATTCAAAAATAAAAATATAAAAATACTTTATATTTAAAAAGTATTTTCTATTGTCTATTTTAGACTCTTCTAGAATTACTAGTATTTTCTATTGTCTATTTTATACTCTTCTAGAATTTACTAATATGGCATGTATTGAACGAAATCAAGTATAATTATATTTTTAATTACAACAGTTATTCTAATTAAAAAATATTTCATTTTTTAAATAACAAAAACATTTACAAATATTGTTAGTATTGTATCTATTAAATATGATTAAACATGTTGAATTTCAATTACAATATTATGTAAAGGACAAAGCTACTATCACCTGTTATGTGCAATTGTATTCGAAGAAGTAAAATATTTGTTCTTTAACACCACTAATAAGTCAAAAATGCGGATAAGAAGACACGTCTTCCTCGTTTTCTAAGATATGATTAAGACCCAATAAATTAAATAATTATATTGGCAGCGAAAGCCTTCAATTATAACACATACGCCTAATAATTGAATGGGAAAATACTACCGCGAATCTCCCAAAACCGGCAGTTGTCGATATTGCGGGCACTTTACCTTGAAACAAATTTTTTCAACTGGTAGCAAATTCCGCTTTGTTCGGAATACAATTTTAATTTTTATTACACGTGCTTGGTGAAGGAGAGATGATAAATGCGATTCAAGAGTCTTTGGGTGTGCAGGGAATTTCTTATCCATTTTAGAATAAGTTTTCAAGTTCGTTCATAACCTTCAGATTTCTGATCTGATGTCATGGTGGTGCTGGTAATGGCGTTGTATCTCATCCGGAGGCAGATTCTAATTATGATGTGTAGCAGGAGATTAATTAGGTTAAAAGCAAGATCGAAAGTTTGTAGCGTATGTGCTCATCGTAATTAGGATCGGCCTCCCGATGGGAAAACTGCATGCAAGTTTCACTTTCGTTTCGTAAACATTCAGAAACAGCAATATATTTTGAAGATATATAGACATTGCAATATATTCGTAATCAAGTTTGAGATTTCATTAATTGCATATGATTGAGTGTTCTCAACGTAGATGTTGTAAAACTAACTTTACATTTTTCAACTGATCAGAATAGTGCGAACGGGATTCTTCTCTATTTAACTGGGAATATGTTTGTGTGGATGTATGCAGGTTGCCTTAATTACAGTCCTATGTTTTTTTGTTTTTCGCAAATATAGTCTCTGTGAAAAGATTGGTTCCGTGCATAATTTTCTTGAGGATATTTGCAGTCTATTCGGAGGAGAGTGGTGATTGTATAATATTTTGTAACGTATTCGTTATTTTTTGCCCTTAATTCAGAGCATGTAGCATATTTTTATGATCCTTTGATGCTACTGTATGTTGTAAGTAGCTTTGGATTTTTGCATTAGGGTATCTGTTTTTGTAGCTCATATTGGATTATAGGGAAAGTTGAAGGTGCTGTGGATTTGGCTATGTGGTCTCCAACACTAAGTAGTGGGTGATATGCCATGAATGACAGAGTTGACCACTTGGGACCATGCTAAACCCAGAACTGGTGGCAGCAATGGAAGTCTCGAATGATCTGACCGCGTTTATGGTGGTTGTGGCCATTGAGATGGAGACTATTGAGGTGGAAACAGTGGATATGGCCTTGGATTTGGGTTTTCAACATTATTATGTGTTTTTCAATAGATTATGTGCCATGAATAGGACAGAGTTTACCACTGTGACTAATGACAAAGTCAGAACAGGTGGCTGCAGTGGAGACCTCGATTGATATGACCTCCCTTGAGATGGATATGGGCGTGCAGTTTGGTTTTCAATATGTTTTGGTGTTTAGCAATAGATTATATGTCATAAATAATACAGAATTGACCACTGTGACTCACGATAAACTCAGAACAGGTGGCTGCAATGGAGGCTTCGATTGATCTGAGCTCCAATGACGTGGATATGGCCTCGGAATTGGATTTTCACTTTTCAACATGTTTTTGTGTTTTGTAGTAGAGTTTGGAGAGGTGGATTGAATTCATCCCTATACGTGCTGAATGGAATCCTGTGCAGGACTTGTTATCCGTCTTTGTTTCTTTCGTTATTTGTGCTTTAAATCTTTACGTCATGCAGATTTAACTTTATATATATATAAAAGAGTAAATAGAGATCAATTTTAATATGAATTCAACTTTCGCCAAGTGACAAAATGAATTTAATTTAAATTTAGATATTGATGTTTATTACATATTAAATAATGGTGGATGGACTAAAGAAATATTACATCTCTCCAATATTCAAAAGGAGTGTAAAATGTGTGTAAAAGATATATATATATATAAAAAGAATTATGAGAATAATTTAATGAGAAGCAACAATTATATTATTCAAATGTCACTTATCTTTAAAACAATAAGTAGTACATTGTTTTATAGATCTACATCATATTAATAGGTATTTTGATTTTTGTTATTGTAATTCAATATTATGAAATAAGTTAGTTATTTAATTGAGCGATAAGGAGGTGAATTATTTAGTCTAGTGGGGGTTTGACCTTGGTGGAAGAGTGACTCGATACCTTTTGTTCTGTAGATATATATACGCGGGGACCACCGAGGCCCACTAGCCCAAAATTCCGCACTCGAGCTATTGTGCTAAGGTGGATAAAGGCCCCTACATCTATTCTCATAACCCCAACTAGACTAGATATAGTCCAAGATGATAATGCTTTATATATATCTAGTTTCCCTATATACTCCATATATATGTCTTGGGGGCAATAGTTTCTATTCGAGCCTGAATCCCCCAAACTCATAGTCTCATTCAAATCTGGGGGCATACGTCGTATCACGTATATGATAGATAAATGATTCCCATGTATAGTTCGGATCTAGTTGTTGGCCATCTATCTCTCTGCTCGAGATCCGAGGGTGAGGTCGTCATGCTATCCAACAACTAACACTAGGGGCCATATTTGGCAGCGCATTACCGAAACCGTCCAACTTCGCCCTTATAGCCCAAATTGGATCTTTCTTGTCCATCCTATGAAAAGGAAAAGGAGTTGACCATACATCATATATATCATATCGTGGAGAGGAGAGGACTCACTCCACCCGACCCCACCCTGTGTGTGTGTGTGTGTGTGTGTAATGCTCAAAATTACAAGAGCTGAAAAATGAGGATTGTTTTTAACACATAAACATAATAACAAATTACACAGCTGTAAATCATACAAATTTATTTAATCCAATTCATTAATCAATTTTTCTCTTTTGATCTATCTGATAACATCCAGGTAAGCCATGTGCAGTTGAGAAGGGTGTATCTGTAGTGCCCACTTCCCTTTGACACCTTTTGATAGTAATCATGATACTGTTGATTATATTATAGACATGATTATGAACCTTACTATAGTATGATGATAGATGTAGATAATAGATTATTGTTGACTTAATACGGTTATGATGCATGACAATTATTAGAGGCATTACGGATATTGATGATGGTATCTTGTTTGACATGGTTATATTATGGATGTTGTGCAAACTTGTGATATTTGGATATGGTGAGTAGACCTAGAAATGAAAATTATTGGATGATGATGTAATTGTTGAGTAAAATTGCAAATGATATTCCTAGATTGCTTGATGTTGTTGTGATTCGTATATCTAGATTATTTTGATAATTATATTTATATTATTTTGGATGTTCGATATGGCCACGAGGTGAAGGAGGTATTTGTGTTTTGCAGATTAAAAGATCACAAAAACATCGGGGATTGGAGACCAACCACATTGGAATTCTAGATGAATTCAACAAGGTCACCATGGCAACTAGTATTTGTTTGTGCGTGGTTGTGTGTGTTAGGGTTTCCCATGGGGGATCACCTTTAATTGTAACCAAGGAGTTTTATGTATTTATTTTATTTTGGTCCCTTTGTTTATGTTTGCATGTGTTTATTTTGTGATGCATTTACCCCTTTCATGAGTTACTAAATGGTGTGTAAATTTTGTGAGTAATCATATTGTTAAAATAAATAAATCAAATATGTCATAAGAAGGAAATTGATGAGAGTTGTTGGCCATGTTTTAAAGTGACATAAGTAATGTGTAAGAGACAAGTTAAACTTAGAAATTTGAATCTGTCCTTGGAGGCTGATTTTGGAGGCTTGAGGGACAAGTTAAACTTTTCCCATACCTCACTTAAATTTAATTACCAACCATACCTATGGTTGGAGAGTTGAATTAGACTTTTATAATGCTTTTGAGAAGGTAAATTATAGGGTTTAATTACACTTTTCTTAGTTGAATTAATTTCAATCCTTTGGGGTGTGGGTTGGATTTGAGTGCGTAAGTAAACTGACATATTATTCAACCACCTATTTATTATGCTTTGGAGAATGAAGTTGACTTTGGGAGTTGGGGTTGAGGATGTGTGATGTGACATCCTACTTTGACCCACCTCATCCTCTTTCCTTCTCTCTTCTATTAAATTCGAATTCCTTGCCTTGTTTTAGGGTTGCTTCATTTTTATGGAGACTGCATTCCTGGGTGAATTCTTTTGTTGTTTTGGAGCTCTTGCTTTGAGGAAGTTTTGGGAAGATTGTTGCATGCTTGCACTTGGCTGTTTTGGATTGCTTCCATTAGGATAAAGCCTGTTGTTTTGGAACTTGGAATGACTCCATCATGGAAAAGTAAGAGCTTGGCTCTAGAAATGATTCTCTTTTGTTTATAAAGATGTTCATGTGTGAATGTTTTGGCTTGTTTGTGGATTGTTGGGTAGATGGCCTAGGAATGGTGTAGGAGAAGACTATGGGGTTATTTTGTGGGAGGCACAAGTGTGCTCAGGGAGGTATAAGGGTGGAGGGAGTTGGGATCTGGGTTCCACCTTACAAAGAAATAGCTTGCATTTCTTTATGCGTTATGAGGTGCCATAAGAGGTTGGGGAGACATAAGGAAATGTGAGGAATAAGGGGTACTTGGGGAGGCATAAGGGCATGTCGGGGATTTGTAATGATATATATACAAATTTTGGTGGTTTTCTCCAAGGTGGTGATACCCATTTCCCTTTGGGAGGAATAAGTTCAACATCCCCCATAGTTTCTTTCTCCTTTGGCTTGCTTGATGAAGCCTTTGTATTGTTTGTCATGTTTGTCATGTAGTTGTGAACTACATTCTGTTTTTGATTTGTGTTTTATTGTGAAAGTGATTACATTATGGACATTATTATGGTTTTGATTTAGTATGATGTTAGATGTGGGACCATGGATTATTGTTGATCTTGATTTAGTTATGATGCATTATGATATTAGAGACACTTCATATGTGGATGATGATATACTATTTGACATGGATATATTATGAATGTTGTTCGGACATGTGATTTTGGATATGGTGAGTAGACCTAGAAAATGGACATTATATGATGATGATAGAGTTGTTGATATAAATTGTAAGTGATATTGTTGATTGCCTTGATGTTGTTGTGATTCATATGTATAGATGATTTTGTGATTATATTTATATCATGTTGGATGTTCTAATATGGCCACGAGGCCGAAGGAGGTATTTGTGTTTTTTAAGTTAAAATATCACAACAAACATTGGGGATTGGAGACCAACCACATTGGAATTCTAGATGAATTCAACAAGGTCACCATGGCAACATATTTTTTTTTGTGTGTGTGTTTTTTTTGTTAGGGATTCCCATGGGGGATTACCTTTGAATGTGACCAAGGGGTTTGTGTATTTTATTAATGTGGTTCCTTTTTATTATTGTTTGCATGTGTTTATTTTGTGATGCATTTACCCCTTTCATTATTATTTTAATTGTGGAGAATTAATGTGAGTAATCATATTGTTAAAATAAATAAATAAATCAAATTTGGGATATAAGAAAGTAATTATAGAAGTTGTTGGCTCTTGTATTAAATGTATGTGTAAGTGATGTGTAAGTATGTGTAAGATGTGTAAGTCAGATTTTGGAGTATGAAACACTCCACCTCCTTGGAAATTCGAATTTGTCCTTGGAGGCTGATTTTGGAGGCTTGTGGGACAAGTAAAACTTGTCCCATACCTCTTAATTTTATTTACCAACCATACCTATGGTTGGAGGGTTGATTTTAGACCTTTTTAATGCATTTTTATAAGTCAAGTTACATGTTTTAATTGCACTTTCTTCATGTTTTAAATTTGCAGTCCTTATGGGGTGTGGGCTTGGTTGGAGTGTGTAAGTAATTTGTCATATTTTCACCCACCTATTTATTATGCTTGGGGGAATGAATTTGACTTTTGTGTTGGAGTTGAGGATGTGTGATGTGGCATCCTACATGGATCCACCTCATCCTCTTCTCTTCCCTCTTCTATAAAATTGGAACTCCTTGCTTTGTTTTGGGTTGTTGAACTTTTGGAATGCTTCCTTGGGGTGAATTTTCCTTGGTTGTTTGGAGCTCTTGTTGATTTTGGAGGAGATTGGAGAGCATTTCATACTTGGGCATTGCTAATTTTGGGACTGTATTTTGACATTGAAAGCTTGTTGTATTGGAACAAAATCTACCATGGAGAGGTAGGAGCTTAGCTCTTTATATATGCTTTTATTTCTTTTTATGTTGTGTGAATGGTGAATGTTTTGTGTGTTTGTTGGCTTGGTTGGGTAGATTGCCTAGGAATGGTGTAGGAGAAGGCTATGGGGAATCCATGTGGGGGCATAAGGGAATGCTAGTGGCATCAGATTTATTGTGGAGGGAGTTTGGGATTGGGATCCACCATGGAAAAGAAATAGCTTGCATTTCTTACTTTGTGGGGGCATAAGGAAATTTTTGGGGGGCATAAGGAGGGATTGTGGGGGGCATAAGGATATATGGGAGATGATTTATATTGGTGGTTTGTTATAGGTGGATACCCATTTCCCATTGGGAGGCATAAGCAGCTTCCCCCATAGTTCCTTGCTCCTTTGGCTTGCTTGATGAAGCCTTAGTCTTGTTTGTATGTTTTAAATGTAGTTGTAAACTACATTCTATTTTTAAATTGTATTTAAAATTGTGAAATTGTTGTGTGTGTGTGTGTGGAAGCCTGTTGTTGCCATGAGTTGAATCACACCTTCTATTGCTTTGTGGTTGGGGTTCGGGGCCAATGAAGAAGGATGGCTTCTCCTTTTCATTGGATGTCTTGGTTGGGTGGAGAGTGTTGCCTTTCCCCTACTCTTGTTGTGATCAAATTGGATGAATGAGAAGAAATTTATGTTGTTGTTTTGGAGCAGAGGAGAAAGACTATTTGACAGTTCCATGTGAAATAAAATCTCATTGTAACCCTTCCCACTTTGAAGTGGATGAATTTGTAAATGTTTGAAATGGAAGGATGTTGTATGGATTATGAAATTTGTAAAGTGAAATGAAAAATAAATAGACTCTGTTTTTGCTTTGAAAGAATGTGAAGGAAATGTAATCTGTATGATGAATTTTGGGAAGGAATAAAAGAAAGAAGTTGTAAAAATTTCCTTTGGAAATCAATGAATGAATGAAATGATTTTCCCAAATTGCATTGTTAATATTGAAATTAATTATATCAAATGTGATTTTTGAATCTGTTTGAAAGGAAGAAATGTGTGTGAGAAAAATACAAAATTTGGTTTCTTTTGAAATATGTAAAATTAGAAATCAGAATTGCATTTTGGGTTTAGAATGGTTTGATTTAAATCCACTAAATGTATTAGACTAGAATAGAAATGAATCTCCATATTTGGAAGGTGAAAAATGATAAATAAATCCTTTAGAAATTAATCTCTATTTTGTATTTCATCTTGGAAAATAATTTATCTAAAATGAACAGTTTGAACCTGCAAGCAAGAAATAACAATGAAACATTAAAATCTAACATGTTATGATATAAATGAACTCAATTGGACTAAAATACTTAAGGAAAAATCCTTCAAACATTGCAAAATCGGGCCCAAACCTTTCACAGTCTTTTTTGTTGTCAGAAGTTGTAAAAATTCAAATTGGAAATCAATTAAGCAAAATTACCTTCCAAATACATCCTAAATTATTCTTAGAACAATCCTCCATGTCTATTTGACATGTTGAGAGAGGAGGAAGATCAAATTGAACAAAATTTACAAGTTAAAATTTACCAGTTTTGCTTTTAAAAATCTTACAGCCATTTTCTTAAAATTTACCCCTTAAACTTTATCAAAATCTAAAATTAATGATCTCTATGCAAAGAGGATGTGAAGATTTCTATAAAGTCCCTATTTTCCCAAACTGAGCTTTCTATCAAAAGTTATGGCCCTGAAGTTTTCCTTCCTTGGATTTGAAAAATTTTGGAAAAATTTTCTTTGGGCCCATGGCCGAATTTTTCCCTTAAAACACTTAGGAAAATTTTTTGGGAAAATTTTCAAAATTTTCTCCTGCCACCCCGCAGCCAATCAGAGGCTACCATGTGGCACCATGAGGTGACAACAGAGGGGCAGAACCCTTGCAACTTAATCATTTCGAAAAAAAAGTTTTTGGAAAATTTTTATAATTTCCCCACAGCCCCACCAACCCGCGCCAATAGGGTGTTGCCACATGGCTTGGCGAGGAGGCACGAGAGTATTTTGGAACTTAACCTTTTTACCCCCTTTTGGAAAATTTTCTTAAATCTCTCTTCTTGACCTCCTATCCTCCCTCCCATGACCAATGAAAGAAAGGTGACATGTGGCAGCCTTAGGCATCGGTGGAGGCATGTAAAATTTAACCCCTTGCACTTTTTGAAGCAAAATTCTAAAATTTGTATGTTTCCCTGCATGTCCGGTTTTCCCACCGAATGATTTCAGACACATGTGTCCTCTTTTTCCCGCTGGGCATGTGGAGGAAAATCATGTAGGTTTTTTCCCCGAAGAAGGAAAAAGCGCTAAAACTCTTCCCCTGCTCCTTGGCCGACCCGTGCTGAGGGAAAATTTTCACCCCTAGGTTCTGAGGCCCTGCCCTTAGGGAAAATTTTCACCCCAAGGCCCATCGGCCCATAACTTGAGTTTTATGAGGAGTTAGGAGGACTTCTTTATATCAATGGAAAGGTGAAATTTCCTATCAATAGTGGGAAATTTTGAATGTGTTAAGTGTGAGAAAAATCAAGTTTAAATCTTTAAGCCTGTTAGAGAGTGGGTATGGTGAGGAATTACCCTCTGAACCTTATTGAACCTTCTAACCCTTAGTTTTGGACCTTATGACCTCTAATAATTATTAATAAAAGAAAAGTATGTTCTAGTGGATTTGAATTGTTTTGGAACTTGTTAGTGGTATTTGTTGCCTTGTAACATGGTTGTAGATTCTTTTTAAAAAAAAATTATTCCATAATTTTCCTAACTAATCCTAGGTTGTTCTTGGGTCTCAAGTGGGTTGTTTTAGTGGGACGTTACACTTGGTATCAGAGAAGTGGTTCAAAATCTTGGACCCTTGGGCACACTAGAAAACTTGAGACATGAACTGTAAACCTAGCACACTTTTGAATCTAGAAAACAAACTTGTTTGAAAATTGAAAAAGAAATGCGTATGAAGAAATATTACATTACTCTATTCATTTGAACTACCAGAATTAAAATGATAATAAAATAATAAGTTGTTTGAGTTGTTGTGTTTGCTTAGTGGCATTTTTTCTAAACCCGGGTAACTAAGAATGTTAAATTAAATTGATTTTGTGAACTTTGTGAGAGGAAACTTGGTTCCCCTTAAAAATGTGTTGTTTTACAAGTCCTAAAACTTGATTTAATTGTATGATGCATTAAGCCCTTTATTGAGACCCTTCCTTATTGGATTTGTTGGAATGATAAATTGTATGGTGTGAATCTTGTGGTTGGACAATAGTGGCTGTGATCTGGGGTCAGGAAGAGTTAATTAGAAGTTGTTTAGAGCTTCCTTCCTTCAGTAGTTAGGAAAGTTGGTTTGGTTTTCAGTTTTTCATTTTGTTACCCGTATGGGAGAGTGGACATTAAGTCTAGGTGTCGTTTAGGACCCAATATATGTGTGTGTCCTTAGAACTAACCGACCTCGAGGTAGAGTACCCCTATTGGTGGCCATGAAGAAGGCTGTGGAGTGAATGTGGTGTTAATTTTATGTTTTACATTCGTAATCTTGTGTTATTTTATCAAGGACCAGCATCTTATTTTATGATTGGATTGAGAAGCTCGAGGCTCTTTTAGTTATTTATATTTTTTTGTGAGAATTTTCAGACTTTGCGATGTGGTTACTTAGCCACTTTCCTTGATTGTAGTCATTTCTTGGATTTTATTTTGATTGGGGACTCGGATCTCATTATATTGTTGGTTATTTAGCTAAATGTTATGTGTTCCTTCTTGCATGATGATGAGCTGGTTCTATGCTTCTTGTATTGTGACATTTCATTGTATGGGGTACACCCTTGGTGTCTTGAATGTCTTCTTAGGTTCTTAAAGTTATGCCTTGTTTTTGATGCACTGAACCTTGAGTGTCTATGATCTTAGAGTGACTTTTCATTTGCTCGACCTTGTTGATAGATAGAAAGTTCATGTGTTGTGTGTTCTAGTTGGCATTGTTAGCGGTGGTGGTGATTCTCTTACAATCCTAGTAAGAGCTTCATCCTTGTTAGAGTAGAAGTGTTAATTATGGGCTTTTGGATTGTGTTAGGATCGGATTGCTTTTTGACTGTAGATGTTAGTGGAGAAGTGGTTGTTTGGTAGTGACCTTTCATCGATGGCATGCTAAGTTTTATCATGGTTTCCTTGTTTCATTATAAAAGTATTGACTTGTGGATTGTATGCATCTTGGTAATTATGGTTATAATTAATCCCATTCAAGTATTGTGTGTAAATTAAGTGTGTTTTTTTCCCTCTTGACCTATAAATAAGTCTACCCTCTCCTTAACTTTTTAAGTTACTATGAATAACACTCTATGACCTATTAATTTTGGATTACGTGGAGACACTTATGGATGCTTGAGACTTTTGGATCATACCATTGGTGATGTTAGTGTAATTAGACCTTGATGATTTAATCTCGGTGGTATTTTATAATGTGATTCTTCTTGTGAAACTATAACTCTTGGTCGTAAAGCCATGTTGAATAAGATAGTTGATTGGCTACTTACATTTGATGCTTTCTAGTGAGTATGTGGTGTTCTTATAGTTAAAATATTTCCTTGTCATTCTGATTGATTGGTTGATGGTATCGTGTGGTAATATGGGTGTAGATTGGAAAACTTTCCTTTTCTTATCATGTGAGTAAAGTGTTTTTTGCTGAAACAACAAACATTGTTAAACCCTAATAGATCATAAAAGTAATTATGCTTCTTAAATGGGCCTTCCTTGAAGATTATTTTGATAACTTGTAGAACCCACTAGGAATGTTTAAGGTACTTGTAATTTGTGGGAAAATCTTGAAATATTTTTGTGATCCATGTTGATTGATTGTTTCCTAGTTCTTACAAAATTAATAATGTGTTGCTATGTTTAATGCCTCTTATTCCTTTAGAATTAAAAAATGTGATGTGTTGTTTTCCATAAAAGTAATAGTGTGATATGTTTACCCTTCCTTCTCATTAAATTTTAATTGAAAAGCGACTGACTCACCCAAACATCATAAAACTATAATTGAGGATTTTTGACTTGAAGCTTAACAAATAAACTCGAACATAGAAAGAGAAAATGGTCCTTGCTTTAACCTTGGTAGATTAATAGAAGGAATAAAAACCATGTAGAAGAATAGAAAAGGAAAAACTTTGTCCATCTACCTTCCCTAGGAGTAGAATAAATATTTTGTTTTTCCTACCTATACAGAATGGTGAGATATCATGGCCACCTTAGTGGTGATCCTTATAACGTGAACATGTGATATCAAAATAAAAAGGAATATTTTAATTAAGAAAACTCATAAAGGAATGTGCTAGAAAAAAAAATGAAACTACAAATTTTGACTTAATTAGTTGAGTTATAAAATAAGTAAGATTTATGTGTATTGAGTGCAATGTATAGTTGAACCTAAAGTTTTGTTCGCCTACCCCGAAATTGTGAAATGCACGGTGGATAGTAATGTGTTCTAGTTGCTTAGTACTTCTTGTTCATAGATGTATGTGCCTTTCTTGTGGGATTTTTGGGTCATCATACCCTTATCGTCCCATAGCTCGACAAATGTGAGTTGTGGTCCTTTTGGATTGAGACTTATCTATTGTTTGAGAAGCAACCTCCTTACGTGTTGTCTTGTCCTTGGAGACCTAAGTTATTGTAATTTTAAGGCAACATATGTTAAGGATATAAAATAACTTGGGAAGTCTTCTTTTCTTCATATTTTCTTGGGTCACCTTGTTGTTTTTGCCCCTTTTCCATTAGGATGGAAAGTGCAAGATGATGTTATTCACTTTTGATATGATGCACCCTTGGATTGTAATTGGACCCCGTGTTACTTGTTCTTCTCCCTAGTGACCTTGAGTGGTCCTTGGTGTTTCTTGTGCTCTCTTTATGGTTATTCCGAGCTTGAGTAGGAAATAAGATAAATAAATCCCATTGTGCTATAATGTATGGTACTTGTATTGATATGTTAGTTGCTAGGGATATATATATATATATATATATATATATTTTTCTAAATGGTTGACTTCTTTAGATTTGGTTGGTATGGTGTGTTCGATTCTTAAAACAAAAGTGTAAAAATAAGACTATAGGAAAACTTGTGGTCTTGACTTCACTTTTATTACCATGAAAAGTTAATTGTACCCTCTCGAGTTATAGAAGTGTTTTCTGGAATAGTTCCTTGATTTTAAATGTTTTTTGATTTAGGTGTCCTTGTTGATTCACCTCATCTATGTGATCCTCAAATTGTGAGACCTTTAGTAGACTTGTTCCTCATGCAAAAGTGGTCATAGTTGATTTTTGCTAGTCTTTCTAGACAATTAACCTTGAAATCATGGCTTAAATGTGTAGAAACCTTAACTTTTATTAATGTAGTATGTTGTATTCCTTGGGAAACTATGTGGTCATTCTCAAACTCATGGAATTCTCCTTATTATTCCTCTACTTGGTGGTTACTCTTAAGACTCTTTTGAACTCTTCATGTTATATTTTTATGTGTGGTATCTTGGTTGATAGCGTAAATTTACTCTCTAGATTTAAGTGTTCATAGCCTTGCATGTAGAAAGTTTAGAACTCATCCCTTGCAATCTCCCTTCTTCTTGTTGAATTACATTGGACCAAACTTGAGTTTTGTAGACCCACACTTGTTTGAAGCAAAAATCCCATAATGGAGTGATCCTTTTTCTATTGCATTTTTCCTATCTCTCTTTCGGTGACTTCCCGGGAGGAAGTCGAGTCTAAGGGGAGGGGGATGTAGTGCCCACTTCCCTTTGACACCTTTTGATATTGATCTTGATATTGTTGATTACATTATGGACATTATTATAGTTTTGATTTAGTATGATGTTAGATGTTGGACCATGGATTATTGTTGATCTTGATTTAGTTATGATGCATGATGATTATTAGAGACACTTCATATGTGGATGATGATATACTATTTGACATGGATATATTATGAATGTTGTTCGGACATGTGATTTTTGGATATTGTGAGTAGACCTAGAAAATGGACATTATATGATGATGATATAGTTGTTGATATAAATTGTAAGTGATATTGTTGATTGCCTTGATGTTGTTGTGATTCATATGTATAGATGATTTTGTGATTATATTTATATCATGTTGGATGTTCTGATATGGCCATGAGGCTGAAGGAGGTATTTGTGTTTTGTAGGTTAAACTATCACAACAAACATCGGGGATTGGAGACCAACCACATTGGAATTCTAGATGAATTCAACAAGGTCACCATGGCAACATGTATTTGTGTGTGTGTGTGTGTTTTTTGTTAGGGATTCCCATGGGGGATTACCTTTGAATGTGACCAAGGGGTTTGTGTATTTTATTAATGTGGTTCCTTTTTATTATTGTTTGCATGTGTTTATTTTGTGATGCATTTACCCCTTTCATTATTCTTTTAATTGTGGAGAATTAATGTGAGTAATCATATTGTTAAAATAAATAAATCAATCAAATTTGGGATATAAGAAAGTAATTATAGAAGTTGTTGGCTCTTGTATTAAATGTGGTAAGTGATGTGTAAGTATGTGTAAGAGTTGTGTAAGTCAGATTTTGGAGTATGAAACACTCCACCTCCTTAGAAATTCGAATTTGTCCTTGGAGGCTGATTTTGGAGGCTTGTGGGACAAGTAAAACTTGTCCCATACCTCTTAATTTATTTACCAACCATACCTATGGTTGGAGGGTTGATTTTAGACCTTTTTAATGCATTTTTAAGTCAAGTTGTATGTTTTAATTGCACTCTTCTTCATGTTTTAAATTTCAGTCCTTATGGGGTGTGGGCTTGGTTGGAGTGTGTAAGTAATTTTGTCATATTTTCACCCACCTATTTATTATGCTTGGGGGAATGAATTTGACTTTTGTGTTGGAGTTGAGGATGTGTGATGTGGCATCCTACATGGATCCACCTCATCCTCTTCTCTTCCCTCTTCTATAAAATTAGAACTCCTTGCTTTGTTTTGGGTTGTTGAACTTTGGAATGCTTCCTTGGGTAAATTTTCCTTGGTTGTTTGGAGCTCTTGTTGATTTTGGAGGAGATTGGAGAGCATTTCATACTTGGGCATTGTTGATTTTGGGACTGTATTTTGACATTGAAAGCTTGTTGTATTGGAACAAAATCTACCATGGAGAGGTAGGAGCTTAGCTCTTCATATATGCTTTTATTTCTTTTTATGTTTGTGTGAATGGTGAATGTTTTTGTGTGTTTGTTGGCTGGTTGGGTAGACTGCCTAGGAATGGTGTAGGAGAAGGCTATGGGGAATCCATGTGGGGGGCATAAGGGAATGCCAGTGGCATCAAATTTATTGTGGAGGGAGTTTGGGATTGGGATCCACCATGGAAAAGAAATAGCTTGCATTTCTTACTTTGTGGGGGCATAAGGAAATTTGGGGGCATAAGGAGGGATTGTGGGGGCATAAGGATATGTGAGATGATTTAAATTGGTGGTTTGTTATAGGTGGATACCCATTTCCCATTGGGAGGCATAAGTAGCTTCCCCCATAGTTCCTTGCTCCTTTGGCTTGCTTGATGAAGCCTTAGTATTGTTTGTATGTTTTAATGTAGTTGTAAACTACATTATGTTTTGAACTATTTTTAATTTGAAATGTGTGCATGTGTGTTGTGATGTGGAAGCTGTTGTTGCCATGAGTTGAAATACATTTCTTATTGCATTGTGGTTGGGGCTCAAGGGCCAATGAAGAAGGATGGATTCTCCTTTCATTGGATGTCTTGGTTGGGTGGAGAGCGTTTCCTTTCCCCCTACTCTGTTGTGATCAAATTGAATTAATGAGAAGAAAATTTATGTTTTGTTCTAGAGAGAGAGGAGAAAGACTATTTTGATCAGTTCCATGTGAAATAAAATCTCATTGTAACCCTTCCCACTTTGAAGTGGATGAATTTGTAAATGTTTTGAAATGGAAAGATGTTGTATGGATTATGAAATTTGTAAAGTGAAATGAAAAAGAGATAGACTCTTTTTTTTGCTTTGAAAGAATGTGAAGGAAATATATAATCATGTATGATGAATTTTTTTGGGAAAAATTGAATATTTGCAAAGAATTGAAAGATGTAAAATTTATATTTGAAATCAATGAATGATTGAAATGATTTTATCAATTGCATTATTTTATTAAATTGATCATAATTTATGTGATTTAAAATCTCTATTTGAAGGAGAATGAGGAATATGTATGAAGAAAATAGTATTTTGTTCTTTTGAAAATGTGTAAAATTGGAAATCAGACTTTGCATTTTAGCTATTAAATGGTTTGATTTGAATCACTAAATGTATTAGACTAGAATAGAAATGAATCTCCATACTTGGAAGGTGAAAAATGATATATAAATCCCTTTAGAAATTGATCTCTATTTTTATTTCATCTTTGGCAAATAATTTATCTAAAATGAATAGTTCGAACTGAAAGCAAGAAATAACAATGAAACATTAAAATCTAACATGTTATGATATAAATGAACTCAAATTGACTAAAACACTTAAGGAAAATTTAAAACATTGCAAAATTGGCCCAAACCTTTCACAATTTTTTGCTGTCAGAAGTTGTAAAAATTCAAATTGGAAATCAATCAAGCAAAATTACCTTCCAAATGCATCCTAAATTCTTCTTAGAACAATCCTCCATGTCTATTTGACATGTTGAGAGAGGAGAGAAGATCAAATTGAACAAAATTTATAAGTTAAAATTTACCAGTTTGCTTTTAAAAATCTTGCAAGCCGTTTTCTTAAAATTGACCCTTAAACTTTATCAAAATCTAAAATTAATGATCTCTATGCAAAGAGGATGTCGAGAGCTTTCAGAAAGTCCTCATTTTCCCAAAACTGAGCTCTCTATCAAAATGTTATGGCCCTCTAAAGTTTTCCTTCCTTGGCAGAAAATTTTGGAAAAATTTTCCTTGGTGGGCCCGCGGCCTAAATTTTTCCTTAAAACACTTAGGAAAATTTTTGGGAAAATTTTCAAAATTTTCTCCAGCCCACTTGCCCACAGCCCAATCGAGAGGCTACCACATGGCACCATGAGGTGTCAGCGAATGGATGGAACCCTTTTAACTTAAGCATTTCAAAAATTTTGGGATTTTTTTTTATAGTTTTCCCATAGCCCATGACAACCCGTGAAGCCAATAGGGTGATGCCATGTGGCTCGGTGGAGGTGCGGGAGTATTTTAGACCTTTTTAACCTTTTTATCCCCTTTTGGAAATTTTTCTTAAATCTCTTAATCTCCAGTCGACCCACGTGGCCCTGGCCAGGCAGCCCACAGCCTAATGAAAGTGATGACACGTGGCGATCTTCGACCCATTGGCTTAAGGAGCAATGGCGGAGGCACGTGTAAAATTTTAACCCCTTGCACTTTTTGTAAACCAAAAAAGTCTAAAATTTCTATGTTTCCCGAATGTCCGTTTTCCCGCACAAATCTAAGCTTGACACGTGTCCTCTTGGGCCACGTGGGCATGCATGGAGGAAAATCATGCTTTTTCCCGAAGAAGGGAAAAATGCTAAAACTCTTCCCGCTCCGCCGACCACCACAAGAGAAAAATTTTCACCCCTAGGCCCCAGCCCGCCCTTGGGGAAAATTTTCACCCCAAGGCCCGCTTGGCCCATAACTTGAGTTTTATGAGGAGTTAGGAGGACTTCTTTATATCAATGGAAAGGTGAGGAAATTTCTATCAATGGGAATGATTTAGGAAATTTTGAATGCATTAAGTGTGAGAAAAATCAAGTTGAATCTTTAAGCCTATTAGAGAGTGGGTATGGTGAGGAATTTACCCTCTGAACCTTATTGAACCTTCTAACCCTTAAATTTTGGACCTTATGACCTCTAATAATTATTAAAGTATGATGGATCTACATGTTGTTGTTCTTTGAGCAAAGGAAAAAGGTAGTTTTGACAATCGCTGAAGTGAGATTTCTTTTTGTAAACCCTTTTTCCCACTTGAAGTGGATGATAACATAATATATTCATGATGGAAAGATGGTTTGTATTGGTTATGAAAGTTGCCAATTCGAAGTGTGAAAGTGATGCACTTTGTTCTTAGTTTTTGAATAAAGAAAAGAAAAGGTTATATCTTGTGAAGAAGTTGTGAAATAAATCATTCTAACTAAATATATA